>JAWMRA010000162.1:3456998-3471547 GCA_035584735.1 Pseudotriccus pelzelni | reverse complement strand
CAGGCTCCCCAGGGCAGTGGGCACAGCCCCAAGGCTGCCAGAGCTCCAGGAGGGTTTGGACAGGGTGGGATTGTTGGAGTGTCTGGGCAGGGCCTGGAGTTGAACTGGATGATCTCTTCCAGCTCAGGGTATCCTGTGATTCTACAATGAAAGGTGTCTGTGGGCTCACACAGGCTCTGTCAGAGCTGTGGCAGGGAATTGGTTTCTGAGTTCTCTGAGCTCTTCCTTTTCTGCACAGGAAATAGTGCACTGCCATGCAAATTGCCTTGCAACTCATTCCCGGTCGCAGCAATTTCTGAAGGGAATTTTGTTGCTCTAACTGTCTCTAATGCACATCCATTATTAAAGGTTAAGAACCTGGAAAAAACAAGGAAAGCTGAGACTGGAGCTCTGTTACCTTCTTACTGTGGAGTAAAAACCCAAGTCCTAATGCTTTCACAAGCAGCTGTTAATGTGCATTTATGATATCCAGTAGATCAGATTAGAATTAATCAATTTTCTATTAATATGTTCTAATTGCTAAGAAAAGCTAATTACTAAGCCTTTCATCATGTGTCAGTACCATCTTGTTTGGTGTAAGGACCTGTATCACTGAGGATTCAAGGCTTACAAGATATGACAGTTCTAATCCAGCTTTAAGATGTATTAAAGTATTGATTTGGAAAAAAGCTGACCCCTTAACATGTTCTATCAATTGAAACAAGGAATATTGAGGCATTTATGTCTGGAGTTCCAGGAAAAGGATTTATTTATGCAAAGAACCCGAACAAACAGGAAAAAAGCAACATATCCTGCCTGAATATAAGGAATTTTATGTTTTACCTTTTATTTCCAACTCAGGTAACCTGTCAAGAGGCTTCACTTCCACTATAAGAAGTGTAGGTTGTACCAAAACCCTTCCTTAGTTTTTTTTCTGTTGATGAGGGCAGGATGAGCCCAAAGAAGCTGTGGCCGCCCCTGGATCCCTGGAAGTGTCCAAGGCCAGGTTGGACGGGGCTTGGAGCAACCTGGGCTGGTGGGAGGTGTCCCTGCCCATGGCAGGGGTGGGACTGGATGGGCTTTAAAGTCCTCTCCAACCCAAATCATCCCATGATTCTGTGGGTTAAAAACCTGAAATCTGAAGCCAAAGCAGGAGTGTTTCTGGACAGCAATTCCCAATTACCATGGAATCAGCTGTGCTGGGACTGAGGGCAACATGGTTCAGCATTTCCCTTTCAAACTGAAAGCAGGAGTCGCCTGCTGAAGGCTGTGTAATTAATTGGATGGAAACACAACCTTTTTTCTTTCTAAAAAGATGGCTATTTGGACTTCTCATGCTCCATAACCTACTAAGCCAGGGGGTCAACAGAGCAGTGAAGATGAATGCAGCTCAAGTTTTTTCTGTCCTCTGAAGCAGGAGTGCAGATACGGAGTTTTTGAGGAGAATTCAAAGAAAACCACACTGAAACCAGAATAAAGCAGCTAATCAGCAAAAGGACAAAGGCATCCAATTTAACAGGGAATAACTTCAGGAATTAAACAGGTTTTTGAAGTAGAAAACATTTAGATGAATCTTATACTTGAAGGGGACTGTAGTAGCCTGTCTGCCATTTATTTTATGGTTTTTGTAAGCTTTGAGGAAGCTGCCACGACTCCCTGCAGACCCTTTGGAGGGAAGGCAGCTGACCGGTGCGGGGCCTGGGTGAGGAGGCTTCTGTGCACCAATTAACCTGAGCAAAAATCCCTTTTCTTTTTCTAGATCTTAGAAGAAATCTGCCAGAAAAACAACTGGGGACAGCCTGTTTACCAGCTCCACTCTGCAATCGGCCAAGATCAAAGACAGCTCTTCCTGTACAAAATCACCATCCCTGCCCTTGCCAGCCAGAACCCCACCATGTACGTAATTATTTGAGGTATTCTGAGGTTTAGGATTCATTTTTTTTAAATGGCATTTCATCTAAAACCTCCCCTCAAAGCACAATCACACAGGTCTCTATTTCCTTTTTTTTTTTTTTTAAATGTATTAGGGAGAAAAACATCTACAACCTAAACCAGACTGATGTCTGCCATGCTCGGTGCTCCCTCTCTGGTGGTGCAAACCTTACAGAAGGCCAGATATAATCGGGCCAAAGGGGGCTTTTTAATACAAAAATGAAGCATACCATAGCTCTTGTGGGGAAATGAAAGGAGCTTGAAGGAACCTGCTGCTATTTAGGCTCCAAATATGATCCTAAACATTTCTGACCTAAAACAGTCTTTGCTGCACGTTTTAAGAAAAACAAACAAAACAACCCCTGAGTGTGTATTTTAAAGAAAAAACACAGCAGGTTTGTTGGGGGTTTTCTTGACTGAAAAAAGCACAACAAACTCCAAGGGGATGTTGTGTCCAAAACGAGAGCCAGGGTCAAACACCTCAGCAAGGAAACCGGGCCACTACAAGGAGAGTGCTTCTGTTAGCACAGCAGCACAGGCAAACAAAGCTGCCATTTGCTGTGTGGGATGAGGGCAGCTGTGAGCAGACCCAAACATCTCGCAGGAAAGCCCCAGAGCAGAACAAACCCAGCTAACAGGTTGCTGTGCTCACAGACACCCCTTCACGCCGCCCAAGCTCAGCGCCTACATCGACGAAGCCAAAACCTACGCGGCAGAATACACCCTGCAGACCCTGGGCATTCCTGTGGAGGGGGCGGAGGTGCCTCCTGCAGCGCCAGCTTTTGCAGGTATGGGAAGGTCTGTACAGCAAAAGCCTCCTGGAATGTTGTTTTTCCAGCTGCTTCCTTGTGGATGTGAAGAGCGAACCTGGCTTAGTTGTGCTCCCCCATGTGCTTTGACTCATGTTACTTGTGTGTATGGCACGTTTATCATTGCATTCCAGAATGGTTTGGGTTGGAAGGGACATCAGAGATCCTCTTGTTCCACCCCCTGCCATGGGCAGGGACACCTTCCACCAGCCCAGGTTGCTCCAAGCTCCATCCAGCCTGGCCTTGGACACTTCCAGGGATCCAGGGGCAGCCACAGCTTCTCTGGGCAAGCTGTTCTAGTTTATTGGCTATAAAGATATTTCTCTCTAAGCCAGGAGTACCCAAATTACAGGGTACAAACCACAGAGGAGCTCAGGCTGGAGACACTGGGGTGGGGGGGTCTCTGCTCCAACTCTGCCACAGAGGCAGGAGGTTGTTCCGGGCTGTGTCCAGGAGAGTTGGGGCAGTGTCCAAGGATGGGGAACCCCAGCACCTGGGAGCCTATCCCAGCTACAATCCTCCTTTCCACTCCTTCCTGTTTGGGAATGCCTCCCTTCAACTGGGAGCCCCGGGTAAGGTGCAGGATCCAAAACTGGAGTGCTACACTTGGGATGAGTCCCCTCCCTGGACCTGCTGGCTGATGCCACCCAGGATGGAGTAGATCTTCCTCAGTGCAAAGACAAGCAGTTGCTTGGCTCGTGACCCATCCATCATCCCCCAGTGCCCCCAGCTCCTTCTGAACTAACACCTAGAATTTCATCTGCCAAAGGAATGACATGGCCATGAAAGTTTGGATCTGATCCCAGCTGTCACACCCCCATTGGAAGGTTGGGGTTTTTTTTTTCCCAGCTTGGGAATTCACACTCAATAGCTCTTGCAACTGCTCCAAACAGCTTGGGAAGTCATGGAAAACCCAGGAATCCAGCTCACAGGCATTACATTTACTGTGCTCTCCAGCACGATGGTTACTCTGATGTAGTGGCAGCAGCACACGCCAAACTGCACATGAGGAATGCATTAGTCAGTACTACTGAGCTGTTTGGAGTGTCTCAAGGATGGATTTAAAAAAAAAATAAAAATCTATCCGGCTTCCTGCCACAGGAGTCCGCAAAAGCCACAGAAAAATCAATTTGTCTGGGTTTGTGCAGGGCTTCCGCAGCGTGGAAACCAAATGGGCTCTTTATTGAATCCAGTCCCCACTTACTGCCTCATTAGATTCTCTCCTTTTCTTTCATCCACCATTACTTATTTGTCTTGAAAACACAACAAATTGACAAGTACTGAAGTTTCTGCTTGCAACACACACTGGCCCCTGGTCAGGGCTTGCTGAAGCCCAGCTCAGCTCAGGCCATGCCCGGGTAGCAGCTCATTCCTCTTGTGATGGTGGCAGAGATACCTTAAACCACTCAATTCCTCATCAAAACATTGCACCTCGCTTTGGTCATGTGGAGAAAATACTCTGAACAGCCACATCACTCAAATTGAGGTGAATTTCTCGTGTTTTCCCCCAAAGTGACTCCTCCAATGAGGCAATGTGTGCTCAGTGTTGCCCAATATCTCCATTCCCCCCAGCAAGAGGAGCTCAGCTCCGATGACCTTGAGTTGATCCCACTGCCCAGCTGGCCAGACAGAGATTTTGGAGCCAGCAGATCCAATGGATAACCACCCCAGCTACTTCTTCCCAGATTTAGGCTTCGTCTTAACTCCGGATTCTTTCACGACAAAATGGTGTGATCAGGTCCACGATCTGCCCACCGAGAACCCAGCCCCAAACCATGTTTGTTTTTCCCAGTGATTCACTCCAACTCAGCAAAGCAAACAGCTTCCCATGGAAAACTCTGGAGTGTTGAAACCACATTTTCCATTTAGAAATTGATGGGAATAAAAAAATCCAGCCTGCTAAATATTTCCTCCTCCATGCTGCACAGAGGAAGTTTCCCTCCTCTCTGACCTGACTGTCCTGAATTCCATGTGTTTTGACTGTGAAAGGTATCAGAGGCCTATTTTCTCTATGAAATTTGCCCAGATTCCCCCTGTATGATGTCATTTTCTTGCCCTCCTCGTGCTGTGTGTGGGAGGACGGGTACAGAGCACCATTAACACCCTCTTAGCTCAGAAATAATTGAAGCCTACGGAAAAAAATTTTCATGGAGAGAGGTGTTTTTCAAGCACCATCCTTAACAAACTGTAGGTGAGGTAAAGTGCATTAATTTTCCAGCCTTTTTTTTCCTCAGCTCCCTTTAAAAAAACATGCCAGAAATGACCTATTTAATTTAATTAGATGGTTCCCATTAAGAAGCTCATTGCTCCCTAGGCCATCCCATTCCACGGGGATCAAAACCTACCAGGTGATGGGGAGTTCGGAGTGGGTTTTCATTAATCTGCAGTTTTTCCTTCCCTTTTCCCTGCAGGATATACCATTGCTAATGCAGCTGCCACTGTCACAGCCACTCAGCTCAAGCAAGCAGTGACTATGGGACAAGATCTAGCAACTTATGCAGCGTACGAAGCCTATCCCACCTTCGCAGTCGCTGCGCGCAGCGATGGCTACGGAGCATTTTAATCCTGGCTGTAATCGAGTTCCCTTAAATCAAGCACAGGCAGAAAGGAAGAAAAAAAAAAAAAGAAAAAAATCTCAGTCTGGTAATTTTTACACCCTTGTGATTTTAAAACTCATCTGTTGCCTGAAGTTAATCTTAGTCAGAGTTTCAGCCCTGTAGTTCTTTAGGTTCGTAACGGGATATTGGGGGTGGGGAAGGGGGAAATTAAAGGGAAAAAATCACTCAAAATTGGATTTTCACAGTAGAAAGCAAAAGCTCAGCCCAGAAAATGAGTGGCGCTCAGGTGTATATATATATGTATATATACACAGCCTATTGTGTGTGTGTTTACAAACAACAACCTGTGCTGAATACAGTTGTCCCATGGATGTTGTGACACGGGACAGGGGAAGGAAAGGTTTCCCCCAGCAAAACCCTCCCTGCAGCAGGAATTCTCCTACATTCACCCCAAAATTTCTCCTCCAGCCTTGTCTCCTGGGCCACATGGATTGGCCTCTTGCTGCCCTGGGCACCCCATGCCACCATCACTGTGACAATGTGTTCAGACACCCCAGGTGTCTTTGGAATTCTTTCTGGCACAGCCACGGCAAAAAGCCATTCATCACAAACATTTCTGCCCAGCCAAACAGGCTGGTTGCCGTGCTGATTTGATTTTTAGAACAGGAGACAAGCACTCAGCAGAGTTTTCCCTCTCGCTTTGCTCCTTCCCGGCCCACAAATCAGCCAGTAACAGTGCATTTTTGTCCTCCTCCCATGGAATGGCACGTTCACTGAAAGACAGGAAAACTTTTAGGACAATTAAGGCTGAGGACCAGAAAAGTGCTATTCATTAAGGCCAGTTCTGTACTTAATTAGATCATGAGAGCTCACAGCCATGGCCCAGTAATAACAGGCACCTCTGCAGGAAGAAAATGATATTCAAGGAAAATTTCCACAGTTTGGAAAGAGCTTGCATGGCTGCCAGTGGTACTTTACACATCAAATCGAGGCTTCTGGCTGCCGTGATTCCACCAAAAATTAATTTAGTGGAACAGCAGTAAAGGCAGCTCTTGCTTTGGAGATCACCAGAGGTTGGTGTTGTGTTTGAACACTTTGGGGGTGCTGAGAGCACCCCTTGGTTTACAGCAGGAGGGCATTTATCCATTTATTTTTGCCAGGGGATCAAGGCAGGAGTAGTGATCCTCTAGAGATACAGGAGGAACTTGGTGTTGGATAACTAAGAGCAGGCATGTTAATCCTGTATTACATATCCTGTGCAGTGATGCAGTCTGTGAAAACTTCAATCTGCTCAGTCTAGGACCAAGAAAAAAACACCCTTTTTTTGAGGGGAGAGAATTTACATCTGGATTGACAACACCCATCGATTCCAACAAATCTGGCCCCCAGTTTTCCATCTGGTCTGGGTGATGAGAAGTGGCACCAAACAAGCCGTTCCAGGAGGAGTTTTTCCCGTGCATCCCCAAAACTGTATGAAGCACAGGGGCCTGTGACAAGGTGTTGACTGCTGGGAACTAAGTGTTTTTTCTTCTCATGCTCCGTCTGACTTGATTTCACTCGGAATGGAACAAAACCACATAAACTGTAAGGTTTGTGGTCCCATTAGACCCCTTCTATTTATAAAGTAGCTCGTTGGGGTGACCCAAAAGGTATTACAAGCCCTCTGTGGCTGCTGTTGGTCACACTTTAAATGACAAAGCTGTTCACAGAGGGCTGAATAACTGAGAGTGTTATGGATCTCCTGGCTTTTTTTTTCCTCTTCTATGTCTTTAAGTCGTGTTTGCCAACGACTAACGCGTCCCTGACTGTGTCTCTCTAAAGGACCACCGTTGGCAGGAAGCATTTCTCACTTTGCCTGTTCAGTGACTTTAGCCTGCTTTTTCAGCTATTTATATGAGTTCAGAAAGATGTCAAAGAAAAGGGCAAGAAGCAGTATTAAAAAAGTGTGTGCATGAAGCACTTATTTTTGTACACTAGTACAATATTTGTATAGAGTTTTAACACTATGGAGTGTAGCAAAAAAAAAAGCAAAACAAAAAAAAAAAATCACACTTTCCATTGGCTGGAGGACAATGGTGTATGTTTAAAGGGAATGAAGTGGAAATAGCATCTCAATCATCCATTACAAGCAAATTATAACCAGGATTAAATTCCGTGAAGCGGGTCTGTAATTTCAGGGTAATCCGAGGACATTCACTGGACTTTGAAATATCATTAAAAGTTTGTGAGCCAACCCACGTGCCTCTGTCCTTTTACAGCCCGAGCTCCAGCCCCTGCACGGTCAATGAGAGCACAGTCTGCTTGGTAGGGATCGATGGGAGGTCAGATGGGCAGGGTCACCAGCTGATCAGCAGCTCTGGGAGTGTTTTCCACCTGCACTTTGGTGACACCCGTCGAGCTCAGGCAGCAGCAAATCAACAGTTTTATGCTTCTGCACTTTTAAGGAAAAAAAATCAAGGAGTTGGCCTTATTTTCTCCCATCACGTCTCTGGGCAGTATTTATTTCTCTCTCAGCGCTGCAGGAGTCACTTTTGCTGTAAATTTGATTACAGGGGGAACTGTTCCTTGCCTGATCCCAGCGGAGATTTCTCGGGGGTGATATCGACAGCGAGGCAGCAACGTGCAAAAAGAAGGGATAGACGGGGTGATAACTGGGTTAGGACTGTGAGGGATTGGCCCCACCTGGAGGAGAGCCTGTTGCCAGGTCACCAATAGGTAAATCAGCTACACCCTGCTCGTTTTAGGGTGAGAAGCTGCTCCTTGGAACACCATCGTAGTTAAACAGCTTCCACACCTGGTAAAAGGGGTAGTGGTTTTGCACCTTTCCAGAGAGATCCTGAGCCCAAGAAATGGGAGGAAGGTCTGGTACCTTGCTCCTGATAGCACACAGCCCTCAGAAAAAAGCCTCCCTGCTAAGCCAAAAGAGGTTTTGCCAAAATAACTTGACATTGTTCTTACAGGCTTACAAAGAGGTCAGCTGTACTCTGGGCTCCAGTGAGAACAGCAGCTCTGCCAGCTCCATTATCTTCCCTCATTACCTTTTCCTGATGTCCTGCTTTCCTTTTCTTTGAAACCAGGGCATTGGCAGAGTTTGCTTTTGTGCTGTAACGTTTCCCCCCTCCGGAACTGAGATTCCCTCTTTGCCCAGCAGCAGCTGGATGATCACTTTTGGAGAGCCAGGATGATTTCTCAAGGAATCTCAAACCCACAACCCAGCTTAAAAACCTTTTTGTAAAGATGTGGAATCCCAGTGGAGAGCAAGACAGAGCCAAACCCCATATCCATCCTCCACCAACAAGTCTGAACATGTTTGAAGTGTAAGTGGTGATCAGTGGCCCAGAAAAATCAGCAGATGGCCTCCTATTTGGCTGCTTGTAAGGTAGGAGGTACAAAAACTGCATTTTCCATCCCCTTTCTTCCAGAGTGACATTCCTTGTTCCCCAGACCCACCCTGGGCACATGAAGCCCCAGTTATAAAGATGTTAAAAATCAGAGAGCTGCTGGTGGACCTGCAGAGAGGCTGCACACAAACATCCACTGTGAGATACATGGAAAAAGCACCAGACAACCACAGGATCAAACAGACTGCACCAAAGCCTGGAGGCAGCAGAGGATTCTCCCCTCTCCCTCCAGTGCCTCGGGTCACATCCTAATTCAGCGTATCTCCTGCAGCTCCAAATACTGCCGGTGAATTTGGGATTTGTGCTGCACAAATAGGGCCCCGTACAGGAGGAAAGTGGTGGCACGGTCACGAACAAGTTTCCCAAGTTCAGAGCAGTTTGCGTCCCGTGACAAGCGAAGTAAAAAAAGTGGAGTTTTGCCCATCTCCTGGGCTCGTACGCGAGGCACGACCCGCTCCGCACGGTAGGAGAGCAGCTCCGGAGAGGGACGAGCAGTGCTATATTTAACAACTGGCAAGGCGCCCAAATTCCTGAAAACATTGTACTGCAAGCTTTGGATCTTCTCGGCGGCGAGCTATTCTTGCGTAAAACGGCACTGGCACCTAGTGGCCGCTGGATCCAAGCGCAGCATCCCAAAAAAAGTGCGCGAGGAGGAGGCGAGCCGGCACGCAGTCCCTGTGTGCCAGCTGCAGGCGACAGCCACGATGCTCTTAAAGAGCAAATAAAACCAAGTTCCTCGGAGCTGCTGAACTTCCTAGCCACAAAAAAAAAAATGATGAAAAGTCGCAAGAAAAACCCCTGCCCCCTAAACTTCAAAAAGGCCGTGCCCGCTGCTGCCAGCCATCTAAGTGAGATGCAGTGAGGTGTCATAGAATCACAGAATTAACCGGGTTGGAAGAGACCTCCGAGATCATCAAGTCCAACGCTTGATGTCTCACAAAGCAATCTCCTCTGGGGCACAGGGAACTCTCCAGATACCCTGATTCTGCCTCTTAACACTTCCTCTCCCATAAGAAACTCCAGCTTCTTAAAAACTCTCTTTTAAGGTCAAATGCTCGTGTTTTAGAGGGTAAATCTTACCCACGAGCATTTCAACCGTGTAATTCAACTTGGCTTCACTAAACATGCTCAGTGCTACCGAAAAACATCCACAGTTAATGTAATGCAGTAATAGAGACAAAATTGTCAGAAATAATAATAATTTTAAAAAAATCTCAGTGGAAAAAAAAGGAAACATCATTTCCTTTTTCCTGGTGCATTTCTTTTAGGAAAACCAGAGCATTCCTGTGCAATTCACTGTGGCTTCTGCAGTCTAAGAGCAAGAGCAAGCGGAGAGAGAGACTGTTACCCTGGAATTCATTAGGTAGCTCCATTTCCAGCCCAAAAAAAGTGGCTCCTGTGTTTCATACAGATGCTCTGACCCCGTTGGAAGGGGCTGTGATCACACACAGCCCCACACAGGAAGTGGGACAAACTTTGCAATGAACCTTCTGGATCATTTTACAGCTTGAGTGTTTCTGCCCTGAGCAAACTTATCCCACAGCACAGCAGCATCCTCTGCTCCTCCCTGTGCCCCACAGACACCAGTGCTGCCCGCAGAGTGGTTTTGCCAAGGAGAGCAGGGCAGGAGGGCTGGCTGGGTGAGTTACTAGGAAAGGACATCTGGAGCATCTCCAGGGATTTGATTCCCAGCGATGGTCTCTCTTTTCCCGGCTCAATATTGCGAGTGCTTTGAGCTCCTCCGGATGGGGATCTCGGAGACTGATTGCAGCTGGTTTAAAATGAATAATTCATTCTCTCCCACTGATGTTAAAGAGAGGCATAATTATCTGATTGATGATTCTCTGAAGAATTAAAGAGATTGCATACAAAATTGGTACACATTATTGGAGCTTATTAAACATTTACTGTAAGACCCTAGAAAAATCCCAAATCCAGATCTGAAAGGTGTGTTTTCTCTGGCACATGTAAACATCCTTAATTTTCATCTTTTTTGATGTGTCCCAAAGCGATATTTAGAGGGTGAAATGCCATCTGCTGCCCTTTACTGTGGCTGGAGGGCTGGGGGGCAGCACCTTGACACAAGAAGAGCGGACAAAGTCAGCCCCAAAGCCTTTCTCACCCAACAGCTGGTCTGTGCCACAGCTGTGTGATGTCTTCAGGTCATAAAATCAGCACAAACACAGGTAGTGCTCCCAGGCATTCAGTGTTGGGACTCAGACTGACAATTCCAGTACAGGGGTTCTGCAAGTGAACGACTGCATTTCCACCCAGGAAAGAAAGCCCTGACCCTCCATCTCTCACATGCACTTGGTGGGCCACTCTTGGCACTCCATAGAATCACAGACTCATGGAATCAGCCAGGTTGGAAAGGACCTCTGAGATCATCAAGTCCAACCCTTGATCCACGACCACCACAGTTATTAGACTATGGCACTCAGTGCCACATCCAGTCTCTTCTTAAATACCTCCAGGGACAGAGAATTCACAACCTCCCTGGGCAGCCCATTCCAAGGCTGATTACCCTCTCTGTAAAGAATTTCTTCCTGATATCCAACCTAAACCTCCCCTGGCAGAGCTTGAGACCATTCCCTCTTGTCACACTGAGAGCTGCCTGGCAGAAGAGACCGACCCCCGCCTGGCTACAACCTCCTGTCAGGGAGTTGTAGAGAGTGATGAGGTCTCTCCCCTGAGCCTTCTCTTCTCCAGGCTAAACAACCTCAGCTCCCTCAGCCTCTCCTCACACCACTTGTGCTCCAGTCCCTTCTCCAGCCTCGCTGGAAGTGTCCGAGGCCAGGTTGGACAGAGCTTGGAGCAACCTGGGCTTGTGGAAGGTGTCCCTGCCCAGGGCAGGGGGGTGGACAAAGATGAACTTTAAAGTCCCTTCCAACCCAGGCCATTCTACGATTTATAGGTTTCTACTACTTTAGTTTACCTGCATCCATTTGGGAATGGGCCTCTTGGCTTGGGATGAGCTGGTGAGTAACTATTAACTCAGTCCTCTTCTGCTGCAGCCTTGTGGATAATGAACTGCAACAAGGCAAACACGGGGGTGAGGAACTCAGTGTGTTTAAGGAGGGAATGCACACAACTTTCAGCACCTTCTCATTTAATTAAATAAACTTTAACACAGGAAATGGACTCGGTGGTAAATGGATGATAACGGTAAAAGTGGTTCTGAGTGCTGCTGGCTTGAACACAAGGTTTGTCACACAGAAATGATCTCACAGGATCATTCAGGTGGGAAAAGACCTCTGAGATCATCCAATACAACCATCCCCCAGCTCTGCCCAGCCCAGCACTGGCCCCTGTTCCCAAGTGCCACATCCACAGGGCTTTTAAATCCTCCCAGGGGTGTGGACTCCATCAGCTGGGCCAGGGCTGGGCCAGGGCTATGCCAGGTACCCAAATGCCAAAAGAACTGTTTCCTGGAGAAAGGAGCATTAGCACAGAGAGTCTGATATTGAGTTCTGTCACTAATTTTATCCCTTTTCCCCCATATTCTGCCAAATAGCTTGTGATGGGAGAAAGGCTGTCGAGAGAAGACGAGAGGAGATGTGTAGATTTGGCACTTGGGGCTGGGGTCAGTGGTGAAAACAGCAGTGCTGGGTTAAGGGTTGCCCTTGATGATCTTGGAGAGCTTTTCCAACCTCAACAATTGTACAATCCTGTGACCCACTGACTATTTTCCTCTTCCAAACTTCAGCTTCTCAGACTTGAAGAAAATGCTGTAAAACGCCTTTCCCACCCTGTGCTCACCCCTGCAGTGCCACATCTTGCAGAGGCGGTGATGCAGCCCCAGCTCACGTGCTGTGACTTCAGAGCCGTGGTAAGTGGAAGAAGATCGGCTCTAATGTTCCAATAGAAATTAAAAAACTCCCAAAGAAAAACTCAGGGCACACTTTGATTTGTTCATGCTGCTGGTCTCAGGGAGAGCAGGATTTTGTCCAGAGAAGCTGTGGCCGCCCCTGGATCCCTGGAAGTGTCCGAGGCCAGGTTGGACGGGGCTTGGAGCAACCTGGGCTGGTGGAAAGTGTCCCTGTCCATGGCAGGGGTAGGACTGGATGGGCTTTGAGGTTCCTTCCAATCCGAGTCATTCTGGGATGATTCTGTGATTTAATTTGCAGACCAGGTGGGAAAATCTGAGCAGGTAAAATCACAGTGCTGCTTCTCTAGCCTGTACCACAAGGCGGACTCTCCTACAACTTTAGAGGGGGAAACCAATTTCAAGGAAGAGGGAAAAGAGGAGTAAATCTATTCTGCTGCTGCATTTGCAAATCCCATTTTAGGCTTCAAATTTTTAATCTGTTAATCTGCAAAATTCATTCAGAGGTATCAGTTGATGTTCATGTCCAGCTGCTGCCCTGGCTCCTTCCAGCCCCTGGTTTGATGCTGCAAGTTGCACGTTGCAAATATCCTGTTAATTCTTATTAATGACTCCAAGAGACTTGGCTGATCCACCTCAGACAGAAATTCCACACTGAAACACCGGCCACTCACAGATTATATATCACATTACCCCCTCTGACTGCACTCCAGGGCTGGGAGGGCCTGGTGGGCTGCCAAGGCACACACAAGGCAGGAGGTGGAGGGTCAGAGGGTCACAGGACAGGCTGGGGTTTGGGCAGCAGGGCAGGAGAAGGGGAAAATGCCATGGAATTGTTCTGGGAGAGAGGGAAGGGGTGCGTGTCCCAGTGCTGCTCAGCCTGAGCCCTCCCAGAGTCACATCTGCCTTCGAGTAATGCTTTTTAAGTGGCCAGAAAGAGAACAAAAGCACAATTTAAGGTTTTTGTTAACGTGGTCGTATTTTACTGCATTTTTTCCGTACTCCTTACAAACACTTGCCTCCTGTGAAAACTTGATATAAACATCGCTCAGGCACTTCCGACACCATTAGGTTTGTCTGCATTTAGGGTTCAGGGAAGATGGTGCACCAAAAACCAAGAGTTAAAAACACCAGTTCTGCTCCCTTTACCTTTAAGGAAACGGATATAACAGGGTCAATAACTATCAGTGTCTAGGAAGTTAATATAATAGTCAATAACTGTCCCCTTGAAGTCCCTGTACAGTGTCTTTCTTGGCTATAATGGAAGAGAAACCTTGAGTATCTCTAATCGAAACTTCTAATTGAAACTCAGCTTCATTTAGTGGGAGATGGTGGGTTTATGGTGAAAGTCAGGGGAGATAGTGACTAAAACGGGACTGAGAATGATCTGCCATTTCAAACAAAGGTAGAGGTGACCTCACAGCTCCTTTAAAAGCTTCTCCAAAGAAGAGACATTATGATTCTAATTAGAGCTTCATTTTAGGGGGGAGAAAATTCAGATTACACAGCTGCCTTAATTCTCATTATAAGAGAGCAAAGACTTGGTCTTACTCAACATATTAAATTGCTACTACATCTTCAAAACACTATCTAAAACCAAAAGTCAAAGGTTGGTTTGTTGTTTTTGGTTGTGTGTGTTTTGTTGTGTTTTTTTTTTTCTGCTGGAGGACAGTGTTTGGAATGTTCTTCCAGGCAGTTCTTTCCTTCCTTTCTCCTTTTTGGGTATAGGATTGTTGTTTGGTTGTTTTATTTGTGTTCTTTCGTTGTTATGCCAACACACATCCTTCAATAAAGGGTTGTCATTTTTCCTCCTTTTCCACGGTTTTTCTCAGTTGGAGCCTCTGAATTTCAGATTTAAAATTGTGCAGAGGGAGGAGTTTGGGTCTTTCTCATAACTCATCCTCAGCAAAACACTTGTGTCTCATTAAACTGAGACAGAAGTATTTCCATTTCACAGAATCCCAGACGGGGCCAGGCTGGAAGGGACCACAGTGGGATCTGGTGCCACCTCCCTGCTCCAGCAGGGCCAGCCCAGAGCACATGG
>JAWMRA010000162.1:3431927-3456898 GCA_035584735.1 Pseudotriccus pelzelni | reverse complement strand
GGTTTGGATGATCCTCTGGGGCACAGGGTGGGACTCTTGGGGATGGGCCTGTGCAGGGCCAGGAGTTGGACTGGATGGTCCTTGTGGATCCCTTCCAGCTCAGCACATTTGGGATTCTGTGACTCTGTGAACAGCAGAGATGGGGGGGAAATTGTGGCCTCAGTGCAGTGCAGAGGGTCTTGAACATGAAATGGGTGGGATTAGGATTTTAAACAGAGTCCAGAAGATGTCTCAGCAGTACAATGGGATGTGCTGCTGAATTAACATCTGGCACCTCCCTTGGGCAGCTCAGGGCTCAGCAGGAGACACGGAGCAGGTTTTGCTGGTGGAGCTTTCTGGGGAAGGAATCTCCAGATTCACAGCGGGGAGAGAAATGTGAGAATAGTTAGTTGGTAAACACTATTTTGGGGAGATAACTTCTGGTCTTGATCACTAGGTAGTGCTGGGTATGGGTTTGCACAGTTCCGCAGGAGGGAATTCCCCATGGACACCAGCAGGAGGTGAATTTTGACCTGATACTCAAGGAATTATTAAGGTTTTAAAAGACCTCCAAGATCATCAACCCAACCTTTGACCAACACCCCCAGGCCCACTAAACCATATCACAAAGTGGCACCTCTACTCATTTTCTGAGCCCCTCCAGGGATGGTGCCTCCACCTCCGCCCTGTGCCAGAGCTTAACCACTCCTTCAGTGAAGAATTTTCTCCTAAAATCCAACCTGGACCTCTCCTGGTGCAACTTGAGGCCATTTCTCCTTGTTTAATGTCTTGCTTGATGTCCAGAAGTAAATAGCAGGTGGAGCTTGAACAGGGCACAGAAGCTCCAGGGAGCAGTAAGAGCAGAGAGGAGGCAGAAATGCTGCACAGGCCATTTAATCACCAGTCACAGCCTCGTGCAACTAAATGAAAGCTGTTAAGTTTCTGCATAGGCTGAAGTTCACTGAAATACAGGGAGAGGAAAGACATGGGAGGAATAAACACGATGTAATGGGAGCCTTTCATTAGGTCCACATGGAGATGTGAGACATTACAATGAGCTGAGGGATAGAAACTAATTTTTAGCCACTCCAAGTGAGATTTTCTTGGAGCAAATGCTCCGAGATCCCATCAGAAAGGAAGAAATTCTTTATTTAATGCTGAGTATTGAAACAATAGTGTTCCAGGTGCAGTCATCAAAGAGTGACTCTGTAATGATGATCATTATACACTTGTATTTGTACAGCTTTGTGGGAGTGAAAGAGCCACTCTGTGAAATCCCCTTTAATAAAGTCCTGCTTTAAAGGGGCACGGAGAAGTAATGACATAAAAATGAGAAATCTTGGGAAAAAAGAGTAAAAGGAGCAGCAGAAAGGGTAAAGTACTTTGGGGTCACATCAACCTCTTTAGCTCCAGGATCAGCAGTAAGGGCATATCATCCCCTGAAAAATACATAAACAGGCCTAAAATAGGGAGCACTGGTTAAACCACAGGGTAAAGGGGATTACTGGAGTTAAACAGGAGTTATTGTAAAAAAGTGAGTAATTTCCAGGCAGAGAAAAATAGAGAAGAGCTCTCATGACTCAAATATGTAAATTAAATATTACTTAAATATGTAATTGTCAGTCCAACGAGCTTCTGAGAGACTGAAAATCTGCTGAGGAACTAAAGCTTGAAATAAAAGATTTTTTGATTCAAACACATTATAAGGAGATCTGGTAGAAAACTGGGCAATGATGGAGGCTTGAAAGGAGATCTCCAGGAAGATGAGGATCCCAGAAGAGAGGAAAGGTTATTGCTTTGCCATGGAGAGCTCAGGGAAGTCTTTTTTTTTCCAGGGGATGAGCCTGACCAGGCGTTGGATCCTGAGGAGGAGGTTTTTAAAGAAACGATGAAAGGCAAGGTAGGAAATGAGCAGGAACAGATGACAATCACCCAAGAGGTTTAAAGGAATTCAGAGATGAAATTGCTGAACTACTCGATGTGTTGTGCAAAGTATCACTTAAATCAATCCCACTATTAGAGCGATGAAAGACAACAAATGAGGGACCAGCTTTTAAAGGAAATTCAGGAGCATCTGGAGAAATACAGACCTGATCAGAGACTGGGAAAACTGGACAAAAAGAATGTTCAAATGGAAATAAAGAGAAATCCTGCTTCGAAAACATGAGAGATCTTTGTAGGAGTTCATAGGTGCGAAATAAGAGTTAATAAAGGAATTAATAGGTTAATAATACAGGAGTTCATGGGTGATAAATCCAGCTGATACTTTTGTTTTTCCATAAATCTTTTGTAAAGTCCCTTCACTAACAAACCTTTAGCATCTGTCCCAAGGAAGGTGAGGTGCCTCTTGTGAATTAGTGAGTGTTTCAGAGAGACGATGAACTTTCATGAGGAGGGGGAAATGCCAGCAAAAATTCCCAAAATACTGCCTTGACCTTGTGCCTTTTTACTTTTCCAAAGGGAATTTTCAGTGTTTTCATAAGGACTGGTTATCAAACTCCCCAAATTTTCAACAACAACTAAGCCTCTAAGGCAGTCAAACCCAAAGTTGCTTGTGAAAAGCTGAGGGCCAGTCTCCCAGTTCTGATGGACTGGGTGATAAAATGGCAGGATAAGTTCATGGGCAATAAAGGCTGTCCCAAATGGAGGTGAAACCAGCCCTGACTGTACACACACAGTGCCAGAGTGTGGAGGAAATAGATCTGCAGGGGGACAGTGCCATGAAAACGCTCTCAGGTTTATCAGGGAAAATTTGACTCCCTGGCAGATCCAAAGCTCCCATGGTGGGGCTGTGCTGCCCCTGCCTCCAAGAAGATGCTGCAGAAGTGGGAGAGGCTCAAGCAGAGGTGAGAGGCGACACAGCCTCTGCACAAGAACCAAACCAGGGCAACCTTGCATCATCACCTCTGTTTCTGGGATGAAAAAGCATTCAAACAAGTTCCTGCTGGAGATTTTTTGGGGGGAATGAGCTGGGAATACCTACATGTAACCTTAGTCTAGAAAGTCTCTGGCCTGTGGGATCTGGATCAGAGCAGATCAGCCATCACCATAAAAGCCTCTCCTGGCCATCTGCTTGCATATTTGTGTAGGTGATATTTAAGATCCCTTCCAACCCAAACCCCTCTATCATTTTGTGATTTATTCTCATACAATCATGGAATGATTCAGGTTGGAAAAGGCTTTTAAGACCTTTCAGACAAACTGTTTCCCCAGCGCTGCCACGTTCACCACTAAGCCATGTCCCCACATGTCACGCTCCCCTGCTTTTAGAGCACTTCCAGAGATGGTGACTCCACCTTTTCCCTGGGCAGCAATGCCAATGTTTGACCACCCTTTCCGTGAAGGAATTATCCCTGATGTCCAACCTGACCCTCCCCTGGCACAGCCTGAGGCCGTTCCCTCTCCTCCTGTCCCTTGTTCCCTGGGAGCAGAGCCTGACCCCCCCCAGCTCCCCCCTCCTGTCAGGGAGTTGCAGAGAGCAGGGAACTACAGCAGGAATCACTGGCTGGATTTGTAGCACCCCACCAGAAATTCCCACAGCACCTCCAGCACTGCTCAGCATCCCTTAAGGCCCCTCTGAGATAAGCTCAACCAAAGCACCTCCAAAGATTTCTCACTCATCATCACAGCCTGGAGACACTCCAGGAGGGGGCAGAAATAAAGGTGCTGGGGATATATATATCTATATATATATCTTGGGGACAATTTTTATCCTACTCTCCCCTTTCTATCTGCCCACAGAACTATTGCAGGGGATTTGAGTGAAGTGCTGTTGGCTGCAATAAATTAATAAATAACTAGAGTTCTTTCCTGAAGGAATACCTACGTGAACTCTCCGGGAACAGCAACGATTGCCAGCGAGCCGATGGCAGCGATTTGCACGTCCACGATGTCCGGGTGCCACGGGTGGGGCCGAGTCATCTGAGGGGGGACAAAAAAGTGGGTGCAACAAAAAAATAATAGCTGAAGTGTTTTCCTTCCTCCAGTCATAAAAATTAAATTAAATTTATTCGTAAAACACATGAGAAGGTGTTTTAGTTCCACGTGCACAGCAAGTTGTCTGACCATCACAGTCACATAGGGCAAGCGGGAATACTTTGTTTGGAAAAACCAAAGAGAGTGTTGGCAGAGGGACAGCTTAAAGCAAAGTGGGTGAAATAAAGTCAGGGTCAGCACCTATAAACCCCTCACCTGCACGGAAAAAGGATAGAGCTGGGATTGACAAGGTTGAACACCTGATCAAGAGAGCAAAAGCGAATGAGTGAAGTCAGAGATCCTGATGGTGATGGGAAATTGGGGTTCCCTCTTCGTGAGAATCCCAGAATGGTTTGGGTCGGAAGAGATCTTGAAGACCATCTCATTCCACCCCATGCCATGGGCAGGGACACCTTCCACTAGCCCAGGTTGCTCCAAGCCCCGTCCAACCTGGCCTTGGACACTTCCAGGGATCCAGGGGCAGCCACAGCTTCTCTGGGCAACCTGTGCCAGGGCCTGCCCACCCTCACAGGGAAGGATTTCTTCCAGATTTCCAATCTAAACCTCCTCTCTATCAGTTTGAAGCCATTCCCCCTCGTCCTGTCACTACACGATCTCACACGGGGGGAGTTCCACCCAGAGGGGAAGTTTCTCCCAGAAAAGATGGTGCTCAGGTAACCTTCAAACTAACCCTGACTCCCAGCTGCCCCTTTAGCAGGGACCGTGCTCAGACTCAGCACCACTGGAACAGCCAAAACACACACACACAGACAGCAGCATTTCATCTGAAAACAGCGGCAAAGAAATAGTTAGATAGAAAAGAAAAAGCCTGTTGAAGGGCAAGCAGGAACAAGAGCTCGAGGCTGGCACAGCTCCAGCAAATGAAATGCAAAATCCCACTGCAACGAGCCAAAAAGATGATTTTTTTCTTTTTTTTTTGGAGGAGCAATTTACCGGGGTCAAAGCATGAATGGCAAAAGCTCACATCAGAAGCAGGAGGTTTGCCAGAGCACCCATCAAATGTGATAAAGTTGTAAGAAAAAAAAGTGTAATTTCCTCTCAGTGACACAGTTGTAGATGGAGGAGGCGGGTGGGAGGAGCTGGGACCTTTTTTTAGGGGAGATGAGGTGAGGAGCTGATTGAACACAAAGCGACAGAAGGAAAGCTTTTAAGGAGACTGGTGAAAGGAATAACAATCATCCAGATGGCATCCTCTAAGTGCTCTAAAGGACCTTGGACATGATCCCGCTGCACTACAGTGCATTTGTCTTAATGCCAGGGGAACATCAGGTGGGAAATGGGGCATCAGTTTTCATTTAAAGCTCTAAGCAGGATTTTGGGAGGGCTCAGTAAGAACAAACATCAGGTCCTGCCCGGGATGGAGCAGCCCTGAGCATGGAGATGGGCTGGGACCAACAGAGCAGCCAGCGGAGAGTGGCCCTAAAAGATAACCCTTCCCTGTGTGAGCAGAGCACCCCTGGGATAGGGACACGAACACTGAGGGCTCTCCATCCTTGCTGGCTGTCCCAACTCTTCTGGACAACCTGCTGCAGCTGCAGTGCTGGTCCTGCTGGGAGCGGGATCATGCTGGGGAACCTCACTCCAGGGTACTTCCAGCCTGAGCCCGGTGTGATTCTACCCATGGATGAGCAAGTCTGGCACCAGTCCATGTTGCAGCTCACAGAATTATCAGACACTTGCGCAAAAGTGACAGAAAAGCAGAGACAGGACCTTTCCAGAGGAAGCCAAAGCTCGGAAGGAACCTTGGAAGGCAACAGTGAGGAAGGTGGGCCAGTTGGTTCAGTCCCCAGAGTTTCCAAAGGGCACCACGATGAGTTAGTTCATTTTGCATGGACCAGCGTGTCCTGTGACAAGAGGAAAGGTCCTTCCAGGGATTAAGGCAGGAAACGAATGGCAAGACAGAAGACAGAAACACCCGGAGCTATTAAGATCTGAGCACCAACAGAGGATGGATGTCCTGGAGCCAGACACTGCTGGGAGGCAAGGCTGGGCTCCACACACTGGTGGCTTTCCCTGATATCATACATTTTCCCTGTGCATCCAGCTCACGGCTGTTTCACAGGCAGAGAATTAGGCCAGGGTAGATTTTCAGTTGGATTTTTTTGGCCCTAACAAGAGCAGGAAGTGTGGTCTCTCCTGGAATACATGGAAAAGACACTCTGAAAGAGGAAAACTTCCACCTCTCTCACTCTGATGCAAACTAATGACAACACCTATTCTTGCTTTCTATTTTCATTCCTTCAAAGCCCATGCAGCTCGTTCTCCCTCTGTGTTCTTCACCATGTGGGCAGGCACAGACATCTCCTGTAGCTCCCTAACAAATCTGTCAGGAATTTTGGGTCTGTGAAGGATTGCTGATCCCAGCCCAGATCAGCAATCTCTGCACTTCCCAAGGCACGCACCGGTGTGTCCTTACCTCTCCGGTGCTGAAGAGGATGGGCTTGGGTTTGTGGCAGGCTTTTGTTTCACTGGATGGCTCTCCCAGCAGCTGGTCCCGGATTTGATCCCAAAACGGGTCACCTTCTACTGAGCCTTGAGGGGGAAACATCTTTTAAACACTGTTCATCAGCTGCCCCAGCAGCTCTCAGACAGACACTACCCCCTCCCTGCTTAGGTGGGGTGGGATATTCCTCAGTGGATTGTGATCAACTCCCTTTCCTGGGGTGGTTTCAAAAGCTGAGCTTTAGCTCAGCTGAGCTCCATCCAGGCAGGCTTCAGGTAATGAGAACAAATGAGAAAGAGTGTCCCAAATCCAGGTCTTTCTTCTCCCCACTCCCCATCCAGTGCTCTCTTTCCTCCAGGGCATGGCCAATATCCTTCTCCAGAAGCTTTCTGACGAACACAGACAAACCTGCAAGGGGGCTGCAAGGTCACACCTTCCTAAAAACGTCCCTCTGGAGGCCGTGGTTCAACCAGCAGCTGAATCTGCCTGGGGGATGCCCCGTGTCCTCCCCGTTTGTACAAAGCCACCCTGACACCTGCCCCCCAGATTACCTTGTGTGAAGTTGAAAGCGCCCACTCCGTCAATAGTCCCCGCGGCAAAGCTGTGTCCTAAGGCGGGTTTACATGTTTTGACCTAAATCAGGCAGGGAGAAAAAAAAAGGAAAAAGGGAGAAAAAAAAAGGAAAAAGGGATAAAAACCAGCTCCCCCTCAGCGTGCCAGGTCCTGCTGCGGGACCGTGACATTTCTTCCTGCCTGGTTCCCGTGCCCCAGGAGCCCCCGTTCTCACCGTGTGTGTGGCATTGAGCTCCACCGACACGTCACTCATGTTCACCCACTGGTGGGCTGAGCTCAGGGGCCCCGTGACCTCCTGGGAAGCCTTTTCATACAGCTCCTAAGGGACACACAAGGTGGAAATCCCTGAGGGAGAAGCAATCAGGAAGCCAGCCCTGCCGAGATACAGCCACGTGGATTATTTTTTCATTCTGCTGACGCCTTCCCATGGCCTCTTCCAGGTGTATTTCTCAAGCTCACAAGGTGTTTCTATCACCCCATCTCTGCATCCTGCTCACCCTGAGCCCTGCAAGCTCTCCCTGCCTCAGGGAGGGAGGACGCTCTGTGGTCAGCAGTTTTACTCATGCCTTTCTTTTACAGCTGAAACAGGCACCTATTTCACAAGGATGGCAGCATCTTGTTCCTTGGTGCCGCCTTTTGGCATTTCTCGCTGCTTAGACCAACCAGAAGGAGTGTTTTCCATGAGAAAGAAGCACTTTGCTGTATTCATTGCTCAGAAGTGCCTGGACTTAGCCGTGTCTTTAGCACACAGCTGACAGCTAAGCCAGTCAGCTCTTCAGGGATTGGTTTCCCACCCCAGGTGCCTCGAGTCGGTACATGGAAAGTGCTGCCAGGAGTTGTACAGTTTAATGACGTTCCTGGAAGGAATTGAGGGCGCAGCCTTTGAAGGCCAGGAGTCTGAGGTGTTGAAAACAACTGCAGGGTTTCCCCTCTCTGTTTTACACGCACCAGGACACTCTGACTGGCACAATCTTGCACTTGCAAGTCACGATCAGCCTGGAGTGACTTCGGGGCAATGATCTGAAAAGGTGATTAAAGGAAACCACCACCACCAAGCCTCCTGCTCCTACTCCCCTGCTGGACACGTTCCAGGTCCTACAAGCTGCTGTCCCTGAAACACTGCCAAAACCACTCCTTGCACTGACTCCTCTCACATTACACCAAGCCACAGGAGGGGAACCAGTAAATTCAGGTGGCTTTTGAGCCCTCAGGTGACATAAGGGAGCCCACAGGATGTAGGACACCGGCTGGGTAAATGCAAGCAGGGAAAGGGGAGTATCTTCCATGGGTGTTTAATCTGGCACATTTGAACTCACATTCCTGTTAGTTTGGGAGTTTGATGACAACAAGTGGTATGTGGGGGTGTCTCTGAGCTCTTCCACCCCTGAGATGTGTGTGTGGGAGGGAGGGGGAGGTGGTAAGGGGCAAGATCCACGTTATATCCCCATGAGGAATATTGAGATTAAAACCCAAACTGACATTTTGAAATTACAACACCTACAATGACGTATTTAAATGTGTGCTGATGTGTCTCAGTGTGTGCTTTCTGCTCTAAATTTAGGTGCCCAGTCAGATACGTTACAACAGAAGAAGTTTTTCAATAACTACCATTATGATTTCATACACTGCCCTAAGCTTAACAAATTCCGGGCTCTGAGATCTTCTTGATGACAACAGATAGAAAGATCAATAAAACCTCATTTATCCATTTAAAAAATTTTTTAAAAATCAAGAAACTTTTCCTTAAGCATAGAAATGTGGACTTGGGAGTAATTTACATCTGCAAACATTCACAAAAGATAGGACACAGAATATAAGAATACCCTGAGCCGGTATTCTTACAGACCTGTAAAGCAAAATATCACTTACCTTTGCTTTCGCGTAGATATTTTGCCCTATGATCCTCGTACTCTCAAACATGTCATTCCCAGGACCCTTGGCCATGCACATGGTTGCCTGTTGAGAAATTTGTTGCGATGGCAGCGACCAGTTACCGCGGAGAACACGTGGCACTGCCAAGTGGAAGAGCTCGCGGGGGGCTCCCCGCCAAAATCAGGCGCTGGGTTCCGACACTAACCCGGGCAGCAAGACAAACCGAAGGCTGGGCTGAACAAGCAGGAGGCAGGGTGTCTGAGGCAGGGCAGGTAGGGCACACTCACCCCTCCGACGGGACAGCTGCTCTGGGGGTTGTCGCACGACTCGCCCGTGTTGGCGCAGGTCGGGCCTCTGGTGTTGGGCGACACGTCTCCCAGGTTGGAGGAGGCGAAGGCGGCCACGAAAGAGCCCTGCCGAACCCAGAGGTGGTCAGAGGGACTTGGGAGCCTTGCAGTGAGTGCGAACACCACCTGCAGCTTTCCCTGGAGCTGGTGAGCGCCTGGCGCTGCTTGACGTTTCCCAAAGCGACTGGGAGGACCACTACAAAAAGCAATACTTGCAAGCAGGAATTAGGCAGACTTCCTCTAATTTCCATTTTTTGCTGTGAACCACGCGTGTTCCAAGAGTATCAAAAGAGAAATTGGGCAACAGTTTCTACACCCAGGACAGCCTCTTAATCGGTTCATGACTCAAAGTAGCTGTGAGATGGGTTCGTGTACACAGTTACATTTCAGGGGAAATAATGATTTTTAAAGGACCGGTGTTTGCAGCCTGAGGATGGCAAATCTTCTGGGCAAATGCAAATCACAAGGCAGAACTGGCTGCAAGCCACGAGAAAGAAGTGGGGCTGGGCACAGGCTTGATGCCACCCCACAGATGCAATAAATGGATCCCTCCGGATCAGGTATCCTGCACGTGTCTTGCTAGTGTAGAATCCTGGAATGGGTTGGGTTGGAAGGCAACCTGCAGCTCATTCAGCTCCAACCGCCCTGCTGTGGGCAGGGACACCTTCCACTAGACCAGGTTTTTCAGTGCCCCATCCAACCCAGCTTTGAACACTGGCAGGGATGGGAGGGCCACAACCTCTCCAATTTCCAATAGTCTAATCAAAACACATGTGGTTCATTACTTCAGTCTAAATAAATGCCACTGATTACTAGTTTGGAAAGCCAAGAAAACACCTTCCAATTTCTCTTCTGTGGAGGAAGACAGTAATAAAATCACGAGCGCTCAGTTTTGTCCTCCTTTTTCCGCGTTTCCCCTGCTGCCCCACCTCGCTGTTCGAAAGAACCCCTGGCAAAGCACCAACCACCCCCTCCGTGCTGCAGCCCTTTTCCACCCCCTGTTTCCAGCAGCCTGACAGCACTCCCACCTCTCCAGGAAGCATCCCCTTGTTCTTGTCCTGCTCGAACAGGTAGGAGGCGTAGCCCACGTTGTCGCTGTTGACGAGACGGTTTGTGTTGTTCATGCTGACGGGGTGCACGGCAAACCAGCTGAGGGGGGAGTCACAGGACACTCATTGTTCAGGCTGCAGGCTGGCAGTTGGCCTGTCCAGTCTATATATATTGGCAGTTGACCTATGGAATTTTCTTTGGGAGGAATACAGACACAGACTCCAGGTACCTAGGGAGGGATTAACGAGGGCAGAGTATTCCCATCCTCTCCCAGCCGGGAGGGTGTATGGCTGTGACGGTCCGGGTCTTGAGGCCACAAGAATTTGGCAGTTCAGACCTACACTGACTCTTTTACTAATCCAGGGAATTGTGTTCTGCAGGGGTTTTTTATTTTCTTACTTCAAAGAAACAAGGAGGAGTCAACCATGTAAAAAAGGTGGGGGGGAAAGCAACACCATTCTTACAAAAAAGAAGAAGGATATGAAGAAAAACCTTATAATTTGGTGGTCAGTACCTGATAAGGCCTAGATCTTGTCCATCCTCATCTACCATCTTCAGAATCACCATTTCTTTATCAGTGTTGGATGAATACCTGGATGAAAACAAAGCAGGGAAACCTCATTAGCACCAGAGCTGTAGTCACACCCTGCATTGCTCTGACATGTTACATCTCCACTAGGCTGAACAAGGAAATAAAAAGGTTATTCCAGGTATCACCAGAGCACAGTGAGACCTTAGGGAAGCATCTGAAAACAGCTGTGAAGGTAAGGGAAGAGCTATGGTTGTCCTCAGGCGCTGCCTCTCCAGGGGACGGAGAGAGCAGCTCTCTCCAAATACAAATTCATGCACCAAGGATGACACTTTATTGCCATCTGAATCTTTTTTTTTTTTTAATAAATAAAGCATAAGTTTACATCCTTAACCAATGTCTCACATGCTTGGAGAGCACAACTTTCAAGCCCGCTCTTGAAACTAACGGGGGATGGCAGCAGGGTCATTCTGCCACATCTTGACCCCACATTTTCAACCTTCCCACGAACGACCAGAAACACCAACTGCAAGGTGGTCCCAACTGAAGGATTCTCTCCAAGGCTCTGTTTCCCTCCTGCTTGATGAGCTTTTACCTGTTTCGCTCGGATGCTGGATTGGCAAGGTAGGAGAAAGGGCTTCGGTTGATCTGGCTGTTTTCTACAGTGCCTCTGTTTATAAAAAGCCTTCCTCTCTTCATGTTCTCATGTGCTATGTCTATGCTCTGGAAAGCAGGAAGACAGGGAATATTAGTCCATGTCTGTAAGGCACGCATGAGATTATCTAGAAAAACCTCTCTCTTTCCCTTCCTATCTGTCCCCAACCCTTACTTGGGAGTTTGGGGGTGCTTCTTTGACAGGTTTTTTTTTTTTTCTTAAGCAGTCTAAAATTCTAGAAAACTATGATAATATTTTGAAGCTACTCACAATCGTTTCTGAAGAAAGAATTTAAGGCTTTTTGATCTGGCAAACATAAACCCACCTCCAAGTGCGTTTAAGACCTGTAGCATTCAGAGGCGCTGCCACAACCATCACAGCAAGAGCTCTGCTAGCCACAAACGAGTCAAACTGGGTGACACCGACCTTCACAATGCCATTCACGATGGAGTTGAGGGACGGTCTGATGAGCCCTTTGCTCGTGATCCAGAAGAGGGTGTACTGGAAGTACCCCCCGGGCCCCGAGTGCGTGTGGGTGCCGCTGAGGATGACGTTGTCCTGTCGGTACAGGTCACCGTACTTGCTCTTCAGTCTCTCGAGCACCTGAGAGGAAGGAGGCGATCCTAAAAAGCCCTTTTCCGTGCCTAAAGTCTGCAGGGATTTGTGCCAGCCCTCGCAAAAAAACCCCAACCATTCATCCTCCTCCACATCCCAAAGCGAAGGGCCGGCGTGCTGCCGAGCTCGATGTTACCTAGTGATGACTATTAACACATAACCCTGAACAAACTGCAAGCCTCACGCCAACACCAGCAGCAGCCCACCCTGTGGCAGCCACTCATCTCCAGCCACGTACCTCCAGCCTCACTCTCTGGGACACCATTCCTATGTCGGCGCTGACGAACACCACCCGCTGCGAGTCGTTGCGGTCCGCCACGACGAAGGCTCGGCTGTAGAGGCGGGTGAGAAGCCCACCGCCCACCTGCTCCGGGTTGGCATATCCCATCTGGAAGGGAAGAGCTCCGTCAAGTCCGCGCGGCCGAAGCGCCGAGCGACGCGTTCACCTGCGTGACCTTCTCCGGGCAGGACCCGTTCAACACATAAACAACTCGGAGCTGCCGCCCCGTCCTGCCCCGTGACCACAAGAACCACTGAAGGGTTTGGGTCGGGAGGGCCCTTAAAGCTCATCTCACTCCAACCCCCGTGCCACGGGGACACCCCGCACTACACCAGCTTGCTCCAAGCCTCGGAGAAACGTCGCTGAATGTGCACGGACGACAACGCGTTTGTCGAGGCAAAGGCTCTGGAACCGGAAATCCTGCAGAAAACGCTGCTGGATGATGAACGGTCAGTATTTTGCCAGCCCCGTGCTCGATTCCCCCAGCTCACCAGGGGGACTTGTGCCACTGGTCCCGTGCAGTCGGCTCGACCCACGCCCAGCAAGTAGTTTGCCGTTTCTAATACGTCGCTGGAATCTGTAAGAACAATAAGCAGTAGATCAGTGGACACGTGAGGGAGCAGATTTGGAGATAAAAGAGGCGACCCAGCTTTGTTCAAGAGAATCCACACCTGAAACCTGCCCAACATCCCCAGAGGACCCAGCAGACCCCTGGGCAAGGGGGTCCAGCTGAGCCCTACGCTTGGGTTTCCAGCGGGCTGTCGGTGTGGTCCAAGT
Organism: Pseudotriccus pelzelni; assembly: GCA_035584735.1. Lineage (NCBI taxonomy): Eukaryota > Metazoa > Chordata > Aves > Passeriformes > Tyrannidae > Pseudotriccus > Pseudotriccus pelzelni. The sequence continues at coordinate 3,443,782 of JAWMRA010000162.1, read as the reverse complement.
GTGCTGAGGCTCTTAAGGCATTTGGGGAGGGAAAAGGGTGGACCAGGCATGAAGAACTGCCGAGGGAGGTCACAAGATGGTGTCACTGGACTATGGAAGATGTGTGGTGATGCACAGAGAGGGGGGAAACAAGCCCAGGGTTGCCAATCAGACTCTCCAAGCCCATTACCACCACGCAGGAAACAGATCCAAGGGGGAAAGCGCTGCTTCACACAAAAAATTCAGCTCAGCAGCGGTAGGAAAAAGGGGATGGCGTGTCAGGAGCTGCCTTGAAGGACTAGGGAAGCAAAAAAACATCCACCTGTTTCCCTGGTGCGTCCAGCATATCCTGTGTCCAGTGCTGGCACCCTGGTCCTCCCAAAAAAAACTGAAGCAGAGCCACTTGAAGCTCAAAGAAGGGAAAAGCAACTCTGGGCAATGACCTCCAGGCAAACGGTGAGGTAAAGTACTCCCAAAGGAGGTTGTGTCTCACCCCAGCCATCACGAAGGTGCAGAAATCCTTATGGGATGGATAAACTCATGGAAGAAAAGCCACTGAGGGCTATAAAATAATAATAATAATAATAAATAAAAAGGGTTATCTGCATCTCAGGAAATCTCAGAGCTACAAGTCACTGGAAGCTGAGAGAATACTGTGGGAAAATATTGAATATTTCTGTTCTCACAGCCTTCCCTCACAGCTGCTGCCTCTCAAGGCAGGACACTGGGATAAGGGGATGCTTGGTCTTCCCGGTCTGGCCTTTCCTAGGCTGGCACTGAAACCAGAGAAGTGAAACGCTCACACTGGCCACAGACTGGCTATTTCTGTGATTTAAATTCTCATCAGTGAAACAGGCCACCCATTAAAACTACCCTTCCTACTCTTCTTCCTCCTCCTAAAACACAGAGGAGAATCACTTGTGCAAAACTCTCACGTGTCACAACCTAAAACCACGAAGGAAGCGTGAACTGCATCCAGTTTGAGATCAAAATCTAGAAATTGGAAGGTCCCACTGATGAGACGTCAGGAGATGCCCTGCCCAGGGGCAGAGTTAACTCGGGGCAGCTCCCAGCACCTTCCCTGCGCCTGGTGATGGGGCTGGAAACGTCGGTGGGCTGTGATGGGGTTGCAAGAGCTGTGAAGCCCCTCGGTGCAGTGCCAGGGGTGAGGGGCTCTGCAGAGACAGGGAAGGGAGGACGTGTAGATCTCCCTGCAGCCCCAGCACGCCCAGGGCTGTGCGTCCATGCAGGGGCTCCTGCTAGGTTTGACCACCCTGCTGCAGCTGCAGAGGTCGGGCAAAAGCCCACGCGCAGAGGTGGTGGTGGAGGCTCAGCAGTGACAGACCCTCTGTCTGTGTCTCCTTAATTTAAGTGGCCGCACTGGACACACACTGGAGCAGCGCGTGATGGCGGGACTGCAAGGGCTCAACTTGCCATCGCTGTCTTTGGTGAGGAAGTGGAGGACGAGGAGCACCACGGTCAACGTGATCATCAGCACCAGGCAGACGATGAGGATCACCTCCAGGCGGGAGAAGGAGCACTTGGACCTCTTCCCAGGCATGGTGGGAGCACTGTGAAAGCAGAACGGGACAGATGGGGCAGCCCCAGTGTGGGGCACAGCACACCCTCCAAGAGCTGCTGAGGGTTTGTGCCCCCCATCCCAGCGTCAGAGCAGCAGAGATAAGGATGGGAAGTGGAGATTGGCTTTTCAATCTGCTTAGGACAGCAGAAATATATCTCCTGGGAGCAGCAATCACTCCCTGTCACGAGGCCTGACAGGACAGGGTGAGCAAAATTACCGACCCCGCGTTTCCCAGAGCACCTGGCTCACCCTTCCCAAGGAATCTTTGAAATAAAAACTCCACAATGCTCCACCAGACCCCACGTTCTCTGAGCGCCTGAAGGAGACGCTGCAGCCTGAAGCCTCACAGCTTTTCAGTTGCTCACATGCTCAGAGCACATCAAAGAACAATATTGCCACCATGATAAAGGTCAGTTTGGGAACCTCAGCATGAGAAGAGCACAGCCCATTGCAGGTCCAAGTGCAAATCTCTCCTGGCTGGAAAAAGTGCTGGCTGTGACAGCTTTCCAAGATAAGAGCCTGTGTATAGATGCCAGATTTCTTCAGCACATAAAAAAGCTTGCTTTTGGATATTGTTCTTCCTTCTTCTATAAGGAAGGAAGGTTTATTTTGGGTTAAAAGCAGAGGCTTATTCTGAGTTAAGGAGTCACAAGAAAAATGATGCAAAATAAAGCTATGGGAAAATATGCTGTTTCCCTCTCTGGTTTGTCCTGCTCTGGCAGCTCAAAATCGCACCCAAAAATTCAGTCTTGCCCAGTGGGACACTTAACTGCTGATCCCATCACTCTGCCTGTGACCCAACCGTGAATCCGCCCCAAAGGGTTCCTTGTTTAGAGCAGTGGGGGGAGTCTCTGTCCTTGGGGGTGCCCCCAGCTCACCTGGACACAGCTCCAAGCAGCCTGTGGCACTGGCACCGCAGCAAGGGAGATGGGGGAGATGGACACCCTGAAGAGGAAAAGGCTCCAGGGAGACCTGGGAGCCCTTTCCAGCGCCTAAAGGGGCTCCAGGAGAGCTGGAGAGGGACCGGGGACAAGGGATGGAGGATCAGGACACAGGGAATGGCTTCCCACTGCCAGAGGACAGGGTTGGGAAGGAATTGTTCCCTGTGAGGGTGGGGAGGCCCTGGCATGGGTTGCTCAGAGAATCTGTGGCTGCCCCTGGATCCCTGGAAGTGTCCAGGGCCAGGTTGGAGAAACCTGGGCTGGTGGAAGGTGTCCCTGCCCATGGCAGGGGGTGGAACAAGGTGGTCTTTAGGGTCCCTCCCAACCCAAACCAGCCTGTGAGTCTGTGATGATTCTGTGAATAGGAAAGGAAGAGTGAGGCAGAGCCTCCGATCCTCCTGGCAGTAACATTTGCCTTAGGGTGAGTCTGTCAGGGGGCTTGGGAAAGCTCCTGCCTTCAGGTTATTCCTCATAGGAATGTGCCCTGGAAACAACGAACCTGCAGGAAACAACTGCTGAAAGGAGCATTTATGGGCTTGGGAAGGCTGCAGCGAGAAACAACATCACCAGAGAGCCAAGTGGTCACCCAGATTTGCTCGAGGTGACCTTTCTTATCGGCTTCTTCTGCCCTGGTGAGCTACAGCAGTCGTGATCAGGGCTGGATTTCACACAGCAAATATTCTAGCGGCAACAAAGCCAATATTGCATGTTTCCTTCCTCCCTTTTTTTATTCTCCAAGCGTGGCATTGGCAGCCACTCCTGGACACTCACAGCACCAGCCTCGAACCCCCCAGCACGACACAGAGCGACAGTGTTCATTATCCCGCTGCTTCAACCCAAATAACACTGACAGAAACAAACATTCACCCTATGGAGTCCCAGTGGAATCCCGTGCAAACCTACCTGAGTTCCCTCACCTGTGCCAGCGGCCAGAGGAACGTCTCCCGGCTCCAGACCTGTTCCAAGCTGAAAAGTTGAGCTTGGAAACTGTTGCTGTATAACCCTGTGAGTCAAGCACTGCACAAGATAAGAAGAAACCAATCAGTTAATTTCTACCCCACAAGGAGGTGAGAGCATTTTTTTCCCCCTGGAATGTTTAGGTTGCATTTGGGACAGCACCTGCCTGTCTAAAATAACCTTTCTGGGATCGCACTGATCAGCTCTGGTGCACGAGGAATTCGGGAACAGGACTCTTTTCCTCCCCTTTGCTTCATCACAGCTTGATGGAGCTCCACAGCCTGTGGAATGATGGCTGCTTCCCAGTCTGGCCATGACTCCCAATCCTCACAGAAGACTGTTCCTCAGGGTTTCCGAACTCTACCAGAAGAAGAACTTGAGAACAGGATTGTATTTTAAGTGTAAAATAGTATTTTTGTTTATTAAAAGCTTTATTTGTTAAACCCGAGCTTTTCCCATCTGTTTTCCCTTCAAGTCCCAGACAGGACTGGATAAATTCACCAGCTGCTAAAGCATCCAGAGGGTTTTGACAGTTTGCTTCTCCCAAATATTACAGGACCCACCCCATCCCTCAGATGTGGTAGCAAGGGAAAGATCCAACTAGCCATACCCCTTTCCTCCCTCCAGCATCCACGCACTTTGTTGGGAATTTAAGGGTGGGATCAACTCTGACATTTCCCCTCCCAGCTCAGGAGTTTCAGTTTTCCTCTTCTGCCCCCTTTTCTTTCGCGCACCCCCAATCCAAGGGTTAACGTTCCAGCCTGTGCTGAGCACGGGCTGCGTCATCACCTCAGGGTCACGTTCAGGATCGCCCTTTGCCTGGCTGATTTTTGGACCGGCTGCCTGGGAGAAGCGGGATTTACTGATACCTTATCTCCTCGCTGCAGTTCCCAGGGAAGCTGCTTGCCCCTGCCACCGGTGGAGAAACAACCCGCTCTGCCCCGTGGGATGACAGACACCCCTGGCCACCACTGCGCTGCTGGGAACCTTCGAGTCACGGGGGCGTCCCAAACCGTGGGCTGGCCTTGGAAGAGCCTCGCCTGACAAAAGCACGGAGCAACCGCTCTGCTGTCACAGGGAAGGTCCTTGGGACAGGGGTAAAAAGCTAGGAAACGGAGTTTTAATGAGCGGGCACAGGGATGGCGCGTCCTGCCAGCCTCACCCCACGGAACGCAGGGAGCTGAGGAAAAGGCCTCACTGTGGCTCTGAAACTCCAGAATGGACAAACCACCTGTTGGTGGGGGTGGAGGCAGAAAAGGCAGTTTGATGACAGGCACAGTTGTCAAATGCATGCAGACCCAGAAAATTACTTCCTTGGGGTCCCTGTCCTGCCGTGCCCGGACAGCCCTGGACATCAGTCTGTGCTGGTGTGACACCACAACACGCCATCTCATGAGATGAAAGGTTCCCACAGATCGTCCTCTTTCCCAAGGCCAAGAATCCTCCAACTTCCTCCCCTTGCCATTTTGTGCTAAACGACACTAAAGGAAGTTACATTTTCTTTAAAATATTTTTCCTTCTGAAAAATGGCTTCTACCCATCACTGCTACCACACGACACCAGTCTGTGACCTTCCCAGGCACAACCAGTGACTGCAAACAGCACAGGATTTTCATTTTCAATAAGAAAAATGTCTAAAGCCACTCAGGATCAATGGATCCACTGAAGGAACAAGGCAAAGCTGAGAGAAGGAACACCAGTAAACACAAATTGCCAAGTGTGCATTTCCTTACACAGCGAACATTGTGCTTCCAAATTGTTAAGAAAGAGGATTCAAAATACCTCTATCTAAGATCTTGTAGGAAAATAAATAAATTAATTAAGGGAACTGGCTTTGAAATGCAAATCCATGAAGCATTTGCTTCCCTTTCTGATCCTTATTTCTCAGTTTCTCATCTCTCCACAGCAAGACCGGATCATTTCAGAAAAGTGACCCTTTCCTCCAGCATCCACGTTTCACTTTAAAACCAGCATTTCCTGGTCTCTAGGAGAGCTCATTTTGCACAAGCCATCACAGCTGGGATGGGGTAAAACAAAACTCTTCCCTTATAAACGCACAGGAGGCCACGATCTTCTCTGTGCAGTTTCTGAAACGAAAAAAACCCTTCTGATGGTTAATGAAGGGACTGAAATTTCCTTCTTTTTTAAAAAAACAAAACAAAACAAAACAAAAAAAACAAACAGAAAACTTGATTCAAGCCTATTTGCTAAACCACGGCCAGGTTGTGAGCAGAAAATAGGAACAACCACCATCTCAACAGGAGCACGTTGCTTACCCCTACCCAGGACGATGCCCAACGCCCAGGATCCTGCAGGTGAGGGGCCCCACAGCCCCCACAGACCCCAGTGGCCCTCGTGGTTTTTACAGACCCCACAGCTCTTACAGACCCCATAGCCCCCTCTCAGCCCTCACACACCCCATATGACCCTCACAGATCTCAGAGCCCTCATGGACCCCACAGCCCTCACAAACCCCATATAACCCTCACAGATCTCAGAGCCCTCACGGACCCCACAGCTCTCGCAGCCCCCAAACCCTGACAGCCCTCACAAACCCCATATAACCCTCACAAATCTCAGTCCTCACCGACCTTACAGCCCTCATGGACCCCACAAGCCCCTCACAGCCCACAAAACTTTTAAGCCCCAATAGGCCTCTCAGCCCTCACAGCCCCCATAACCCTGACAGCACTCACGACACTCACAGGCCTCACGGACTTACAGACCCCACAACCCTCAGAGACCCCACAGCCCTCACAACACCCCACAAACCTCACAAACCCCACAGACCTCGGAGCCCTCACAGCCTGTAATTCCCCCCAAACCCTCACAGACCACACAGCTTGCACAGCACCTCACGGGCCACAACTGACGGCCCCCATAACCCTCACAGCACACTGCAAGGCCTCCTACGCAGCGCTGTTTATATTAAATAAAGAAAGGCCAAAGTCCTTTTTTTTTTTACTGGCACGCGGGATCCTGACGGCAGGAGATAACACTTTTGAGCGGAGCTGTCAGCAAAAAAAAAAAACACCAACGTTGGGGCAAGGACACACCAGGCGCGGATCACAGTAGAGGAGCTCCCTGTCCCCGCTCCCGTCCCCGAGCCCCGTGTCGAGCAGGATCCACGCGGCAAAGTCAGACACCACAACGCGGGATTCAGCAGATTCCATTTAATGTCATGTGCATATATATATATCCATACATTTACTTATGTCAATGGTTTGGATGCGCGTGGTGCCAGGCCTTGAAAAACCTACTCGTCGTGGGTTTACAGTCTGGGAGCTGTGAATTCCCTCTCTCAAAAACAAACAAACAAAAAATCACCTCGGGGTGGGTTTGGGCGTTTTGAAAAAAATGACTTTTAACCCCCAAGTTGCCAAGATAAAGCTGTGAATTGGAAGCAACGCAGGCAGAGCTGAGCCCTAAATTCTCAGGCGGCTCCGCGTTTTCGCAAAGGGTTTTTGGCCAAGAAACCGCCTCCCTCCCACCCTCGGGGAGACACAGAACTGACAAGGAACGTCTTGTTTAGCATCCCCAAGCAACAACCAGCAGAAGCAACACCCCATCAGCTTCCCCAAGGAAGTTTTTGGCCAAGGTGTAAGAAACAGGGCAGAGAAGTCAATACAAACTATCCCCCCCTCAAAAAAAAAAAAAAAAAAAAGGAAATTACACTTTCACCACCACGTACTCACAGAAATTTGCTTTTCTTTCCTTTTTTTTTGGAGGGGGTGTGTTTACAAGCCAGGACTGACAGATCCCGAGGGGGTGGATGCTCGCCCTGCCGTGTGCTCGGTCCCAGCAGTTTTGGGGGTAGGTTTTTCAAGGCCTGGTGATGGCTCCCAGGAAGGCTTCTCCCAACCCGCTCCCGGCTTCCCGCACGATCGGAAATCGATTGCATAGCATTTATTTCAGATAAGGCACTGTTTTGCCCGACAGCAATTCGAAATCAATGCAGTTTCCATACAGTCCAAATTGGATGGCCTACAGTGCAATAACATCAACTTAAAGGCAAGGTTTGGAAGAATAAACCCAGCTTTAAATTTCAACTTAATGTTAAAAAGATAAAGGAAACTACATGTTTCAAAAGCCTTTTTATTTTCCTTCACCATTGTTGTTTTACAATACAAATATCACCTTGTGAATACACAAAAAACCTACAGAAGATAACTCTGCTTCACGTAAAATACAGAATGGATATATATATATATTTATATATATATTTTTCTCTTCTTCATTCTTTTTTAAAAAAACTATTTTTTGTTCTGCACATTGGCAAGTTTAGGATAGGATACTTCCCCAAACATACAGTATGTATGGTAGGAGTGAAACTTAGAATTACATGCAGTTTCTGCACAAATATTTTAAAGAAATAGATTATCTTTGTTGTTTTTCAACAACATTTCAACAGGGGACGGAGGAAACCATTCATAGTTCACTCAGTGATCATTTGTAAAATTCTTAAAAAACAGGAATTCATGGCTGTTTTGCTCGTTAAAATCCAGCTACCAAGAATAAAGTGATACTTTTTAGCTTGACCTGCCCACAATGTGTGAACAAGATCGGACCCTTTTTATTTGGTGGGGTGTTTTTTTTCCCTACACATGGCAATTTCAACATTATAAGCAAATTTCCAGTTTAATTTAGCTATAAATGCAAAAATTAGTAATTATATAGTATATATAATTCTGCTTTCATGGAATACTTTATTTTAAATAAAAACATTTAAGACTGCCTACTGACCATACAATCAAGACAAGAAAGGCACTAGAAACATAGACAAATCTCTCTCTCTCCCAAGAAGCATTCTCTTTAAATTTTAACTCTCTATTCTCTGACATGTAAAAATCTTTTTAAATTTAATTTTTTTTTTCCATACACATTTTGAAAAATAAAGTTAGGAAATACTTAGAAAATCACTTTACATTTTCTCTCTTTTTTTTTTTTTTTTTTTTTGCACTTTTGGACACAGTCAGTCACTGCAGGTTCTACAAAATCAGGATTACCAAACCTTTCTGTGTCTATCATCTTATTCGTAGCGCGGTGCAACAGGTAGAAAGATTTCTTGATTTCACCCAAGGCAGGTATTTAGAAACCTTCATATAGTCATTTGCTAGAAAATGGCTTACAGCCCAATCTTTGGGGCAAGAGATATGAAAAGTATGTTTTCCCAAGAAAATAATATGCTTTGTTCCCAGACATGACTGGAAAGACCAGAACTTATGATATAAAAGCTTTCATTTATGTTGTCGCATCATATACAAAGGAACACGGTGATGGGTAAATGTAAATCCCAAATCTATTAACGAGAAATGTGTAACAGTGCATGATAAGTTAAATTTTCTTTATTGTTGTCCAACGCAGAGATCCTTTGGAGAGGAAAAAAAAAAAAAAGATCACAGTGCTTACCAGGTAACTGAACAGGTCAAGTCGAGGGAGCTGTTGAAAGAAAGGGTTACAAGGGAGCGGTTGATTTTTGTTTGCTTGTTTTGTTTTGTTTTATGGCATCTTCTCGCAGGGAGTTGTGAGCACTTGAGACAGGTCCTTTTTCCCCACCCCGGGGTGGCCGAGGACACGCCGTTACGTGTCGCTCACCAGGCGGCTGTACTTCACCGGCCGGCCCCGCTGCAGCGCCGGCCAGGGCAAGGGCCAGTGGTAGGAGCGAGGTACAATTCCTTGGACATTCTTCTCGAAGTACTGGAAGGGCTTGTACCACCAGACCCTTGCAAGGAGGTTAGTTTGGGAAGCTTCTTTTAGCACCTGCGCGGAGAGGATCGGAAAGGAGAGAGTTACGAAGGAATCGCGAACCTGTTCTTCAGGGGCACCCTGCTCACTGCTGCTTCCGAACAGCTCCCAACACACCTAGAAACGCCTCCCAGACAGATCTGCACGAACAAAGATCAGGAGAAGCCAAGCTACTCTTCCACAGCCTCCCTGCGCGCACCCAAGTGAGGTTCACCGGTGTTTCCAAGACTTCAGTTGTTCGACGGGCCCTCAGGGACCAAAAAAATGAGCGGCCCAGAGATCAGTCTCTCCTCTCCCTTGGGAATGGAAAACCCAACCCAAGGCACAGTTGTCACCCTAAGTGTCTCTGAAATTCCATGGAGCTCAAGAATGGCTTTGGAACTTACGGAGCGATGAGCAAGGCACACCTCAACGCACCCGGAGGAGGTCAGGAGCCCTGCCCCGGCCTCCACATGCTCCCAGACTGCTCCCACCCACCCTTTTCCTTCTCTTAGCCACAAGCAGGCCCCAGCTGAGACACAAGGAGTGGGCAGGCCACGAGGGAGTTATCCAACCACCCTGCTGCACGTTTTCAACACCAGAGCCGGGAATCACTGACTCTGCCCACGGCAAAGTGCAAGCTCAGGGCTTGTACACTGAGCTTTACCCTCCATGTCAAGCTCACACGTAAAATGAACCCACTTTTGCTTTTACCTTTAGGGTCAGACACAAGCCAAAGCCCTCTGCACATGGAGCAGCATGAGGAAGGAGAGACGAGCACACAAAAGCGGGCTCAGGAAAGGATCCAGGAACTGGCATTTCCCAAGACCTTGGCAGCTCAGGGAAGCAACGCTGAGCCACCTCCTGAATCACATCATGCAGCAAAACAGGTAGGTTTGCTCACAGTAAGGCAAAGGGCTTTGCTGAAGCAAGTCCTCCTTAGGATTCGGGGCAATCCTGACTCCAGCACTTCCAGCTTGGAAGCACGGCCACCCAGCACCTGTTTTAACAAGAGCCCAGGAGCAGATTCAGGGCATGGAAGCCCATCTGGTGCTGCATGACAGGAGTTACAGAGTCTGGGCACCGGCTGCTGTCGGACACAGCGGCTCCCAGACTGAACATCAAAGTGCACCTAATCTGCAGTTAGGCATTTTGGGGTAAAAACACACCACAAGGCTTGGTGTATTGCTTCAAGCAGCATCAAAATTAGAGGAATAATGACTTGTAGCTAGAAGGCTTTCAAGGGGGGCAGGAATTAGATGATCTTGAAGGTCTCTTCCAACCCAGGCCATTCTATAGTAATTCTACGATACAATCTAAAAATCCAGACTGTCGCAATACTAACTCATGTCCTACCATTACAGTAGGTCTTTCTTAAACATAATTGACTGAAGGCATATGCAACAGACAAGCAAAATACCTTTCACCCAGTGCACAGAAAATATTTGGACACCAATATGCTGTAGGGGACCAAAAAGTTTCTCTTAGCTCACTATGTCTGTTATCTGTGGCAAAGATTTGGGCATCTTCTCTCATAGCATCAGAACCCTGAGCTGAATGGGACCCACAGGGATCATCCAGTCCAGCTCCTGGCCCTGCACAGAATACCCCTATAATCCCACCTCGTCCCAAACGCTCCCGGAGCTCTGGCAGCCTTGGGGCTGTGCCCACTGCCCTGGGGAGCCTGGTCAGTGCCCAACCACCCTCTGGAGGAAGAACCTTTTCCCGAGATCCTCCCTTGACACAGCAGGGGAGGTTTCATATTCCTCAGCACTGCAAGCTCCTCTCTTATCGCTCCAGTTCACTGGCAGGGAAAACCAATGGGAATAACATGAGACGTAATTTAGACTTCTTTATTCAATCTTTGAGGAATCTTTTACAGCTCCTCTCTGATTGACTATAATCATCAAGCGCTGTGTCTCCTCCCAAGCAGCTCCCCATTCTCAGTATTTCCCTCATCACCCCAGTTTCCCAGACGTGGGCCTTAGGACAGGAACAGCCTGTTCTCAGCTGCACTGCCCTCCAAAAGGAAAACACTTCCCTTGGCCAGGGAACCAGGCTAACTCCTACTGGATATTTTCCCTGACCCCACCCTACTGCAAGCGGAGCCCCGCGGATCCCGAGAGAGGAAGGAACTCACTTGCTGGTTGGCCATTGTGTGGTACCACCAGAATAGTCTCGTAGTGATGTAGTAAGCCACCACCACGTCCACAGTGTAGTGGTCATGAGCAAGGAGGATGCAGAACATCCCAACCATGCTGAGCGCCCAGCAAAGCCAGTGGTACCACCAGAGTCGCCGTGGGGAATCTGGAGAGAAGCACAAGCAGCGGTTATTTCAAAGCGGAGCCTTATCAAGACTATTGCTGTAATTAGCAGAGGTCATGGACTGCAATCCTGCAGGAAGATTAGGAGCAGGAATGCTGAGATCACACATTAAGTCCCGTTCTCCTAAGGTGTAACTTAAAATTGCAGTCAGGGGTAAGGAGATCCTTGGACAATACAAAGGTCATGAAATCTTTGAAAAAGATGTAATGTACCCTGGCCAATCAAATGAATCAATTTGTGTTTAGATGAGATATTAGGAAAAAAATTCTTCCTTGTGAGGGTGGTGAGGCCCTGGCACAGGTTGCCCAGAGAAGCTGTGGCTGCCCCTGGATCCCTGGAAGTGTCCA
>JAWMRA010000162.1:3414127-3426978 GCA_035584735.1 Pseudotriccus pelzelni | reverse complement strand
TCCCTCTCCAGCTCTCCTGGAGCCCCTTTAGGCCCTGCAAGGGGCTCTCAGGTCTCCCTGGAGCCTTCTCTTCTCCAAGCTGACCAATCCCAACTGTCTGAGTGTCTCCCCATAGGAGAGGTGCTCCACTCCCATAATCATCTTGGTGGCCTCCTCTGGAAGAAGCAGCTGAACGGCAGCACAAAATTGCTCACTGAGAGTCCCCCACCTCCTCCACAGCCCCCAGATCCCAAACCCACAGAGGTGCACCAGAACCCCAGGACAACCCCACACCAGCTACTGAGACAGGACCAGGGGTCCCCAAAACACAGACTGACTGGGAAGTCACTGCAAAACTGCTCAGTGGCTCTTGGGATTCTCCAAGTGCTTCCAGAACTGTGATCCAAAGCTGGAAGGTGGCCCAGACAATTACTGTGGCAGACACCTTGGCACGGTGGCTCCTGCCTGACTGAGCCCAAGCACAAAGAAGCAAGAACAAGAAGTGTTACAACTGGAGAAATCCTGGCACGGGGTGTTGAATCTTGGCAGAAATTAAACCCAAAAAAGAAAGGGTAATAAAGGCTATAAACGGGAAGCAGCAGCCGGAAGGATGGGCCTGTCCACACCCTGGATAAAAGCTGGGAGTGGCATCTGCAGGATTGAGTCTGCCAACCCTGCCCGAGACTCTCCCACCGCTAATCCAATTTCCCTGGCGCTGGAAGAGGTCCCTGTGGAATATCGTCATAGCCGATTTACTGCCAGGGGCCTGAGGAGGTGCTCCGAAGGTTTTGCCAGCAATGTGACCCTCAGCATCGCTGCAGACGCAAGTTCTGGTCCCAAAGCTCTTGGGAATGTGACCTGGGCTGAATGTGACCGAGCTCCTGTGCTCGGGGTCCTCTGGTGTCCTGGGCAAACACCGACCAGCTTCAGTGAGGCCCCTTTCCCTCCAGGAATGAAGAAAATCATCCAAACAGCAGCTCTGTGGGTTTTCATCCATCGGTTCCGTAGGATCCTGCCTCCTTCAAGGCCACATTTCACATCTACAGACACCTCAGCAGGACCAAAACATTCCAGGCTCCTCACACATACCCCCCCCAGAGCAGCCACATCCCAGTACTGGGGGAAAACTCTGGAGCATTGCAAGGTTTTGGGGTTTAACTCAACTCCTCCTCCATGGGAAAAGAGAGGTTACTGCAGGGAAAAGCATCCGCCGTAAGAGAATCACGCCAAATAAATGGAAAAGTCTCATTTTGGAAAACTGTGTCTCACTGAAGTTCTGTATTTTAAGAGAATCCCAGAATACCGGGATGGTTTGGGTTGAAAGGGTACACAAAGCTCATCTAATTCCAACCCCTGCCACGGGCAGGGACACCTTCCACTAGCCCAGGTTGCTCCAAGCCCCATCCAACCTGCCCTTGGACACTTCCAGGGATCCAGGGGCAGCCACAGCTTCTCTGGGCAACCTGTGCCAGGGTCTCACCCCCCTCACAGGGAACAATTCCTTCCCAATATCCCATCTAACCCTGCCCTTTGGCAGTGGAAAGCCATTCCCCCTTGTCCTGCCACTCCAAGGCCTTATAAATAGTCTCTCTCCACCTTTCCTGGAGGCTCCCTTCAGGCACTGCAATTCCTTTGTTGCTATTGTGTTCACTTTTTTAAAAAATAATATTCCTCTCAAGCTGAGCTCTTTCAAAACTCAAAATTGGCCGTCTTTTTAATTTTTAATAGCTTTTGGCAGAGTTATTAAACTGGAGAGCTCCGCTCTTGGAGGAGGATGACTCTGCAGTGCCAGATTAAAAACAACTTGAGTGCCTTGATTTATCAGAAAAGCATCAGCTCTTACAGGGTGAACACATTTTGCACTGGAGCGCTCACTGCTCTAACACAGTATTCCACATTTTTTCTTCTCGCCTCTGATGTAAACACGGACAAGGACTGGAGTTAAAAATGTAGCTCCGCGGACTGAAATTTAAGCATGGAAGGCACCAAGCCATCGGGACAGTTTGGTTTTTTTTTTCCTCTGCAGAATTTTTCTCCTGGAAGAGTGATCTAGTGAAGGTCTCACACTTGTGCCTGGCTTTTATTACTTGAACCCGCTTTTTTCTTTATAACCATAAGGGGAAATGGGGGGATTGGGGATTAAAGACTGAGCAGCACTTTATTTTGAGAGACTGAAGAAGTGGCAGCGTTTTCTTGTGCACTGAACTTCTCTTTTCAATTAAAACTACCCACAAACCCATTCGATTTAGCTGGATTTGGCATATTTTAGCTTAGGGAAGTGTGAGAGTGCTCTGTACTGTAACACATATGAAAAAAATAAATGTAAAAAGCCTCCTATTTCCCCTTCTCCAGCGGATTTATGTGCCTGTGTGATTTAGAGCCAGCGATTACTGGCTCAGGCAACTGTGTTCCAACTCTCCAGACCTCACCAGTGAACACACTGTTTTTTCAGTCCCATGAGCGAATGCAGTCCCACAAAGGAGACACGGAGGAATATCCAACAGGATGAATCAATCCCTGCACTGAAGGAGGAAGACCTAAGTGATGAGTATCATGAATGACACATCTCTTGTTGTCCCTTCCTTCATGGCTTGGGAGAACAGCAGGCTCAGCTTGGATGAAATCACTATCAGCAAATAATGGATCTGGCGGGACAAACAAAATGAATTTCACTGCTTGGCAAAGAGCAGTGTTTCAAAAAGCCTAAAAACTGAAGCTGCCTGAAAGGGTCGACCCAGCCACTGGTTGCAATTCAACCCGCAGGTAACAAAGCTGCGGCTTCACCAGCGACTCTGAGCTTGCAGGGGAGACACCCACAACTGGTGTCTGTCACCTGAGCAGGGGAGGAGCCAGGTCTCATCCTGCCCCCTAATCAGGGCTGCACATCTGATCTTCACATCAGAGCCTGGCAAAGCTTAACCCTCCACCATCAGAGGCCAGAGCAGCGAGGAAGGTCCATCTGGCCTAATGCCCTCCCTTTGTTCTTGGCTAAAGTTTTGAAGGGAAGTGATAACCCACACCACGAAAAGTGATTCTGCTCTTCTTGTAGCCCCAAATCGGCACCCACTTGGTGGTTCACCATCCAAAGCCACCTCACCAGGTTTCTGTTCCCGTGAGCATCTCATCTCTCCTGTTCTTCCCCTCGTGCTGCTCAGCCACAGCTTGGGCTTCTCAGACTTCAATACCACTGCTCACGGACAGCACAGAAGATTTTTGGTGTCATTATGCATTAAATGGTGTCACAGAGCATTATGTGACCACTCCACACGCTGACCACAGCTGATCAGCTATTCCAGGGCTGATAACGGGAATGGAAAGCTCTGTGACTCCCTGACACCTTCTCCTAACACCAGAAAAAGCCCTCCTAAAGGGGGCTTCCCACAGCAGGGGGTTGGAATGGGATTTAAGGTCCCTTCCAACCCAAACCATTCTGTGCCTCTACAAAGCAAGGAAAAGGAAGGCACTAAAGCAAGTGGGGACAGGGTAGGGGGGGAACCTTCACATCTGTCAATGATACCAACACATATACCTTACCATCAAAGCCAACCCACATCTCACTGCTTCAAAACCTCCGTGGACCTTAAGGATTCTGGTGTTCTTCCCCTGAAGTCTCCGCTCAGCTCCACTACAGGGTGTTTGATCCCTCACACCACCCCACTAACCCCACACCTCTTTCTTGAGGGCAAATCCCACATCACCTTCTCTGGGTGTTTCCCTCGGCTTTGCTCAGAGACCTCAAGGAATTAACGGTCCCCCACGTTCACCACAGGCAGCTGGCGCAGCGGGAAGAGAGGCTGAAATGCAGCTGGAAGCACCGCACCTACCCAACGTAAGAGCGGTGCTGAGGCTGGAACTTGCCTTTAAGGAGCTCTTGGAAGCCTACAACAGTTTAAAATTTTGCCTGATAAAATAAAGATGAATCAACCATCATCTATCTATCTCAGTCTTGTGGATTAACCTGTCCCATTCCTACAGGAATCCACAGCTGTGTCACACATCCCGCCCCAGGCTAAAAATTCTCTCCTTTTAAGCCATCTGTACCTCATTAAGCGGGTGAACCACCTGCCAGTGTTTAAGTTTTAATGTTTTGCTCCATTACAAGGGCAAGTGATTCACTGGCCACTGCTTTTTATGTCTTTTAAAATGGGAAATCTTTAATTCTAAGGCCATTCCTGAGGCCTGTGAACCAAAGGATCTTGTATTTCACACGGTGGGGCACAACTTATGTTCCTTCCTGAGTTTTCTACATAGAAGTCACCAAAAAGAGTCAGTGAACAGGTAAAGAGTGAGATGTATTAGCCGATAAGAAGTCCCTCTGGGCAACTGTGGGGCTGTGCTGGTGCCTGGCTGTGGAAAGGGAAGGTGTTATGGCACCTCTTACTGCTTACACTGCCTGACTTTGGACACTTCGCTTAGCACGAGGGTTTAGATCAGACACTCGTGGTCAGGCAGCCCAAGGTGTGCGTTTCCAGCTCTATAAATACCTCGCGCTAAACATCCACGCGCTCTCTGAGGAGGGGAAGTGGCAAGTTAACTCCACTGGAAGGCAAATTCACCCTTGCAACTGTGAGCAGGACGCTGGGACAAGCACTGAGACCTTCCAAATTCACTGCAGATCTTTTGCTTATTTTGTGATTAGCTTCTGGACATCCCTTGTGTTTGACATTACCTGCCCCACCCAATGGCCAGAAGAGAACGCGCTCCAGTGCTTTTTCCACGCAGCAATATTGAGGTGCACAGGCTAATATCCCCTGCCTGATGCTTTTGTGCAGGAGTTTTAGGGCAGGGCTTTAGATCAGGCAAAGCACAGGGACACTAAATCATAGAATATCTGCAGCTGGAAGTGATCCATCCCATAATCAAGGTAAACTCCTGGCCCTGCACAGACACCCCAACAATCCCACCCTGTCCCTGAGAGCATTGTCCAAACGCTCCTGGAGCTCTGGCAGCCTTGGGGCTGTGACCGCTGACATGGGAAGGCTGTTCAGTGCCCAACCACCCTCTGGGGGAGGAACCTTTTCCTGAGATCCAACCTAACCCTGCCCTGACACAGCTCCAGCCGTTCCCTTGCATCCTGATTCGCAGCTGCCCTCACAACAGCGTGAGCTGTGCTCCTTCTTAGCAAACAGAGCAACCCGCGGAGTTCAGATCATCATTTCACCCAATTCCTGGGCTTTTCGCACACAAAAAGGGCTCGAGTTGATTGTGCAGACAAACACAACCAGGGATATTGTTTAGTTTCTGAGGTAACAGCTGGACTGAATTTCTGCCTGTTGCTCAAGCGGCTCACGCTGCACGGTACCTATTTCAGCTTCGGAAACCCAAATCAGAAGATCACAAGAAGCCTCACTTCAACCTGTGGATGGAAACCAACACCAGTCCTCCAAAAGCTGTCAGAAGCACTCAGTTCTCTGAAGGTTTTACTTACTTGTACTTCAAGAGCAGCCACTGAACAAACCACAGTCCTACAAGGATCATGCCGTTGATTTCACAAATAGAAAAAGCCCATTGCACCCGATCAAAGCGATCAAAAAATGCATCTGGGAGGGGAGGCTGCACCTCCTTGGGAGGCACTCGTTCATGAACGACTGAGATAGTCACTGTGGTAAAGACGAAACAAGAAAGTGCATAAATAAAAGCCAGGAAAGTCTTGCCCCACTCCATGGGGTACTGCGAGCGCTCCGGCTCGGGCATGGGGATCTTTATCATCTCCTTCTTGAACCCGTTTGGCACCCCGTTGAGCTTGGCCTTGCTGCCGAAGCCGTTCTCGGCGCCGGCGCCGCCGCCGCGGACGTGCCCGTTGGCGTGGCCGTTCTTGTGGGCCTCCATGTGGTGAGCCATTTTCAAAGTTTCAATCATGTGCAAAAGCCGCTGGCCGCTGTCGGAAGACACCCGGCAGAGAGGCGTCCTCTTGAAGTCCTCCTCCGTCAGGTTGATGAGGTCCCGCCCGGTGAAGCTCCTCAGGGGCTCGCAGTACTCCGGCACCGCATTCTCCGTCAGCCAGCTGGTCACCTCCTCGGGCGACCACAGCACCACCTCTTTCATCTCGCCGGGCAGCCGGGGCGCGGTCTGGCATGGATTTCAAACGGGGCAGCGCTCACTGCCGCTCCGGCGCGCTGGGAGGCTCCTCCTTGGCTTCATCGTGTCCCGGGAAGCGCTCTGGCCCGAGGCAGGTGCCCTAACCCGCCGACAGGAGCATCCGGGCGAAGTGCCGCAGCATAGGAGTCGCTTCACTTCATATTCGTGTCGGCATTCTTCTTCCTGGGGAGGAGAAACACCCAAAACCGCTCGTTAGGACGGCAGTTTGCAGGTCAGGGACAAAGACAAAATTCCCCACAGAAGAACACCCAAGATTCCGCATGGAAAAGACCAACTCATCGGAGCTCCAGCCTTGGACACACAGCACTGTCCTTCCCAGGCTTGCTGCTGATTCCGCAAAAGCTTTCACACCCCTTTGCAGCTGCGGGAAGAATCCTGCCTGCCCTGTCGTTGTTGTATTTTCCACTGCTGTGGTCCATAAACAGCACCCCAACTCCTCTAACAATCCTCATACTCACGGATTTAAGGATCTACAGAGGGAATGGTCAGCATTATCCGTACCAGAAGCCTTTTCTCCCCCTCAACAGACTCGTACCTTAACGCAACGTTTTGCACTAGTGACTGAACACGAAGCCTGGTTTTTGTTTTGCAAGGCAAACCCCACAGAATCCCAGAACGGTTTGGGCTGGAAAGGACCTTACAGACCACCTCATTCCCACCCACTGCCACGGGCAGGGACACCTTCCACCAGACTAGGTTTGCTCCAAGCCCCGTCCAACCCGGCCTCGAATGCTTCCAGGTGCCACATCTAATGTACCACGTCACCAACACCCAAAAAAGACACAATAATCTACTCTCTTAGCCAAAACACCAGCAGGAAAAAAAAATAAATTCAATGTCCAAACAGATGGGCCTAAAAATAAAGCATTTAGGTTTGCAGGTCTTTAGCAGCTCTCTGAGATAAATTTTACTGTTTCCATGGTATATACTGCTACAATACAAAGAATTGTTTTCTATCAGCTAAAAAACAGGAACCAGGAGGAAAACGAATTTTTTTTTTAAAAGAGGAACTAGGTAAGAAACATCTACACCCTGTGAATTACAGAAGTAGCTCAGAAAAGCTGGTCACTTCCAGTACAAAAGTCACAGGGAAAACAGTTGTTACTTCCTGAATTTTTGAGGCACAAGCAGCAAAAGAGGCTGTGGTCCCGTGGCAGTCACCACCACCAGCAAAACCCCAAGTCTGAGATATTTATTCAATCAACCAACAAAAACCGGCCCTCCCCAGAGCAAAGAGAAGCAACCAGTGAAAACCCTGTCTCTAGTCTGTCATCCCACTGACTACCTGTGAGAAAGAAAGTAACAGCACGAGGGGGAAAAACACAAACGTATTTTGAAAAAGTCACATCAAGCCTTTATCAGCTTCAAAAAAATTTTTAGCCTCTTACAGGCTACCAAGTGCTTGTGTTTCATTGCAGGGAGCAAAGCTGTGACTGAGAAAAACCAAAATAAATTTACCCTACTGGCAAGATTGGAGGTAAAGTGGTTCAGAAGAGATACAGAGCTTTATTCCTGCACAAACATGACCACGCTGCACACCAATGTATTTTCTGGCCTGCTCCCTCTAAACTCAGCAGGAAACACAGTGTGCAGTTTTCAGTCTGGTTTTCCCTGGAATGAACCGTGATGGTTGAGAAAAGAGCGAGCTTTGGAGGAAGGACTGGAGGTACTTTGAATAAGGCACCTCTCCCTGGCCGGAACAATGTTTAAATCCATGAAGCAAACAAGAGATGGAGATGACTCTTCCACCTTGTGAATATCTGTGTTGTTTTAATACAGAAGATACAGCTTTATTTTTTTCCTCAGTACCAAAGAAGGCTTTCAGCCGCAGATTGCTTCATTATTCAGGTTGTGTTTAGCAAATCAGTATTTAGTTACAGAGCTCTGAACATGGAAATAGGACTGAATTATGCATGGTAACCCACATTAGAAGCTCCTACAAGGCTGGCGCTGAAGGAGAGCAGCTCGGCTCTCCACCTGCCCATCTCTGTGTGCTCACCGTACTTGTGGTGTCCCAGGGCACAAAAATTCCCAACTAATCCTAACAGACTTCTCCACGGGCTTCTTGTTTCCAAGGATGATGCCTTACAGCGCTGTTAAAGCTTGAGTTATTTATTTTTAAATGCTCTTACAACACCTGGGCTCTTGCTCTGCAGCAGGGCCTCAGCTCCCTGAGCTGTTCCACGGCTACATCGCTGCCTCTCCAAGTTCTGGGGTACAAATCCAGCCTGGCTTTGGGGCTGTCAGAGCACCCCGTGTACACCACGAGGGGGAGCAATATTAAACCTTTTCAACTTCGATCGCTGGAGTCACTGAATCCCAGTTTCCAGGCAAACCCTGGACCACTATCCTCCCAACACACCGGCTTTCCGTCCGCTCCCTGACAACATTCTTAAGGACTCGCAATCCCAAAAGACACAGGGCCAAGGGCTGCATTCATCACTGTTTAGGAGCCTGTAGCCAGCCTTCAAACCACATCTCAACAGCCAGGAAAGGTTTAGACCGGATAATGGGAAAAATTTCTCGACTGAAAGGCTTTTCCAGCCCTGGTGGCATTGAAAGACGTGTGGATGCGGTACCTGGGGACTGTGCTTGAAACTCGCCACCAGCCATGTTATTTAAGGTACCACACAGGAGAATAAAGACTGCTCGACTCCGATTTCTGTGACTCTGTGGATTATGAAACATAAATCGATCTCCCAAGAGTCTTGGCTGGTTTTAAAAGCCAGAAATCCCGCGTCGCACGCACAGGCACAGACACCCAGCCCACCTCGTCCTGGCTGGATGGACGAGGATGATGTGGGGTTCACCACGGAGCTGCTGAGCAGAAGAGTTCGCTCCTTGTGGCTGACATTTCTGGGAGCGAGCGCAGGTGCAAATCCCAGCCCGCTGCTCTCACACCACCAGCGTGTAAATCACTATCAAGCACCTCCTGTAAAAGCAGAGTAACTGATACTCACGGGAGGAAGGCTCAGAGGAAAAGACAATACTCTGCCAAGGACACAGGCCATGGAGTTGTTTTCACTGAGAGTTAAAATGAGGAAAACCAACTAGAATTTCTAACATCACCTACCCTTCAAGCCTCTGTTTCACAGCCTGTCTAATGGAGGAGGAACAGGCAAAAAAGCTTCTTTACTAACACCTTCCAGCTTGTCACATTAAAAATGCCTCGTTCCCTACGGTGTATCCGTGAAAGCTTCATCAGATAAGCTTTGCAGAAACTCTACAGGAGACTAACAACCCTCACTGACCCCCTTGTTCCCACAAGAGGTCTCATCCTCTCCACAAAAGGTGGGGACCAGCATTGGTTGCTGCCAGGCCACGTCCATGGGCTCAGCTCCATCCCAGGAGGATGGGCACACACAAGCCTCCCCAGCTCTCACGTGAGCTCTTTAGGCTGGGCCAGGCCACTGAAACACTCCCCCCATCTGCAGCAGAGACGGTTCATTAAGGAATTATAAATAACAATGTGATTACCACAATCATGCCAACTGCACTCCGATAATGACGCCGTGTAAAACCAGTATCTCAAAATACCCGGCACAAGACCCAGCAGGACAAAACAACCTCGTCAAGGGCTCCAGGCCCCACCTCCTCGTGTTTACATGACCTTTTTCCCCTCCCTGTTCCCAGCAAACACTAAAGTGCTAACTCAAAACATGGGGAGTAATTGCCACCAGCACTTCAATCTAAGTGTTTGTGGTTCTAACGCCTGACCACGGCCACCCCGGCAGCTGGAACGAATATCTGAGAGGGCACCATTACAACCTTGGCTATCAAGACCTGTTCTCTTCTGCACTGCTTGGTAGAGATGCTGCTGGGCACAAGTACTGAGTGTGGGAGCAACCAACTCATTGGTTAAAGGACAAGATAATCAGCCATAAAACCATCGGCTGGTTACACCTCCACACTTCAAATCATGGAATGGGTTTGGGTTGGAAGAGACCTTAGAGATCATTTTGTTCCAACTCCCTGCCATGCGCAGGGACACCTTCCACCAACCCAGGTTGCTCCAAGCCCCGTCCAACCTGGCCTTGGACACTTCCAGGGATCCAGGGGCAGCCACAGCTTCTCTGGGCAACCTGTGCCAGGGCCTGCCCACCCTCACAGAGAAGAATTTCCTCCCACTATCCCACCAAACCCGGCCCTCTGGCAGTGGGAGGCCATTCCCTATGTCCTAACCCTCCACCCCTTGTCCCCAGTCCCTCTCCAGCTCTCCTGGAGCCCCTTTAGGCACTGGAAGGGGCTCTCAGGTCTCTCTGGATCCTTCTCTTCCCTAGGTGAGCACCCCCAGCTCTCCCAGCCCAGTTCCAGAGCAGAGGGGCTCCAGCCCTTGGAGCATCTCCATGGCCTCCTCTGGATCAGCTCCAAGAGGTCCTTGTCTTTCCTATGTAAGGTCTGGAGTCTTCTTGCAAGCAGAAAGCATTAACTCCTGCAATTAGCTACTGATAAGAGAAAACCACATTCAGCAGCAAAAAAGAAAAACAAAAAAAGAAGACCCCCAAACCCAGTTTGCCCATCTCCAAACTCCTCCTAAAACACTTTGAAACTCAATTGAAGAAAACCAAAGTCCTTCCAAATCGAATCACACCTTCCTTTTACTCCCTAAGCTTTGCTGCCAAGGCAACAGTCACTATAGAAATCAGTAAAATACTCAGCCATTTCAGCAACTCCTCACCAGGAGTCAGGGAGATTTTCCAACCCTTTCAGAGTCAGTGGGTGTGTTTCACTTGCAACCCTGGGTGCCCTTCCCAAACACCCCAGAAAAGTGGAGTGAACAACAGAGTTCACACACCAGCGAGGTCCAGGGATAAGCACAGATGGGAGACACAACAGTGACCTTTTTGTGCCTTGGAAAACGAACTCTGAGATTTGCACTGATTACGTGTGCACACGAATAATAACCAGGAGAAATCCAACTGCCGTAAGGATTGGAGGACTTAATGCTTTATGAACCAACCCACAAGAGAATTCCCCGGCCCCAGCGGGGAGCAGGAGTTACACAGGAGCTCTTGTCCTGCCTTTTTTTTTTTTTATAGCACAAAAACCGTAACAGCAGGATCTGAGTCACTGCTACGCTCACCTCCTCTACAGGCATTTTATCATCACCAACAATAACACTGACACCTCAGTAACTGGACATCCTGTCCTGGACAAGCACGCCAGTGTGCAAGGAGAGGGCGATGCCTGCCACAAATCATGTGCTGGACAGCACTAACGAGCTCTCAAGCAATGTTTCCTTCTCTCCAGGGCAGCCTTGCCACCAAACCAGGATCACTCCTTGCAAGAGGCTGCACCACGAACAAGCAAGGGGCTCCTGGCACTGTAAAACAGGCTGGGAAAGCTGATTTTGTACTGTAAATACAAACATATGCAAATATAAAATAGCTGCGAGTATAAAATCAAAGCACAGGTGGGCTCACAAGTCACACGGAGCTCCAGGACAGGTTTCCAGGATCGGCCCCGGATGGAAAACATTGTCCTGCAGACACCAAGTCAGAGCAAGGGGAGTTACTACTACAAAAAGACGCTGGGATCAATATGCAAAGCAACACCCACACACCCTGAGCAGCTACTTATGTAGCTTCAGAGAAAAAAAAAACCCTGCCTGTGTACTACATAAATCCCTGAGCAGCCCATTTTTTTCTAAATTACTTTATACCAAGAAGGAAAAAACAAAAAACCAACAAAACCTCAGTGTGCATTTCCTATCCTAATTTAATAAAAAATAAAATCAGAAATGAAAATCCGCTCGTAGGGGGAGATCTCTGTTTAACAGCTCACAACTCAAGCCCAGAGTTCAGCAGCGAGGATTTAAAAATGCAAGTAACTTGTAGCACATCTGAATAACCAAACAGCTCATCCCCAGATGGGAACCACCACCAAGGGAGTATCTCCATCACCGAAATGTCTACAGGGATGTGCACGGTGATCCAGACCCCTTTTTCCTCCAAACCTGATGAAGCCTCACCCCCTTTGCTTCTCCGGGAAGTTGAGGGAGGTGGTTCTTCCCTTTTACTCCGCTCTCATGAGACCCCACCGGGGCTTGGAGCAACCTGGTCTAGTGGAAGGTGTCCCTGCCCATGGAAGGGGCTGGAATGAGACCATCTTGAAGGTTCTACCAACCCAAACCATTCTGTGATTCTCTGACTCAAAGCCCTACATGGCTCTGCTCAAATCTCTTCCTCTCCCCTTCTGCTTGTGGTTGGAAGTAGTGATTGGAAACCAGCAAACACTCACAGGAGGCTTCACCCGACCAGCGGTCTCCAACCAGGAGCAGTTGCTAAGCAGGGCTTTTGTTTTCATGGGACGGAAATCCTGCTTCCAGGGATGTGGGGATGGAAAGGATGGGGCGGGGAGGGCAGGGCCTGCCTTCAGTTTAAGTTCCAAACGATTATTTCACACTGAGAAATCTCAAATGTGGGAGGGAGAGACAGGCACCAGGCCCAGAGCTGACACCCACAGCAGGGGTAACCCAAGCACTCATCTCCTTCTCTACTCCATTCCCCAATCCTAATGGCTCAATCCTGAAGTAATTTATCACCTGCAGCACAAGTGGGACCGGTATCAGCTTATTTTTCAACAGCTGCAACAGGAACCCACCCGCCAAACACATCCCCAAATGCAAAGCGATACGTGAAAATATTAACAGACCATCACGAACCCTTAAACACGAATTAAAACAGGATATTAGGGAAAGTCTTCCCTGTGAGGGTGGGCAGGCCCTGGCACAGGTTGCCCAGAGAAGCTGTGGCTGCCCCTGGATCCCTGGA
>JAWMRA010000162.1:3388019-3414027 GCA_035584735.1 Pseudotriccus pelzelni | reverse complement strand
AGGCCCTGGCACAGGTTGCCCAGAGAAGCTGTGGCTGCCCCTGGATCCCTGGAAGTGTCCAAGGCCAGGCTGGGCTTGGAGCAACCTGGGCGAGTGGAAGGTGTCTCTGCCCATGGCAGAGGGTGGAACGAGATGATCTCCAAGGTCCCTTCCAACCCGAACCAGTCCTGGTGCTTAGACACCAGGATTTTTAACTCTCCAGCAGCTTCCTACAGCAGGATCAACCCGCCCCAGCTCCCTGGTCACAAACAACCCCCCCGCCCCGGGGCACCACAACTCGCGCCGCGCTCAAACCTTGCACGTCTGGGTTCTGGACCGGAGCAACCCTGAGCGTTCCTGGGCTCTGCGCTCAGGCAGCAGCAAGCTCTGGCCGCCGTCTCCAACACAGCTGAACACACATCCGTGTGGTGCCTCAGGATCTGGGTCAGCCAGAGACAGGGAAGAGCTGGAAAGAGAGCCCCGTGTCCTCGTGCAACCTCCGAGCTAACGCCGTTACTGAAGAGCGCGGAGCGATGCTTGCCTTCCTCTCGAGACTATCCAAGCCTCCTCACACTTACACACAAACAGCACAAGATCTCCAAAGGAAAACAAATTAAGCTCAGGAAAAAAAAAAAAAGGGCAGAAGAAGCAGGGAGTTTTCCCCCCTACAGGATGGAAACAGGAAAATATGGAGAGATTGTATGTTTGAGACATGTTCCACATTTTAACTCAGTGCAGGTGTTTGGAGGGGGCGAGTTATGAGGGTTTTTTTTACCTACAGTGACTACCTGGAAATCATTTACTGCTAGAAAGTCAGATTTGTGGTGAACCTCCGGGAATGTAAGGGGTAGCACAAATTTAAAATAAAAGTAGTGGAAACAGGAAGGGAAGTTATGCTGAAGGAGACTGAGGAGAGTCTTGTGACTGATGGTAACGTGGCTCTAAAATGCAGACTCCAGCATGATTTTCCAAACCAGCCATGCAGATTAGGAAAAGGAAAGCTGGCAGAAACCACAGTGAAAACAGAGCCTCACTGAAGGCTTAAATCAAGTATTTGTCATAGTTTTAGTATTTGCGTTTGTTACTGGATCTGTATTAGACAGTAGCCAGACCACAACAGTTGCTTCCTCCAAACTGTCTTTCCCAGAGTTACAAGTAAAGCAGAAGAAAACCAAGTTTACACAGTACCAATCCCAGCCTAGAATAATATTTCCATATTTCATTAGCAATATAAATATTTTATTTCAAATAGCCTGCTTTTGAAGCCAAACACATCAGACCCAGATCAAAAAGACTCCAAGCCTCCAGAGTTGTAATATAAATATCTATAGATTCTCATGCATGATGCTGTTCTCTGCATTTCAGCCGTTACTATTCACAAACCCACCCAAAAGACCATCAACATTATTCATTTTCAACGCTGTTCCTCTTGGAAAACAAAACCATTCCCGGGTTCGTCTTTATTAATTTAGTTTCATGTAGCACACAGTGATCGTGGTGTGAAAGACACCACATCACAAATAGTCAAGATGATTTCTGGTGCAAATAGCCTGAATTTTTGAGCACTGAATAGTCCTCCTCTCTCCAGCAATAACCTGTTCAGAGTTGTACTGTAAATGAAGTATGTCTCTGGAATAGATCTGCACGAAGGAGGAAGACTCTTACTGCAGAGTTGATCTAGAAAAATTAGAAACCCAGGAAAGGATAGAAAAAGGAGAGAAAAAAAAAAACACAAAAAACAAAAAACAAGGCACCAAACAACTTTGATTGCCAGCAAGTTATGAGCGTACAACCCACACGACGGGGATTTGTCTGACTAGAGCCAGATCTCCTGACAATTCAGATGGGCTGCCCTGGCATCTTCCCTTCTGTGGTTAATGCTCCAAGCAGGAAAAGCCCTCTCAGTTTGCCAAACTCCAGTCACCTTCCTTACTCTCCCATCACACGGATGCCAAATCCCTGTGTTTGCACTGGAGATCTGCCACCGCTGGCCTCGGGCTTGACTGCAAAAACACGCTCCAGCAAAATCCACTGGGGCTGGAGAAACCAATCCTCCCCCCTGCCCAGGCCAGCCATCCAGGAGGCTCCTTCCTCCACACCAAGAGGGCCAGAAAGGGAATGCCAAACAGCTCTGTGCCCTACTCTAAGGGGCCCTATCCTTTGCCTTTTACAGGTCACTTTGTGGTTGCAGCCTGGTGTTTCGGCACTGCTGATGCTGCCGCAAGCTCCAAGTTTCAGAATCTGAACCCCAGAAACCCAAAATATTCCTTCCCCCCGTGCTGACAAGCAGCTTTATCTCTGTATCAGAGCCCAGATTATAAGCTGGCTATTCCTACTTAGCTGCTCCCCACCTACGTCAGATGTGACGTCCCTGCCACCGACGAGCCTGCGATACCAGCAAAGCCTGCTTAAATCTTGCTGCTGACAACAACCGGGCATTGCACCACCAAGGAACACATATGCACAAGCCTTCTCCCCGAAACATGAGGCATTGCTAACATTTTTAATTGACACATACTCCAAGATCGCAAAACAACACTGAAAACGCGCTTGGTTCCACGCTGACCACGTGTATTACCTGGTATGGGTCAAACAAGGCACAAGCAGAGTCAGTTCAAGGCATTTACAGTGTGTTCAAAGTCTGCAAAATTGGTTTTTTAACATTCCTCTCAGCTCAAAGTTATGATCAATTACGTTCACAAATAAGGAGAAATAAGGAAAGATAAGAAACTCTGATCTTGCTATCTAACTGTTCTGGAAATTATGAATATTTCAATAACCACTTCAAAGCCTCAGAAGAAAGTTCCTCCTGCAGACACATCCAATTACCTCTGATTTTTTTTTCTAGTGACACACTTGAGGCATAGGAGATGTGCCTGTGTCACGTTGTCCCAAAATCTTTATGGAGATGTCCATCAGCCACCTGGTTACGATCCCAGGGAGAATCTCCAGCACATCCTTTCTTCTGCAGGCAAGGCCTTCCATTATTTGGCACCCTGAACACAAAAGAACTGCTGGCTGTGGCACAGATTCACATGCTGAACTGGCAGGATTTGAACACATCAATCAAATCAGTTCAGAAAGTAACCTGTAATTCCAGCCAAACAAGAGAATCCCGACTGCAGGTACCAGGTAAGCCCGACCAGCTTGTGCTGTGCCATGGAATTAAAGATACAGTTAAAAATCACAAAATCACACAGTGGTTTGGGTTGGAAGGGATCTTAAAGCTCATCTTGTTCCAACCTCTTGCCACAGGCAGGGACACCTTCCACTATCCCAGGTTGCTCCAAGTCCCGTCCAACCTGGCCTTGGACACTTCCAGGGATCCAGGGGCAGCCACAGCTTCTCCGGGAACATGTACCAGGGCCTGCCCTCCCTCACAGAGAAGAATTTCTTCCCAATATCCCATCTAACCCTGCCCTCTGTCAACCTTAAACAAGTAGAGGATTTCCCCTTACAAACCTTTCCCCCACCTGGGGAAATCTGTCATCCACCCACTCCTCACCCACAGCCCTGAAAACTGTCGCACAGCAACTCAAAGCACAGTGCAAAGCTCAGGCAGCAGTCTGCTCACCCTTCACGACCAGAAACAATTGTAAACGCTTAAATCAGAAGCCTCCTGAGATGACTGGTCATGCAATACCTCTTCTCCTGCCACAGAAGGGATGGAGGGATGTCAGGCTGACCCAGCACGGGGGCACAGCCTCCAGCGAACTTCGCTTACCAGTCTGAACATTTCCTTTTAACTAAAAGAAGGCAAACCGAGCGTTACACTACGAAGTGGCTGGTGCGCTCCTCAGAATCTGGGCTTCCTTTCATTACACTGCACATTAGGCAGGAGGAATTTACAGCCTGTAGCACCTCGTGTCATTCCCTTGATCCACCCCGTGGAAGTGGCCACGGGGCCTTTATCGAGCACGTCACGTAACAGGCGCAGCTCCCTGCGGGGAACCAGCCACACGCTGCTCACTGCAGACACATCCAACTGCTCGGATAATTTCAGATGGCTTAGAGATTGAAAAGCCACGTCCACCCTTGGAAAAACAATTTTAAAAAGTCAGCATTCCAGCCCGGGAAGTCGACACGTGAATTAACCATTTAATCAACTAGGGGGTGCCTGTCCCTTTGGGATGATTGCTGAGCTCCTGCCTGCAAAAACGAGGCTGGGTTTCACAACTGCTGTTACACAAATAGTTAACTGCAATAAGGAGGTGTCTGTTACAGCAGGGAGAACTGCAGGAACCCAATGGCACAGTTCTCCTTCCAGCCACAGAAAGAGGAACCCAAACAAACCTCCGGCCCTTCCGTGGCAGAAGCGTCGCGTGACCAACCAGCTCAAGAGGCACCTGGCTTAAGCTTATTTTTCATTATTTCTGGTTGTTAAATGTGAACCAGAAAAGAGGGATAGAGAGGACGAAAGGTTTAAGTCTGCAGTCACGTAGCTTTCTGCAAGCAGATGGGTGAAGCTCAGATTAGCAGGGTATTAAGGGGAGCAAGGCAGGGACGCCGATGAGGCGCTGCTTGAAAACAGCCCAACGCTGACCCACCTCCCCTCCCACACGGATCAGCGCTGGCCACGAAGTCACGGCTTCCCTGACTGGTGGGGAAGGATGGGAGATGATGACATGAGACCTGGAAAAAGCTGCTGAGGCTGAAGCTAAAAGGGGAGAGGCAAAGTAGATACGGAAGCAGCAGCCACGCAGGAGTGCGTGATGCTCCTTTCCATCACCCTTCAGCAGCAAGATGCAGGAAGCTCGCTGGGAATAAGCTGTTCCTGTAGATAAAGACTCAGGAGACACATTCCCTGGGGATGTCCAGCAGGATGAATTAGCCCTGCTGTGTACCTGAGTAAGCAAACAAGAGATGGGAGTAACAATTCCGCCGTTTCTGCTCTGCAGGGGCTCCTTCCAGCAGGAGGGGTTTGGGTGTTACAGCGCTGCAGAAAGTCATCTGGGCATTCAGATTGGATATTGGGAAGAAATTCTTGCCTTCTCAGGTTGCCCAGAGAAGCTGTGGCTGCCCCTGCATCCCTGGAAGTGTCCAAGGCCAGGATGGATGGGGCTTGGAGCAACCTGGGACAGTGGAAGGTGTCCCCCCTGGAAGGGGTGGGACTGGATGAGCTTTAAGGTCCCTTCCAGCCCAAACCATTCTGGGATTCTGTGAGCTGGTAAAACCCCATCCAGCCTCTCGTGACAGACTCCACAGCACTCCCCCAAGGCCTGGGAAAAGTATGCAGGCCTCTTGAGTACATCAGTAACCAGAATATTTCGGGAGAACCAAACAAAAAAGGGCCAACTTGCCACAGCTGCTGCTTTCCCTACTCATTCTGTGGTTGGGATTGCTCTACAGGAGCAAGTGCTCTGACAAGCATTTCACAGGAAAATCCTAAGAACGTCTCCCAAGATCTTCTAAATCTGAGAAAACACCACATTTTAATAAGATGCCCTAAAAAATTAAATCTTCCACATACACAGATCATGAAAATTCATTACGAGTCCTCCAGAAATGCCAGTGCTGCTCCAGCAAGGAACGGAGCTGTTTGAAATGACTACTGATGGGGAAAAATAAAAGCACTGTTCTGGGAACAAGAAGATCAAATACTATAAAGTTCACACCACAAGATACTAAACAGTCACAGAAGTCTGAGTATGGGGTTTGTTGAGGTCTCTTTTATTTTTTTTTTTTTTGCTTATGTGGGTTTTAGGGGTAAGAGTGGGGCTACCAGAGACTGCACAGAACATACGTACACATGAAATTCTCTTTTAAAGAGAAATAAATTATCTGCCCTCAGGCATTCCAAAACCTTTTCACTGGGTCTGAAAATAACCTAAATTCACAAATATTTCATGTGGGAGAGGGGATAAAAGTACTGGCAGATATCCTGATGAAATATGCAGCTCACCCTACGTGGCACCACAACAGCACTGACAAAAAGAGTCTAATTCCAAGTCTTATTTCACATCATCAGTGAAACAATGTAGGGACTGGAATTAACTTCAAGACTTGTGCTGGTCTGGATCGGTCTAAAATGCAAGACATGCCACACATGGCACCATGTAAGCTCAGATTTAATGGGAACACCGCTGATCTCAGCCCAGAAAAGCCACAGTCTCGGACAGCACGAGGATATCGCATTTCCATCTGGTTTTGGGATTTCTTGCCCACATGTGCAGAAGACAGGTTTCCAACAGCAGGGCTGAAAGCTCTCCTTGCTTTCTGGAGGAGCCACAAGGAAGGAGCAACATTTAGAAAGCTCCTGAGAAAGGGTGGGACAGCCCCCAGGGAGGGATGCAGCACCAGTCCAAAAAAAATAAAAAATTTAAAAAAAAAAAAAATATCAGGCAACCTGCATCTCCTCAGCTCACTAAAAGCCAGGTTTTGCCAAGTAACCAATTTCCTTACACTCTGCATTAAATAAAACATGAGGGGCAGGCAGAGACATAAAATATGAATGCACACGTGTCCATAAGCAACAGGCCCTGCTATTGTAGATCCTGCATAAATCATCGAGGACAAGGGGATTTATGTCCCCTAACAGAGGGCGCAGAATTTGGGGTCAGTTCACAGGCAAGGAAGTCTGATATGAAGAAGCGTTGCATTTATACTTGGCTTTGTGATCTACGCTGCCTAAACCCAGCAGACGGCGCTTCGGTTCATGCATTATTTAGTCAGGCCAAATGGGAGAGAGGCAGAATCCAGCCTGGAGACAAACAGCGGCTGGTGTCAGGGTGGTTCTCCACCCAGCACGGCACTTGCAGTGGGATGGCAGGGCGCAGAATCCCAGGATGGTTTGGGTTGGAAAGGACCTCAAAGCTCGTCTCATCCCACCCCCTGCCACGGGCAGGGACACCTCCCACTATCCCAGGTTGCTCCGAGCCCCGTCCCACCTGGCCTTGGACACTTCCAGGGATGGGGCAGCCACGGCTTCTCTGGGCAACTTCTGCTTGCCTATTTTCAAAGATACTTATAGCCAGGACTTCCTCCCTGCTCCAAAGCTCTGCATAAAACTGGATTTATTGATGCAGCCCCATGATTCAGCAGTAGAGCACGGTGACAAACTGAAATCTAACAAAATCAGGAAGAAAAAAGAAGAAATCAGGAAGAAAGCTCGGGAGTATTCATCTCAAACTGAGACCCAAACAAAAACCAGCAGGGGTGTGTTTGTGCCCTCTGGCTCTTTTCTTCCTTATTTTTCTTTCCATCTTCCAAGCATCCACTCTTTCCTCCCTCCTTTCCCCCTCCTCTGCGTCTTGTTCCTGTGCCACGTGCCAGACCCTCCCCAACCGAGCGGCACACGCTCCAGATTAAAGTTCACCAGGCTTTGGAGAAAGTGGGGAGGCTGCTCAAACCAGGGCAGTGCCAGAGCACCTCCTGAGGGTTATTTTACATAGTTATGGTTAGTTATATTAATCATTGTTAGTTATATTAGTTCCAGTTAGTCCTATAGTTTAGTTATTTTAGATAACTCTGCGATGGACGGACGGCAGCGCTGGCAGCTTCCTCATCCTCCTCCCCCTCCTTCCAGGAGTTTTGAAAAGAAGAATCAGTCTGAGAGGATCCCGAGAACTGCAAATAAATGATGGCCCTGTTTATCAATTAGCTCAGGCTGCAGTGAAATCAAAGTCACAGCGGGCTCTGTAATCACTCAAAATAAACCCCTCCGACGGGATCACTCCTGTGCTGATGGCTCAATTACGCCTGGGCAGAGCGTTACAGAACATTAAACATTAACAAAAGCCTGAGCCTGCGATACTTTTCTCCCAGATAAATCTAATTCAGTACCCAAGTGCTTTTAGCTTAAATAACCCTGAATTATTGGATCAGTTCTTCTCCTACCTTTCCCTCACAACTTGCAAAAGCCAGGCCACTGCACGCAGGGAGAAGTGTTTGCCAACAGTCCCTCCGCCAGACGGTTATGCTGGGTATCATTTCAAATATATACGGTTTGCCAGAGAGTTGTTGATGTAAATTGAGTGGCTCAGAAGTCAAACCAGGGGCAAACCGTTCTGCTGGGCTTTGAGGGTTCACCGTGACCTCCTCTAGGAGGGCTCCTTCACTCCTCTAAAATCCTGTTCCCAGCGCTTCTCCAGTCCTCTGTTCCCAGAAAACAGTTGCACCACTTCTGTTTCCTGAAACTGCAAGTAGAACCACGAACACAAACAAACGCAGCAGAAAGCTGCTTTCATTTCTGATTTGGCTTTTGCAATGGGAATTCACCTCTTGCAGCTTCAGGTTTGCCAGGACTAGAGATCCCCTCACCACCTGAAGCCTCTCTCCACTCCCTCTCTGCAACTGCACTAACACAAATCCAAGTTTCTCAAGGCTTGCCCAGGTCACATCACAGAATCCCAGACTGGGTCAGGCTGGAAGGGACCACAGTGGGGCATCTGCTCCAGCAGGGCCAGCCCAGAGCACGGGAGTGTGTCCTGGAGCCGCTCCAGGAGCTCCCTGTCCCTGCTGTGCTGAGGAGCCAGAGCTGGGCCAGCCCTGCAGATGTGCCTGCCCAGGGCTGGGCAGAGGGGCAGGATCCCCTCCCTGCCCTGCTGGAAATGCTCTCCCTGGTGCCCCCAGGATCCCACTGCCCTCCCTGTCCCCAGGACACATGGCTGGGCAGGGACAGCTGATTGCCCAACAGGACCCCCAGGTCCTTCTCCAGCAGGTCCAGCCTGTGCTGCCGCCTGGGGTTGTTCTTCTTTGTTGCTTTAAACATCCAAACACATTACAGAGAGCTGAACAATGCCAGGATTTAGGTGCGGTGGGACCAGTTTAGAACAGACAAACCAGCGTCCCCAAAGCAAAGCAGGTGGCTGAGATGAAAAGGGAAAAATTTCAAAGCACCAAAGGAGTTAGAAATAATAAGGAAGAAACCCAAAGAGCTGGGAAGTCTAAGAAACTGAAATCAAAGTTGCACTAAAACTCACTAGCTGGTTGCCTTCCTACTAAATCCACCTCATCCCTGATGCTTCATAAAATCAGCAATTCCAAAGCATCGGCTTCTCCAAAACAAATTGGAGTCAACTGGGTTCAGCTTCTTGATTTCAGGAAGTTAATAAACTCTAACAGTCCATGTCCGTTCTTCCTGGTGAAAAATCTGCTCAACTGCTAAAGTGATCTCAAATTCACAAGAAAACAGTATTTATCATTGGGCCCCATGAAACAGTGTTTATATATATATATATAACTGGGACCAATGAATTTTTACTCCTGGTTATGAAAAGCAGCCCAGTAATCCCTGAGAAATGATGCTGAAGCATTTTGAAACTTAACTGAGTAAAACCACCTCCTCGTCTTCAGGATTCTTGTCCCAAGGCTGAAAGACTAACTTCAAATCTTAAATTCACTTTTAAGAGACAGACTCATTCCAGGTAAAGGTAAAATCTGACCTGATGCTAAATTCCACTGAGCTCTGGATAGGCTTTTATC
Source organism: Pseudotriccus pelzelni (assembly GCA_035584735.1). Taxonomy (NCBI): domain Eukaryota; kingdom Metazoa; phylum Chordata; class Aves; order Passeriformes; family Tyrannidae; genus Pseudotriccus; species Pseudotriccus pelzelni. The sequence goes on along the minus strand of JAWMRA010000162.1, from coordinate 3,404,625 downwards.
TATAGCTTATACCCACAGCCACTTCAAAAGAGTTTGTCTTCAGGTTATCTGCCCAGGAAAAGTGGTGCTACAGGTTTCCTGAACTAAAGATCACATAGCTAAATGTTCTTTAGTTATATTGATGATACATCTAGGATGGATATCCAGGATATCTGAAATCCCCCTGGATATTTCTTTCTGGACACTGAACAGGATGGATCACTGGTTAACGACGTGTGGCTGGGAGTGCTACAATAAACGGGAGCAGCGGGACAACTCACAATGTTCTCAAGGCTGACAAAGAGTTAAAAACAAAGAGAAAGCAAATAAAAGTGAACTGAAACCCCCAAAACCAAAGACAGAAAAAAAAAAAAAAGGCAGCAGGAAAGAAGCATTTCAGCAAAGAATGGTTTTCCTGACTGGATTTTGTCCTTGTTTCAGGGAAGGCAACAGAAAATACATCAGAAGTTACAAGGAGCAGCGATAACCACAAGGAATAGTGATAAACTCTGAAGAGCTGCTGACAAGACACTGTACAGTGGCCACTTCCTAAACCCAACACTCAAAAAAAGTTCACAGCTTCCAAAGCACAAGATATTTACCCTGGGCTTGTCTGTTGACTCTTTCTCCTGACACTTCACACACTTATTGCAAAACAAAGTCTCTTTTACCAGAGCGTAGTGTTACCGAGAAGGACGTTTGCGTTCAGTAAGCGAAATTACTGCCCCGGCAATTTCTGTGGGGTGTTTTCCCCCAAGTGGAGTTCTCCCCATAAAATATGAACATGAGCAATCCAAGCAGCAAAGTAAATCTCCTCGAGGCTTTGTCCTTAGCTTGGGGAGACTAACCCGAATTAGCTCAGCTGAGCACGGCTGTGATTTCAGACCCGACCTTTCCCACGGGAAGCTTTCACGCCACTCACCTGAACTCAGCTCCAGCACACCTGGACTCCCTCACCTGCACCAGCAGAGCTTCCCAGAGGCATCCCCACCCTCCTCTCCTGTTCCCCCGGTGGAAAAGCCGCTCCTTTCCTGGTTTTCTGCCGGCTGCGCAGGCACACAGGCAGGAGCCAGCCCTTCCCCTTTCGATGGCAGCAGCGAGTTGTCAGAGCAGCTCGGCCGTGTGTTGACACCGTACCTCGAATTTCCTAATCTTCTTTTCTATTTTTAACCAGAGCCACTCCCCCCCACCTTCCCTGCCATGCAGACAGCTGGAGACAGGGAGCTCCAGCAGGCCAGTTTGGCCAGCAAAAAGTCATCCCCAGGCCAGAGGCAAGTGCACCAGGGGGAGCAGAGACACTCCCAAGGTGCGGAGCGGGAATGGGGCTGTTCTCCCTTCTCCCTGTCCTCTGTGGCCACAACAGCTCTTACTGAACACACACTGTGGCAAACTGGTTGCCCAAAGGGCCATTGCTCTCCTGGCTCAATAAACTGGCTGAGATCCCAATCAGCACGTCTTGTCCTTAAAAATCTCAAAGGGAAGAGGCTTAAACAAAGATTCAGAGCATGGACTTGGCTGCCCAGGCCAGAGAGGGAGGGACCACCCTGCCTCCCGCAAGCCAGCGTTTACCATCTGAAACAGCACGTCAGAGCACTTGCTGGGGTGTCCCCAGTGCAGAGACCTGCTTCCACAAACTCACACCCCTCCGGGAGAAAGGTCTGGATTCACCTTCTCCTCCAGGTCTGGGCATCTCCTCCCCCAGGTACTTGGCATTAGGTGTAACCCAGACACACGGCAAACCCTCACGTGGTAGAAACAGCTTTAAAAAGCTCAGCTTTAAAAAGCTAATGCGCAGCCAGGCTGTTAAAGTTAACCAAGCAAAAAGGGCACTTTCCTGAGCAGCAAGAGCAATTTGGAGCTTTCCCAGGTGGCTGGAAAGCCGGGCACACAGAGCACAGCCTGTGCAGAACCGCACCAAGCAGCTTTGGGGCCTGAGGTTTTCTTTATAGGGAGGTCCAGCTTTCTGAGCTCTGCTCTCAAAGGTCTTATTAGGACCATCTGAGATGCCTGAAAGTCTTGCAGGACACCAGGCAGACCTCTGGATAAGACAGCCAGGCTGAGAGCTTGACACCTACACAGCTTGTGAGACACAGCTCGGGGAGGGCAAGGCACAACTGCGGCGCTGATTCAGGGAGCTCGGAGTTCAGCTGGAAGTTTTGAGCCATGCTCTTGGACGTGGGTACCTAGAAGAGCTTAAGCCCTTCTTGAGCCCCTTTTTTTTTTTTTTTCCCCAGACAATGGCTGCAAATATGACAAATGAAGCTACTTTTGGTGTTCTCCACGTGCTACGTATTTTCTGTAGTTCAAGTTACTTGCACAAAGTAGGCTCGCTGCAAACACGATCGATCAAAGCGTGACGCGAACGCAGACAGGACTCTACAGACCCTAAGTACTCAAATACCACAGGGAAATGCATTTCTTACCTGCCTAAGGAACAAAAGTCAGCCAAACCAGAAGGCTGGTGTGGAACTGAGCACAGCAAGACCCACAGCAAATCTTCCCAGCTCAGATTTGAATCACAGGAACCGGGGGAACAAAGCCGTGGAGTGAAACAGCCCATCAGCCATAAACCCATTAAAATCAAGTTTCATTAATGAGTTACAGTATTTACAGGTAAGTAAATGCTGTGTTTCCCCTTTGCCTTAGCTGGAGCTGCTCTCTCAGGAAAAAGAACACAGGGAGCAAGTCCTCTCCCATCATTAATCCACTGGACAACGTGACTTTATTAACCGGTACAGAAACCAGAGCAGCACCAAACACCCACACACGAAACCAAGACCTGCAAGTAATTTCACTTCTTACCTCCTGGAAAACAGGAGTTTCAGGGGCAAGAAACCTCTTTAGCAGCTTTTCCAAGCACCTGGCCCGTGGGTTAATGATTTACCTGACAGTGCTGTAAGTAGATTAGCTTTGATAAGAGCTGTTTTGTTATGGTTTGCTTTCCTGCCTTTGTCTGCGTAACCAAATCAACTCACAAATGAAGGAGGCAGAGCAGGAAGAAATTCGTACTCCTCTAAGCTTGCTTACCCCATCCTGCTTTACAAAACCATTTTTTTATAGACACACATGCCCATATGCACACACACAGACTGAAAACCAACGCCTGAAGTAGCTCTGGTGCGTGTGCATATACACAAATATACGTATCCAAAACACACGCAAAGATGAGCTATTGCAGCAGTTTGTTTAGTTCCTTCCCCAGAAGTAAAAAAAAAAAAAAAAAAGAAGTGACTCATCACTGTAAATCTATTAGAAAGCTTCCAGATTAAAGCATTGTGTTCCAAAGAGGTTTAGGATGAGAAGAGGAAAGGCGGCTGTGCCCGAAACCCACAAATAGGATCACAGCCCATGGAAAGACTCTGCTGCATATCCAAGGCACGGCTTAGGGATAAAGTGCTGTTCCTCTTGCTGCAGCACCTTCAGCTCCCCAAGAGGATTTCTGTGGTTTCCCCGTGACTCACTGGGCTCTTCTCCACACCCAGGGCCACCCTCCTCCAGAAGCAAAGCATTCAGGTTTTTGGGCAGTGGGTGACACACAGGGCAGGCATCGTCACATGGCACTGCCTTGGTACAGCTGCTACAAAACCTCACAGAAAGTCTAAAACACCTTCTTGCTCTTACTGCTTCATAAACCCCCGCTGCCTGACTCTGGACACAATTCTGGGGGACAACACAGAGGTACTCTCTGCTGTCCCAGTTTTAAAAGAAAACAACAACCAAGCTGAACTAAAAACTACGACTAAACCCAAGCAGCAAACAAGAGACAAACCACAAGCTTAACTGTCCCTTTAAGAAAAAAACAAACAAAAAAAAAAGCAAAAAACACCCAACCAAAAAGCCAACCAACCGACTCCCCAAAAGCCACTTCGTAGATCTTACTGTATCCAAGTCCTTCTGCTCCCAGAACGCAGCCCCCGGCCCTCCAGCAGCAGCCAAACACGCCTTTTTACTAAACCGGGATCATTCCGAGCCAGAGACCGACTTACTTGTGGAAATCAGGCAGTGGAGAACAGCACAGCCAACTTTCCCTCTTCCCAGCTGCCAGCCGGACGCCGGCGCTCCGGGCAGGAGGAGAGAGAGGGAGAAGCGGAGAAGCCTCTTGGAGCCGAAGTGTTTTGCGGGAGAGCAGCTCGCGGAGCCCGGGCTCTCACCCCGAGGATCTCGCCCAACCTCCTCCGCTCACATGAAAAGTTGCCTTTCGACTTCCCCGTGGCCGGGCTCCGTCAGAGCTCCTCTTCCCGCTGCCGGCCGGGAAGCGCCTGGAAAGGGAAAGCGGGAGAGGTGAGCGGTGCACCGGAGGGGACGGAGCGAAATCCCTCCTTGGCCATCACCCTCCCCGTGCGTCAGCAGGGAGAGGAGGAGGAGGAGGAGGCAGCGGCTGGGAGTGCCAGCACGGCCACAGGGCTGCAGTTTCCAGCCGGTGCAACGCCTCAGAGCAGCACTGGGTTCTACCAGAAGGCAACACCTAAAACGGCGAGGGGAGATTTATCCTATAAATCCAAGCCTGCCGGTCCCTGACGTGCGCAACGCCTCGAATCGGTGCTACCTTTTGAAAGGCTCACGGTGACACTGTGAAGCTGAAAGTGTCAGTGCAGGGAGGAAGGATTCATTTTCCCAGTACAAATAAATGCCAGATGTTAAGTCCTACCCTGAAACCAAAAAACCCTCCACAACAACAAGAAAAAAAAGGTCGTATTTCACCACACTAAAAGGAAACCAATGAATTTCCCCAAGCTTCCAACAAAGCTTTTGGCTACATCCCACTGCTGCCACCAGCAGCAGATTCCCTGGCCAGGCAGCATCCCCAGTATCCAGCCCCTATCCCAAAGAACACAGCAAGGACTGGAAGCACAGAGGGCTGAGGGAATCAGCACCTCCTGCACACAGGTCCAGCGGGAGAGGTCTGTGCCAAGCATCCCAGGGGATGGAGCAGAGGATGTCTGCTGGCTGCTGCCTTGGGACAGCAGGGAGTTCGTGTAATTGAGGACAAAACCACAACACAGAGCAGGCTGAGTCACACGTTGGAAAGACTGATGGGATGAGCAGCGCTGGCAGGGTGTTTTCCAGCAGCTTACATGGGAGCAAGGACTGCACAGAGCCCGCTGGCCGCTGAGATCCCGTCCAGGAGTGAAGCCAGAGGCGCAGGGAGCAGCCTGATCCCACCCCACAGATGAAATCGTGGAGAAAAGAAAAAAAAAAAAAAACAGGCACCAGCATGAGCAAATAGCAGCATCGGGTTTTCTGAACTCCATCCCAAGAGAGGGAGCCTGTTGCCAGGAATACCGAGGAATCTGCGGAGCCACATCGAAGAAACGCACGGTGGAAAGGCTGTGCAGAGAAATCCTTCCACGCTCATCTTGTCACACAGAAGACAAGGACTTTTAAGGAGTTTTTTCCGGGTTTTCTTAATAGATCCGTGTCCTTGTTTCTAACACACGGGGACAGACAGTTATCCAACGCAACGTGTTCACCATTAGCTCCTCCATGAAGTCCAGAAGCCTAAAAATGGCCCATGGTCAAGGCCAGCTCAGCCCATTTTATTTAAAATCTGAGGAGAGATGGCAAGTGTGGATGAGCCACCGGCGAGCTCCCTGTGCCCTTTTTCCAGGGGTCTTTTAGTAATTGAGCCCCACAAGGCTCAACAGATCCATCTGCCCGACCTGCTTTCCAGGAGGGATTCTGGAATAAAACCGGTGATTACTCATTACCTAAAGATTTCTGAAATGTAACTCTATCAGTGCCAGTTCTGTAAATCCCTCCCACTGAGGGCAGATACGAGGAATCGAAGCATTAATTGGAAAAGACACCACAGGCCACGGATTCCTCCTGCAGCGTCCGCTTTGGGGCATCACACACATCACGGGACAGCAGAAGGTACCTGGTGAGCACAGAGCCCGACTTAATGACTCGCTCCTGGACAATGACTGCCTTCATATTTGACAGAAACGCTCTTTTGTTACTCCAGCTGACCTTATCTCGGCAATATTTCCCCCCCCCCCTCGCTCCAGGACTGTGCGAGTTCAGTGACCTCAAGGCACGTAACAAAGCCAGCCCTGTTTTCCCACGAGACAGGTGGGGCCACAAGGGAGCACAGAGGACAGTTTGACGAGTATTACAGGTAATTAAAAGCAAGTTCTGGGAACGCATTTTCAACCGCGGGGCATTTACATGCCGCATGTGTCCAGGCAGATACAACGTAACACCCTGTAAAGCCCTAAACAAACAGAAAGAAACAATTAACTCTTTCCACAGGACGTGCAAAGAAGCGGTTGTTTGGTTTTTTTTTCCTCTCCTACACAATTCAGCCAGGACATATTTAGCCTAAGGGCTGAAACAGAGGACAGCCTGAGCTGCTGACATCATTTTCTTTCTATAGGACTGAATACCTGGGAGCACTGCTCTCAGCTCGGTGGCTGTTGCTCTGTTTCATCTCCACCTTCCCACATTGGGCTTCAACAGGAGCGAGACGATCACCACAAAAAAACCCCTGAAGAAGAGGGATGGCCGCCAAGTGTTGGCCTGTTTGCTCCTTTCCCGACCGTGACACGAGCAGTGTGACACAGCACCGGACCTGGGGTTCGATACTGGCACTGAAGAGAAACAGAGCTACTACCAAGCTCCAGCACTGAATGTTTCTTATCATTCAAGCACTGGCAAGAGAGCATCCCTCCAAAAGCCTTGCCTGGAGAGCTTAAAATCTACCTAACCACCACAAGAAGCCCACTTTTTCCCTACCTATCAGTAAAGAAACTATCCATTAGCAGATGAAATTCAGCACTGAAGGTGGCAGGTGAAGTCCGGTGCAAGTAGTAAAAAACTGCTCATGATTACAGAATCACAAACATTTAGGTTGGAAGACACGTCCAAGACCATCGAGTCCAACCTGTGAACAAATTCTCTTCAGGGAGAAGCAATTTAGCCTTAACCACAGAGTGACTACCTTATTATTTACACCACGATTATTATTCCTTCCAGCTGCAAGTTGAGTTTTTAAACCAGTTTTTTTGGAGCTGCAATGCCTTTGTAGAGAAAGCACAAAAATCGAGGACACTGCTAAGTTTTGAACAGCTTTGGCAGAGACCTTTCAGCGCATTTGCTTTATGATCCACAAGTCACAGAATCACAGAATTCCGGAATGGTCTGGGTTGGAAAGGACCTTAAATACCATCTTGTTCCAACCCCCTGCCACGGGCAATGAAGCCCCTTTTTATTCAAGATTTAAAAATACAGACCGGGGAAAAAAATAACAAAAAAAAAAGCATGCAGTGGACACCCAAAATATCTTTCCTACTGAAAAAGAACGTATTTACTATTACGCATAATAATTATTATTATTTCACCTGTATAACAGCATTAACAGCCAGCACAGCTTCTTAGATGCAAGGCTGTTAATGGACAGTTGCTTTGGAACTTTAAAAAAAAAAAAAAAAAAAAGGCCATTAAATTGACTTTAGTGGGGATTCTGATGGATTCTAAAAACCATTCCACAGTTGAGTTTGAAATCCGTGAAGTAATATCAAAATAACTTCCAGAAGTGCCAGGTTAAGCGTTTAGGTGTGTTTGATAACACAAGGGGAGATTCCAGGGTGCTGATGTGCTGGTGTGCTCATCGGCTCCAGCAATTAAGATTCCCAAGAGGGAATGCTGTGTCATGTAAGGTGTGACTCAGAGAGCAACGTCCGGAGGAAACCACACTCCTCTCTCTTTTCCTATAAAAAGCTCAGCCTTGCTTTCAAGTTGAACCGAGTTCCCTGAACAGAATTCCTCCCGTTTCAGCACCACTCGCTCGAGCACGTGTGCCAGAGCGAAGGTGTATTGTAAATCCCTGGCAAAAGCCTGGCAGCAAACCAAGGGCCTCCCAAAAAAAAAAAAAAAAACCAAAAAAAAAAAAAAGAAGCAGCTGGAAACTCCCCTGCTCCTCCTTCGTTAAGAAATAAGTTGTGTCGCTGGATCTGAGCACGTGTTTGTACTCTGACCTCCAGTCACGGGGCTGCTCGGTGTTGCGACAGCCCTGTGGGATCACACGCCCTCCCCTCCTCCCGGGGACTGGGAAAAAGGATGGCAGGAACAGCGCTGGGATCCCCGCACATCCCGGGGGTCCGTCGTGCTGCCGGTGAAGTGAGTCTTCACTCCGCGCCTGGACACTCGTGTTGTCCAAGCCACGCAAGCAGCTTCTCCTCTAACCTCAGTCAGAGGATAAAATCCACCCCTTGGCTCATCACATGTGCTTCCCCTGCCTGCAGGGCGTGTCCAGCCTCCCGCTCTTCTCGATCCAGCACTGAGGTTGACCTTTAAATCCTGGGAGAAACACCTGGATTGCCCCAGGGGTGGCTCTGAACACCCAGTACTGCTCCAAAGGCCAAAGCACAGGAAAACACAGTGTCACGCTGGAATGGCAGCTCACTCCCACACAGGGGATGGGCAGTCACATACCCAGGTCAAAGCAAGTGTTTCATTCCTCATTTAAACCTGGAAGAGCAAAGCGTTCCATAAAAGAGGAAAATAGACGCCCTTTTCAAACTCACCCACTCAACTAAAAGGACTGGTTTTTTTCCACAGGGCAGGGTGTTATTCCCAAAGGACTGCATCCCACATCCAGCTACAGCCCCCCCAGCTTGGGAAGTGCCACTCCTGTTCTCTGATCCGCTTATTTTGTCCTCTGAGACGTCTCATTACCCAGGTACGTTAAAATCCTCTGGGTTAAAGAAGTCCCTGCCTCAGACTGCCAGATTTGGGTGTACTTCTTCCAAACCCAAAGTTTCAAACCAAAGGCCTCTGATTACAGATTGGTTTCTCACCAAATGCTGTAACGGGACACACGGACTGGTGTCCCACTGGTTTTTTTCCATTAAAACAGTTAATTCCTTTGCTATTTGCCCCACACCTTGCCACAGGGCTGCTGGGTTTGTACGCAGTTTGGCACGAATCAGGCGCTGTGGCTTCTTTAAAGCCTCTGACAGACCAAGCTGGCCATTCCCAAGGAGGTGGCATGGCATGACAGATGCTGCTGTCACCCAAGGACCTTCCAGGGAAACAGCCTTGCTTGGTTTAAGTATGGCTTTGCTGATGCTATCTCTGGCTCTTCAAAGGAATTTTTTACTAATCTGAAAGGAGCTAAAGGAAACAACACTTTCCAGTTGAGCAAAATTAGCATTAAAAAAAAAGAAAAACAAAACTCAACCAACCAGAAATAAACTCAGCCAAAAACCCAAGCAAGAGTTTACACAGGATGACGTTTCCTGCCAGAGGTCAGTGCTGGGGCCTCCGCCCGGGTGTGGAGGGGGGTTTTTCCTGCTGAAGATAAACTAAGTCTCCACATCCTGAGTATTTGTTTGCACATCACACAGGGCACAAAGCACAGAGAAACCCACAGCTTCTTGTGGCACCTCAGCAGGACGTTTACTATCCAAAATACCTGACCAGCACCTGCTGCTTTTGCCCAGGAGGGTCTCTGACACCCAGGCCACTCAAAGACTCTGAACACGAAACATGAGCCAATTATTGATTAATCCCTTCCTCCAGCTGTTTCCCATCTGTGTAACTGGAATATTCACAGGTTAAACACCCCTGACACACGTACCTATCCAATACCTTCCTCATTAATAAGCAAGATGCGGGTTACCATTGCCAAGCAGGGCTTCAAATACCCGCTTCCTCCATCCCAAGGATCCCAAGGACAAACAGAACACAACAAAAGCAATTAGGAGCTACTTGTGAGGGCCACAGGGTGTTGTATTCCCAAAATCCTTGGCAATTTGGTGCTTTGCACACGGGGGAGTCGTGTGATCCCAACATTCCAACACACATCCTCTTCTTGTGGCTTCAAGTGCCACGAGTTCACCTGGGTTCAAAATATGACCAGGTGAAATCAGAGCTGAAAAGAGGAAGTTAAGCTCAGGAAGCTGGAAGCATTAATCCCAAAAGGCTCGAAGGGCTAACTGGGGAAGCATGTTCATGTGTCCCCTTATGCCCATCCCAAAAAAGAGGGAACAGACAGAAATACCATGAGCCAGTTTTGGTATAACTAATATAAAAATCTATAAAATCTAACTGTACTTTTATCTACCAGTGATCACAGTGCAATAAGAACCGTTCCCAAACCCTGTTCTCAGGCACTGGCTTGTTAGACCTTATTTTTATAACCCTGACCTTCAGTCCAATTTATTCCTAAAAGATGTTCAAGCATCAGTTCTGCATAAGCATTAAAAACAACAGCCTGCTCCTTCCACCAGGACCATTAAAACTTTGCTTCCTAACACAAATACCCCCTCAAAAATTCAGCATTCACTGAAATCCCAACTCATCTCTTAGATGGACACTTTCCTACAAACACCTGAACTGTGTGTTTTTGACTACAGTGCCAAGGACTACCTTGAGCAGGGACCTGAAAGAACTTCATTCTGCTCCCACCACAGCCAAGTCTCAGCAGCTTTGGCCTCAAAATGTTTGGATTGGAAGGGACCTCACCTTGTTCCACCCCCTGCCATGGGCAGGGACACCTTCCACTAGCCCAGGTTGCTCCAAGCCCCGTCCAACCTGGCCTTGGACACTTCCAGGGATCCAGGGGCAGCCACAGCTTCTCTTCTCCCCAGCTCTATTTACAACACAAATATACTGTGCTGCAGCATACACAGAGCAGCTTAATCAAGCCATGGCCAAATACTTCTCCCCTGGCATTCAACAAATATCTTCTGGCTGGAACTGACTGTGCTGACACATTTCTGTCCTCCACAACAGAAACATCAGGTACGGCTTTTCAAACCCCAGAACCTCAAAAACCCTCCTTTCAGAAGCACAGACAAGGGGAATCTCTGTGCTTGAAACCAACGTCACAGGGATGTGGAGCTGCTGGAGAATGTCCAGAGGACTCCATGAAGATGCTCTGAGAGTTGAAGCCAGGCTGGGAGAGCTGAGGGTGTTCACCTGGAGAAGAAAAGGATCCAGGGAGACCTGAGAGCCCCTTCCAGGGCCTAAAGGGGCTCCAGGAGAGCTGGAGATGGACTGGGGACAAGGGGTGGAGCGACAGGACAAGGGGGGATGGCTTCACACTGCCAGAGGGCAGGGTGGGATGGGACACTGGGAAGAAATTCTTGGCTGTGAGGGTGGTGAGGCCCTGGCACAGGCTGCCCAGAGAAGCTGTGGCTGCCCCTGGATCCCTGGAAGTGTCCAAGACCAGGCTGGATGGGGCTTGGAGCAACCCGGGCTAGTGAAAGGTGTCCCTGCCCGTGGCAGGGGGTTGGATCAAGATGACCTTTGACGTCCCTTCCAACCCAAACCATTGTGTGATTCCATGACACTCTGCCGCCTCTTGGATCACTCTCCTGGTGGATCACCCAAACTCAGAAACAAAAGGAGCTGATTCCACGCCCGTTATGTGGGGTAGACGTGCATACCCAAGTGTGGATACCACCATCCTTCCCGTGCCTCTGGAACCCTAAGCCAAGGAAACTGCCTGTTTCCCTTTAAGCACCTCTAACTAGTCCCCCTGACGTTACTCAGATGCTCCTGTGCTGCACACCGTGGTTTTGGACAGTAAGAAGAGATCAGTTTCCTCCCCATCCACACCAAAGAACACTAACCCAGAACATTCCCACAGAACTTCCCCCAAGTTGTGTTTTGTAGCAGTCACTCAGAGGTTTCACCCTGCAATTAGAGCTCACAAAAATTCCGTTACGAGCTAAAAATATCTAGTAGGGAGTACAACAGCGTGAAGGCAAATACTTGGATTTTCTAGAGAGGTAGACTTGCTTTCTTCCCTGTTTATTTATGCAGGACTTTTCGATTTGCTCAGGGATTGGCATTTCTGCAAAAATCCAGTGCTCAAACATGCTCAGCTTCACACTGAGCACTTAAAAAACCTTGAAGTGTTACTTTCTGTGTCTTCTGCGGCTCACAAGCAGCAAAAAGCAGCAAATGCAGCTTCAGACCTCAGGAAACCTGCCCTCAACCAAAAGTAAGTGCCCTTAATTTTGCCAACTACCCTACAAGCACAACACAGATTATTCAGTTTGCACCTTCATAAAACTGTCACCCAAATTATTTGAGATTCAGGCCAGGCACGATAAAAACGGAAAGGCTGGGGAAGTTTCAGAGCCAGAGCTCTGAACTGCTTAGAAAGCTCAAGGTAAGTCGAAATTCAGATTTACTGCAATGCAATCACAATATTTGGGGAGGGGGCTTGTGGGGGGGAGAAGGCAAAGCTGCTCTGCATCACCTGGTGAGGGGGGACAGCAGCCCCCGGGGCTCTGATGCTGTGCACGGAAGCAGCTGATGAGACAAGTCCTGCTGGGCTATCGAAGAGCCGCCGTCCTCAGGCTGGAGGCTTTTCAGCGACTCATTTCACAGGTCCTCTCCAAAATACCGCCCCAGCGTTCGACACCTCCACCCCCGGAAAGAGAAGCTCACAGCTTTGCGGGGGTGTTTGTCACCGGATTAGTCAAACAGAAAAAGGCCGTTTACCTTCACAGGGCTCCCCGTCCTTCCTCCCCAGGCGATCCTTTTCTGTGACTCTCCAAGGCCTCCCTTCTGACCAGGAGGAGAAGAAAGAACCGCTTTATCCTGCAGGTTTGGTTTCGCTTTGGCTCAGACAGAGATGATTTTTTTTTTTTTTCCCCAAAGCAAACACTCCTGCAACGTCACCGGGGATATAAATAGCCAGAGGAGAAGGAGGGAGAAACAGCCCTTCTGGAGAGAGCCGGTTACATGAGGAAAGACGTAACTAGGGGGAATATCAGACAGAAATAAAGCCTTGATTTTCCTAAAGCTCCATGCACAGCGTCCACGTGAACACTACAGGCCGAGCGATCCAAGAGAAATACTGCATCCCTCTAATAATAGGGAGGGTCTCCCACATTCCAGCCCTCTCTCTGCCAGGAGACTTGTGCTATTCCTGCTCGGCAGAGCTGCCAGGATGGCAGCTCACACACACTGCTGAGCGTCCAACTGAACCTCCAGGAACGCCTCCTGCACTCACACACCCTACGGCAGGGACAGAGGCATGGAGGGGCCTGCAGGGTGTTTGTCTGGAGAAGCTGTGGCTGCCCCTGGATCCCTGGAAGTGTCCAAGGACAGGCTGGATGGGCCTTGGAGCAACCTGGTCTAACAGAAGCTGTCCTTGCCCATGGCAAGGGGCGGAACTGGTCACTCTTGAAGGTCCCTTCCAAGCCAAACCACTTTGTGATTCTGCAGGGAAAGCCCCGATACCGTTTTTGGGAGCCTGCACCCCTGGGTGCCTCTCTGAGTGCCCTGCAGGCAGCACAGGAAAGGGGCAGGAGGTCTGACTGCACCTACAGGGCTCCAACCTTTGTGATCTCTGAGAAGTGGTGGGATAAATCATAAATCGTACATCTGGATGAGCATCTGGATGCACAGGTCCTTCAGGAAGACCAGGATGGGTGCCCATGGGGGACTTCCAGCGCCTTCATATCGGCTGGAGGGACAACACAGCACAGCAGAAACCACAGAGGAGGTTTCTGGAGTGCACTGATGGCATGTTCCTAACACAGGTGATGCAGGAGCCACCGAGGAGGGGGGCTCTGCTGACCTCAATCCTTACAGTCCTGGTCAGGGATGCCAAGGTCCTCGGGAAGCCTTGGCTGCAGCGACCATGAGATGGTGGAGTTCAGGACTCGGAGAGGAAGAAGCTGGGGGAAAAGACTGCGTCACAGCCCCGGACTTTAGGAGAGGAGACTTTGGCATCTTCAGGGGTGTGCCTGAAGAACCCCACAGGCTATAGCCTTGGAGAAGAAAGGGGCCCAGAAGAGCTGACTGATACTAAAGGGTCTCCAAGCTGAAGGACAGTCCACCCCAACACGCGGGTGGCTCAAGCTGAGGGGGCAGAGCCAAGTGCGAAGTGCAGCAGGTGATCCAGGAGGAACCTGGGAACACTGATCATACAAGGGAAGGAGCTGAGCGAGCCAAAGCACAGCTGGAGTTGAATCTGGCAAGGGAAATGAAGGGTGACAGTAAGATCAACCTTCAGGAACTGCAGGCCCTTGAGACCACAGGGAAGTCCAGACAAGGAAGACTTACCCTTAGTAGAAGAGGATCAGGTTAGAGAGCAGCAACCTGGACACACTTCAGCCCATGGGACCAAATGGGATGGAGCCAGGAGTGCTGAAGGATCTGGCTGGTGTCACTGTGAGGTTACACTTGACAATCTTTGAACAGTTACAGTGATTAGGAAGGGCCCCTGAGGAGTGGAGGAAAGCAAACACCACTCCAGCCTTCAAGAAAGGAATGGAAACGGATCTGAGAAACTACAGGTCTGCAAGCCTTACTTTGTACCTGGGAAAGAGCAGCTAATTCTGGAAAGCACTTCCAGTCACTTCAAGGACAAGAGGGTGATCAGGAGCAGTCAGCACGGATTTATGAGGGGGAAGAAATCACGCTCCATCAGCCTGACCTCCTCCTAGGATGAAACAACTGTCTCGTGCATGAGGGGAGCGCAGAGGACGTTGTCTGTCTTGGCCTTGGCAGGACTTTCAACACTGCCTCTTATCACACCCTCAGGCAAGCTGGGAAAGTAGGGACTAGCCCAGGGGGCAGCGAGGTGGAGGGAAAACTGGCTGAATGGCCCAGCGGGTTGTGGTCAGTGGCACAAAGTCCAGCTGGAGGACAGACACTAGCGGTCTACCCTGGGCTTGATATGAGAGCCAAAAAAATCGCTCAACCTCTTGGTTAATGACCTGGATGATGCGCAGAGTGTTCCCTCAGCGCATCCGCTGGTGACACAACACCGGGAGGAACGGCCAGTACAGCAGAGGGTCACGTTGCCACCTGGATGAACTCGGACAGGCTGGAGCAAAGGGCAGACAGGAACCTCGTGGTGTTCAGTAAAGGAAAGGCGAAGTCCTTCCCTGAGGCAGACTGACCCCAGGCACCAGGACAGGCTGGGGGCTGACAGACCGGGAAGCAGCTCTGCAGACAGGACGTGCGGCTGGGGATGACAAGAAGCTCCAAGAGCCAGCCATGCCTCCTCCCAGCGAAAAGACCACCAGCACCCCAGGCTGCGCTGGGAGGAGTGTTGGCAGCAGGTCAAGGGAACCTCCCCTTCCCCTCTACTCAGCACTGGTGAGACCATTCCTGAAGTGCTGGGCCCGGCTCTGAAAAGGAGACACGGACACACCACAGAGAGTCTGGCAAATGGCCCTGGGCAACCGGCTCTAGGTGACCCAGCCTGACAAGGGTGGCTTGGACGAGATGACCTTCTCCAGCCCCACCCAGACTGTGATCCTGGGACCATTTTGCTGCTGATTCTCCCACCCCAGATGTGATTTCTGACACACACAAAAGTGTGCAGAAGCAGCGCCTGGGCCCTGCCTGAGGTACTGTCCAGGGCACAACCCCACGATGTCACAGCGCTGACAGATCCCACACCAGCTCAGCAGGAACAACCCCCGCGTGCTGCATCTCACTCCTAAGGTTAAGATTTGGTTTCCAGCACTTGCTAACTCGCCTTTGCTATGGTTTGGCTCAAATTCTGCTTTCTCAGTGTGACACGGGGGTCAGAGACCGGGAATGTTAACAGGCCCGTCAGGAAGTGTTTTATCACCAGACTCCCTGGTATTACCAGATTCCCTAAAGCTCCCTTGCAGTCTCCACCTCAAGTTTTTCCTCCTTTTGCCTTTTTTCCCCCCGCTTTTCTTTTTCTAAACATCACCTCTTAGATGAATACTTTAAAGAAAGCCCTCGGTGCCACAAATGCTCTGTACCACCTATAAAAACCAGAGGATGATTATCCTCTTTTACAGCAAAGCAAGACACAGATATCCTCTAGGATTACTGGCTAAAATCTTCATTAACTTGGTAGATAACTACTTCCTTGTAAGAACTGAAATCCAAAAGTTTTTCATTTCAAGCCCAAGAGAGAAAGCTGCAATTTTTAAAAATCTCTAACATTCCCTGTTCCCACGGACTGGCAAAGAGGCCTGCGGGAGCCACAAGCAGTGGAGGGGAGTACAAAACTGATCCTACCTATGAAGATTTCACCCTAAAAAGGAGGGACGGGGAAGGATTCCGTGCAGAATTAAGGTTTTTGTACGAAAGCTCAAGATAAAACACGTTTCCACCCGAGTCTTAGTGCATTTGTCTTGCCTGGTTCTCAGTTTAGCACACCTCCTCCTCCTTTTCCTCTCTTTGCAAATAGACCGAGCAGGCTGGGGGCTGAGCAGGGAGGAGGAGAGCACAGCTGAGAGGGGCCGTGGTGGCTGTCACAGATGTGGCCACAGCACTCACGGTGCCCTCACCCAGCGCGAAAGAGACACGGCCGCAGTTCTGAGCTGACTCGCTGCACGCGCCTGGTCACGGGGATTTAAGGCCATCCGCGATTTTGGCTTCTTCCCGTGGGTGTTTTCCAGTGTGAGCCTGAGGCTGTTCAGCCTGGAGAAGAGAAGGTTGTGTGGAGACCTCACAGCACCTTCCAGGATCTGAAGGGGAACCCGGAGAAGGGCTGTTCATCAAGAACCGGAGTGACACGATGCGGGGGAATGGCTTCCCACTGCCAGAGGGCAGGGTTAGATGGGGTATTGGGAAGGAATTCTTCCCTGTGAGATGGGCAGGCCCTGGCACAGGTTGCCCAGAGAAGCTGTGGCTGCCCCTGGATCCCTGGAAGTGTCCAAGGCCAGGT
>JAWMRA010000162.1:3357988-3387919 GCA_035584735.1 Pseudotriccus pelzelni | reverse complement strand
TGGATCCCTGGAAGTGTCCAAGGCCAGGATGGACAGGGCTTGGAGCAACCTGGGCTAGTGGAAGGTGTCCCTGCCCACGGCAGGGGGTGGGATGAGCTGAGCTTTAAGGTCCCTTCCAACCCAAACCGTTCTGGGATTCTGTGAACAGGTGCACAAAAAGGCAGCCCTGAAACAACAGGAATTCCCTGCACTGATATCCTGGCCTGCAGAGGGACTCAGAATCTCGGCTCACTTACAGTTTTGCCTTTAAAAACCCCACAGCTATGAATACGAAGTTTAGCCCAGCATCTCCAAACATCAAAGCAGCTCATCCTAGAGAGGCAAAGGAGTTGTTTTACACTTGCAGCACTCTCAGCACACAACAAACCCCATTTACACAGTACTTTTCTCTTGGGCAGCATAAGCTTCTGTTTCATACTGAATTAAACCCAATAAAGCAGAACCAACTAAACACAGAAATAACTCCAGAATCCTCTCTGGATTAGCAAGGGAAAAGAGAGGCTGCTAATTGCAGCCTAACTCAGCTCCTCACTGCCACAGAAGCATTAGCAGCCCTGTGTCTGTAACGTGCATCAGCACAGGCTTCCTTAAATCAGGCATTTTGGTTCTCACGGAAGCAGCTGGCCTGGCAGCACCCCCAAAATCCATCTGCCCCATCAGGGAGGGAAGGCTGCTTGTTCTCCACAAGCCAACCACTCATGGTTACTCCCCATCAGTTAATCTGCAGCTTCATCTCACCACCAGCCCGACCAAACCATCCAATTTTGGCTGTGGCCAACGGGGAGCAGCCTCAGAGAGGGACTGTTCACATGGAGCAGTGCCAGGAGCTGCTTTAATGAGCTGTGCACATTTTCCTGCCCCAAGGCCTGTAACACTGAGCCTCTACACTTGCGTTTCATCTTCTTGCTGCTCCTGGCACTCGGGATTATTTCCAAGCAGCACCAGGCAGCATGTTCCAGGGCTTATTTACTGATTCACTCAGGCATTTGGGTCCAGCCAGGAAGGGTTTGTACATTTTACTCTGCTGTTATAGGGTGGCTCCTCTGCAAAAGACACATTCCAAGCTGCAGGATGCCAGCAGACAGCATCTGGCACTCAGAGAGCAACCAGAACAAGCAGGGAAACAGGGATACTGCATGTCCAGCACGTGGCTGTGAGATCCACCCAAAGGAGCCTGTGATGCTGCAAAGCAGAATAATGAATGTTTGGCTGGAGTTCCAGGAGTGCTGTGGGTATCAGAGATATAAAACCAGAACCAAAGGCACACACGCAGGAAGAGAGAGAAATAAGGGAATAGTACGGCAGTCCAGAGGGAGCCAGGACTCCATCCTGCTCCAAAGAAGCACATTTGGAGCCTGGGTGTTACACCTCAGGCAGCTACAACCTGTTCCCCCCAAGTGCCTTTTCCTGAGTGGTCCTGAATCAAAAAAGCAGAAACTGAGGTGCGGGGGACATCCTTACACCAACCCCGAGGGCATGAATGATGGCAAACAATAAAACCAGCACAGCCCAGCCAGACTTTCATTACAGAATCACCCAACAGGAACCTCAACGGAGCTTTGGGTCGTTCATCTACTGACAAAAGTAACAGCCTGCCTTCCTTAAATACACCTGAGACAGACACAGCAGCTCCTTCTCCTGTTTAAGGGAGGCTACAGGGCTTTCTGTGATCAATGATGTTGAAAACTGGACAAGATTTCAGCAGAAAAGAACCTCATTATTCATTAAATACTTGCAATATTGTCTATTTGTTAACACAACTGAAGACTGTGTTTGCTATACCACTAACTAAGGGAAAATTCAAGCTTCCACATCAATCATGCGCCTCTAAAGTGGACAAGCAAAAAAACTCAGTCTGTCTTCAGCATCCCAAAATGGACCACAGCTTTCCAGGGCTTTCAGTGCTAAGTGAAAGCTGACTGCAGAAAATTCCCTTGCAAGTGTTTATTATTCTAATTTTAACCTCGGGATGTTTTTAGGGCCAGTGAAAAACGAGACCAAAACCCAAGAGACCAAATAATCCACACAGGGATTTTCTCCTGCCTGGGCTAGTTCAAAAGTCATTCTGAGATGCAGAGGGTTTTTTTTTTTTTACTTTTAAATCACTGTTTAACCTCTTGTACTGGAAGCATTAAATTACACCACAACGTCAGACGGGACTGTGCAAGAAAGCAAGTCTCTTAGAGAGGATTCCCATGGGAAACAGCACCTCCCAATGTAAATATTTCACCAGGATCCACAGTGGGGAGCAGAAAACCCCCGTTTCCTTTGCCTTTCCACAGTGAGGGGGCGGGAGACTCCGGGAACACAGAAACACCTCACAGCAATACACTCTTGCCCAAGCTCTTCTTCAGCCTCACAGGAGCTCCCATCAGTTCCTTCCCAGAAAGGTAATCCCTCAGATGCAACCGGACACCCCTGGGGTGTGTTTTGGAGAGTTACCAAGCCAAGGGGGGGGGGAAAAAAACAACAACAACCAAACAGCAAAAGCCAAATCTGGCCGGTCCCTGGGGCGAGCAGCTGCCTGCAGGGATAAACTTCACTTGCAGACAGCACCACGCTGGTGCCAAAAGGCTTTCCCCAGTAATTCCAACCTTTATTCCTTGGCCAGCCTCATGCAGCGAGCAGCAGCGTGCCCAGGTCTCAGCTCTAGCACTTTTGGCTGTACTAGAGCCCGTAGCCGCCTTCCAAACTCTTGTCAGTCCAAGTCACACGTGCAGGATTTACCTTCCCTCTCCACCCTACCAGCTCACCACGCACTGATGGGGCTCCCAGAAGCTGAACGATCCACCTTTCTACACCTTCTGTGCTCAACAGGCTCTTCAGTTTGACCCAGATACGATGTGCTGCTTGTTCTGTTCTACCCGCTGTGTGGTCAGGCATTTCCTCGTGAAATAAAAGCTGAATTCCCCTATAACCTTGTCTTCCCTCTGTGTCAGAGCTGTAGTTTGGTTACTGAGGCCACAGTTGGGGATGTTTTCAGGGTTCTCCCTCCCCCTTCCTTTGTTTTTGTTTTTTTTAATCCATGAGCCTACACATCCAAAAATAGTCAGAGCAGACCAACATCTTCCAACACAGCAAAAAAAACTTCAGCACATCATCGATACAAAAGCACTTTCTCACACAGAAATTCAAAACCTCAGCAGCGCCATAATAAAATGCAATAATAAAACCTTTAAAGGAGCCCAGGTCAACAGACACGATGCCAGTTAAGTGACCTGGTATGACAAGCTACAGTTGTTTGCCAGGGGAGGAAAAAGGTGCCACCTGCTCACAACATTTCAGATTCAGGCCCTCACTTCAACTCCAGATCCCTGGATCTGAGTTTGTCACATACCACACTCCTCCTGTGCCACCCAACTCCAGCTTTTCTATCTCCTCCCTCTGCGATTTCCTCAGGTGAGCACCCTCTGTCCGTTCAACAGCTCTAAGACTTTCGAGCAGTGTTGTGGGAGTATTTAGTGTAAGATAATCTAAAGGAAATAGCTCGTTGTTCACCATTTCCAGACCAAGAACCAGCATTTTAGCAGGTAAAAGCCACTGCAGGCAGCTTATGAAACATAGCTGGATAACGGGAGCAGGAAGGAATGCTGGAGGCAAAAGGCACAGCCCCTTGGGCTTCCACAGGGAAAAAGAAGAAACCCAACTTGCAAGGCAGCTCGTAGTTTTTAAATCTTATTTAGATGACAGTATAAATCTAATTATATACTTATTAAATACTCCACACTTCCTTACAATGATTATAATGGTAAAACATCGGGGTAACAGAGTAACCACTGCTGATATCAGCCCCAGGGCCATCCAAATCCCAGAATCATGGAATGGTTTGGGTTGGAGAGGACCCTTAAGAACACCATGTTCCAACACCCCTGCCGTGGAAGCAACCAGTAACTAGAAGACAGGCCAAGGACTTTTTTTAAGCAATTTACTCTTAAATCATCATGAACTATGCAGAAAATGCAAGGAAATAATTCAAGTATGACTTCACGGACTCTTGCTGATTCCTACTGCAAAGAGGCCTGTTTTCCCCCCACGCCCCCCCCCCCCCGCAATTCCAGAGGAGGGATTTTTTTTCCGCCACCACTTTCAGCTGCCACAAGCAGGCTATTGTTTGGATGTAGCCATGCAGCAGCGCTCCTGATGCAAGCCCACGGCTCAGGCAGCACCAGGGAACTAAAATGGAACAGGAGAGAATTCAGGCAGAGAATTCAGAACAGAGATTCCTACTAAATACCTCTTTGGAGCAGCACAAGATCCGTCCCGTGCTCCGGCACAGCCAGGGAAGCACACCAGAGAAGTCCTGCAGCACTTCCCAACCTCCAGGTACCCGCAGGGACGTGGTGTATCGGGTGACAGCTCAGCAGCGAGTTCAGAGCAAACATCCTGCACATCAACTGCCCCAAATCCAGGAGGGCCGGAACCGCTCCGGACCCCCCCGCGGCTCCCCCGCGTACAAACACCGCCGTCCCGTCCTCCCTCCTTCAGAAAGTCACCCCAAAGCAGCTGGACACGCCGAAACGAGGCATCTCTCTGCACTGGTACCTTAATTCTGACAACCCCTGCTCCGTCCCTGGCAGAGGGAACCGAAACGCCGTGAGCTCGCTTGTAGCTGTGGCAACGGCGAATGCAAATCCTGCCACGCTGCAAAACTTCGGTCTCCTCCGGCGCACGGGAGATACATGTGAGCAAAACCACCTTCTTTTTCTTTCTTCCCCTTCCCCCCCAGGGATAAATTGGGCTTCTGAAAGCTCTCCCCTCTAAAGCAAAACCCCGACTGTCAGGGCAGAAGTTAAACCAGGCGCACGTTGCTTTAGCCGGGCTTTAATGCACGGAGAAAACGGAGGTAGAAGAGTTTGGGAACACAGAGTGCAAAAGGTTCAAGGTCTCCCACGTGCAGCTGCAAGGGCTCTACGCGCTGCTTACGCCTGGTGAGGAGCTACTCTGTTCGCAGCCTCGAGTTTTGGGCTGACCAAGTCGTACCACTGAAGTTACAGTGCATATACAGGCACAGAAGGGAAAATGGATTTAATTAATTTAAATTAATTCTTTCCTGTGAGGGCGGTGAGGCACTGGCACAGAGAGGCTGTGGATGCCTCAAGGCCAGGCTGGATGGGTATCGGAGCAACCTGGTCCAGAGGAAGGTGTCCCTGCCCACGGCAGGGGGTGGAACTGGATGAGCTTTAAGGTTCCTTCCAACTCCAGCCATTTCTGATTTCATGAGGAAGTGACCCATTTTTCACAAAGTAATCAGAATTCTAAAGGATCAGCACATCTGAATGCAAACCCTCAAGCTTTTCTTGGGAAATAAATTGGATATTTCCAATGAAGCTGCAGGCACTAACTGCATATAACCCTCAGGGGTTAAAAACAACTGGTGAGGGTGGTGAAGGAAGGCAGGAAAAGAAATAAAAAAATAAAAAAAGCAAGCCTCACCTAACAGCTTTCCAGCAGCAAAGCCTGTGTGAACGTCAAGAGCTGAATTGCAAATTGAGCTTTGGTGATAATTTTAACTCTGCTTGCAGGGTATCTCTCCGTGTGGTTTGCAAGAACTTCTAAGACAATATCCTGAACAGCAAACAAAGGGTAAAAAAAAAAAAAAAACACCAAAAACCACCGATGCTTCCTTCATGTTGAGAAGTTTGGGTGGGGAGGTTTGAGATTTCTGGCTCTGATGGGGGTTGGTTTTGGTTTGGAGCGCGGGTTGTTGGGCTGCTTGTTTGGGGTTTTTTTTAAAGGGCAATTTGAGTTATCAAGTGCAAATCATTTCCAAGGCTGGAAACAGTGCAACCTAACCTTCACCTATTTATGAGCAAAGCAAATCTAATCCCACGGGCAGGTTATTCTATCTGGGAGCAAAGCAAAGGAGCTAAAAACGAAGGAAAGGGAGAGTTACCATGGGATACCAGGATGCGTCACTTCTCTTGGCTCTCACGGCGCCACGTGACATCTGAGCCATGAACGAAGAACTCGGCAGATGGGATAGGGAAAAAAAAAAAAGTAAAAAGGTCTCTAGATTATAGCAAAGTTTAGGCTTTAAAATCTACTGCTGGTGGCTACAGAAATAGAGGCCAAAATATTTATCTATAAACTAAACTATCTGTCTATAAATCCATTGCCACCGCACAGTAAATACGCGCCCTTCCTTCCAACAGTCGTCAGCGTCCACGCTTCTCAAACAGTTCCTAACAGACAGTAAATTCACTCCAAGCACATCCAGAAACACTGCCCTTGCCATCTCCAGCGAGAACTATCACTTGTCTTTCACAGGAGGCAAAGCAGGTCAGTAGTTTGTGATTTGCTCATAAATACAGAGGCAGCCACTTGACAGCAACAGACGCGGGCAGTCCAGAGTTCAAGAGAGATCAGAAGAGGGATAAATCACTTGGGATTTACTCTCAAAGTTACCACACGGGTCACCAAGTCCACACCTTGGGATGGAGCCCACTGATCCAGGACTCTCTTGATTTCCAAAGTATCACACTGTTGAACAGCTGTGACCCCCCCCCCACTCTCCCCTACACTTGGATTTTCACCCCACTCAGTTCAGTATAAATTCAACACCTCCTGCTCCAAGTCCACACAAAACCATGGACTGAGTGGTTCAGTGTTTGAGGAGTTGCCCCCTACCCCCTTTTTACAACTGCCAATTTCTTTCTAGCACACCAAAACAGCTCTGATTCAAAGGATGTTATTCCATCTCCATCCTCCTCCACCTCCCAAAGCCTCCTAACACCCACATGCTGCTGAACATCGATATCTCCAGGGAAATTCACTCCTTTCATATGCCAGCCAAGCAAACCACCTTCCCTGTAGTAAAAAGTGACGTAGAGCACAAGAAACCTTCACCCTCCCCGGGTGAAGGTGCAATCCCAGAGTTCCAGCTCTACCCAAACATTACGTTACGCTGAAAATCCAGTTTCCAGGGTGATGTTGGAGCCCATCTGTCTCCAAGGCATCCCAGTAACCTGATCATTACCCCCAGGCACCAGCTGGCACGCTGCCACTCCAACCCACCCGGCTCCCAGCAGGCTCCTGGGAGCTCCAGACGGCAAAACTTTGGTCAAGCAACACAAGGAATCAGCCAGGACGCCTGCTGCAATCACCTGCTCCTCAACGCCAGCTCGTTAGCACCCGAGTCATTTGTTATGATATGGGGGCCGAGAAATCCTGCCTTTCCTTTGCTGCTCCAGGTTGCAGCCCCTGAACTGCACAAGCACGTGAGGCGGCGTTTGAAAACAGCCCCGTGTATTTATGACCTGCTTCCAAAAGGAAGCTCCAGGTTCCTACAGACAGACCAACAGACAGACCTTCTTCAAAGGCAAGTACAAGGTCGCGTTCCCGGGGAAGAACCACCCCAGACACCAGCAGGAGGTGACCTGATGGGGAGCAGCTCTGGGAGAGGGACGTGGGTTTTATCCAGCCTCCTTTGAATCCCCAAGCTTCCAGCAACATTCCTGCAGCAGGGAACAGCACAGAGTAACCACACCACCAAACCAAACACATCACCAAAGGAACAACACCGCCAAAAGGAAAAAACTTTCCCTTGTTATAAGCTCATGCTTCCTTGGTTGTTTTTTTCCAGTGAGGAAAGCCTGGGTACAGTCATCCTCTTCGGAAGATGCAAAGCTCAGACTCTCATAACATTCCTCTTCTCACTCCCTCCCTTCACAATCATTTCTTCTCCACACTAAAGAGTCCAAGTTGATTTACCTCCTTTTATACAACACACGCTCTGTGCCTTTGATCACCTTCAGCATCCTGTGCTGAACCTCTCTCGTTTTGGAGATGGAGGATTCAAGACATGGGGAATCATGGACAAAAGGGTTTTTTTAAAATTATTTTCTTTTTACAGCAGCTTGTTCTGTTTTCTCCTACATTCACTAGTAATATTTGTTCATTCAGCACTTTGACTTTGCAGCCATTTTCAGTGTGAGGATTTCCAAATTCAGTAAAAAAAACCTCCCAAGAGCAGAACAAAACCCCAAACTAATAATGTTTTTGCATCCTGCCAGTGTTGTGGAAACAAGCACTAGGCTTCAGAGACAGGAAAGAGCCTGCAAAGTGCAGTAACCTCTAAATTTCTCAGTTCCAAAACTTCATTTCCACCAGAGCAGAAATTCCATTCCAGAAAAAGGAATTAACCACAACCCTGTCTGTGCATTTGTCTTCCTTCACGCACCTCAAGCTGTCTGTGCTTTGTAAACAATCAAATATATATATACACACACATTTTGGTCCCCTCTGTTTATTAATTCCTGACACAGCACCAAAAAACTGGAAGTGCAGAGAAAAAAAACACCCTGCTTTTTATTAGTAACTAATTGCTCCTTAACAGCTTCACTGACCTTGCAGCACACATCTGATTCCTTCCCTGACTTAGAATCTTCAAGTGGAAACAGTACCCAACTGTGCCATTAATACAGAACACCCAGGGGCAGAGCTGGATCCTCAAACTCCTCCTGGACACAGATTTGGGTTTTTTTTCCCAGCACCTCAAACTCCTCCCAACACAGGATGACAACACAGGCTTGCTTTAAGAAGTCCATTTTCACTCCACCTCAAAATTACTCCCAAGAAGCAGATGCCTTTAGGGGTTCTGGGCAGAAAGCTCCCTTTGCTTTGAGCAAGCTGAGGTCCTCAGCGAGCTCAAACACAACCTCGTGCTGAATGTCACTGAGCATGAGAACAACCAATCAGCAAAACAGCAGCTACAACAGTGACTTATGTCCTTTGTAAACAGCTTTTCAACTGCCAGGTAGAGCTACGAAGGAGCTGGAGGCAGGAAGAGACACCCTCCGACTGCTGACAGGGAGGGTTATTTGAGCTTCAGCACGAGCACTTGCAGATGAAAGAGCGCAACGAGAGGCAACTGACAGCTCGAGGAGTACACACTGGTTTTCAAATCATTTCTGTGATGTAGGGTAATGTTTATGATCACAGCATTCACCGGGAATTAGATCATCCATTTAGCAGCAGGTTTGCCTGATCAACTGTCTGGGGACCTCAAACACATCAGCAGAACTGCAGAGCTGGAGATGGTGCCTTTGCAGCCTTGCTGCTCCGCTGACAAGCTGCACACAAGACCGAAAGGGGAAGAGCAAGCTGAGTGTGCACCTGATTCCAGGCAAGCTGCACACTGTCCTTGCTGACTGCTGAGCCCAGACCTCTTAGTCCACCCGTGCCTCACCTACAGTGCTCGAGTTTTCAGCTGCTGCTGGCTGCACTTCAATGCTTTCCAGGCCAGATCGTTATTTTTGGGGCAGACAGGGTTTGAGGAACCAGCACTTTGCTGTCAGACACATACCAAACACCTTTAGCACGGGGCGGACACAAGTAGCTGCATCATCTAATTTGGATCAGCAACAGCATTCCCAAAACACGTGGAACAACCTGGATAACACACACTGTTAACAGCAGCAGCAGCGTTTGTGCAAAGCACGGCCCTTGTCTTTCCGCCACTCACCTTTCAGGATGTGCCCCACGGCTCAGGGAGCTCCCAGGGCTCTATTTCCACGAGCTTGCCAAGAAACTCTTAGCAAAGCCTGGGGAATTTGGTGATGTGGCCGTGCCTGCAGACGGCTGCAGTGACACTCCACGATGCAGGAAAAGGGCAGGGACGCACTCGAAGTAGGAGCACGCTCTAGCCAAGAGGATATTGAAGTCTGACTGGGTGTCTGGGACACACACGACTTGAGCAGTTGGGACAGGCACACAGGACTCTTGTGACAGATCAGACATCCTCTGCTGGGACTACAGAAAACCTCAGCATTTTAGTTACCAAATTATTTCATCCATCCTTCGCTGTGTACTTATCCCTATGGAGCAAAGTATGTTAAATGTAACATTTTGTCTTCCCAAGCAGTACGTGGAAATCTGTCAAAACAGTTGCTGACAGTCTTTCAACTGCTCATTGGGAGTGGGGACAGCACAGGCCAGGAAAAAAACCTTTTTGATTTCACGCATCTTGAAAACACAGACAAAAAACATTCCAGGAACAAACTGCAACCAAGTACCTTGTGCAAGAATCCAAATAATCATGTTATCTGCTAAATAATAAATGAAAATAAAAATGAAAATAAATTAGAAAATGAATCCACGCAGTCATTTCAAAAAACTGCATCTGTCATTAAAATTATGAACTAACGAGTCAGTGCTTGTCCAGAAAGACAGAGCTATTTAACTGAATCCCAGAATGGTCCGAGTTGGAAGGAACCCTAAAGATCATCTCTCTCCAACCCCTGCCATGGGCAGGGACACCTTCCACTTGCCCGGGTTGCTCCAAGCCCCGTCCAGCCTGGCCTTGGACACTTCCAGGGATCCAGGAGCTGCCACAGCTCCTCGGGGCAACCTGTGCCAGGGCCTCCCCACCCTCACAGGCAAAAATTCTGTCCCAATATCCCATCTAACACTACTCTCTGTTACTTTGAAGCCATTCCTCCTTATCCTGGTACTCCAGGCCCTTGGAAGTATTCTCTCTCCATCTTTCCTGTTGCTCCTTCAGGCACTGGAAGACCACAGTTTGGTCACCCCAAAGCTTCTCCTCTCCAGGCTGAACAATCCCAGCTCTCCCAGCCTTTCCTCCCAGCAGAGCTGCTCCAGCCCTCTGATCATCTCGGTGGTCCTCCTTCGGGAGGTTGTTTTTTCTTGGTCAAGGAGTTGGATTTGCTCGTGGAATGGTGTGACAAGGCAGCAAGGAGAAGGTGGGACTAAACCTCCGGGAAGCAGAGGAGTGTCTAAGGAGGAGCAGCTGCTACTGAGACAGTGTCAGCCTTCAAAGCAGGCAGAGCTCTTACGTGTTCTCTGCCTTCTGCTGCTTGGGTATAGCCTCTCTTAGGGAATACCTCTAAAAATAAAAGACTGCTGGAACTGGAATTGCACATCAGGGAGAAAAGTCAGAGTAGGATGTGTGTACACTCAAGTGTGTATTTGACTCAGTGTTTTTAGGTGTGCTTATAATGGTCTTGTTCTGCAATTATTAGTTAAAGCACCTTGAAAGCCTCTCAGAAGTCAAATAGGTGATCCCAGTGAGCCTCTTTGTCTGGGAAGTGTGAAGGGTTAAACCCAATGCCTGCGAACAGGAGAGGTTTGAAAAGGAGAGAGAAACAGAATATATATTAGATAAAGGGCTACTTTGCACTGAAGTGTTGCCTGTGGAGGCTGCCTGCCTTTGGTGGAAAGCGGAAACTTTGGTTTGACACATCTCAGGGTAAAACTGAAGGAAAAACGCAAAACCTGGAGGGAGTGGGGCAGGGGGGAACCCACTTTACATCCTCTGGCCAGACCAGGGTGGCAGCTCTTAAAAGAAACCCATGCAGGGGTGGGTTAGGGTCTCACTCCATCACAGCGGCGCTTTTTGGCGCCTGGCAAGGTTGCAGAGGCATTTCTTGCATTTCTTGCAGCAGCCCCCCAGTCCTGGTGCTGCCCCACCTCCAGCGAGCCAGCTGGGTCGGCACAACTCTCTGTGGGACCACAGTAACGTGGTATCCCCTCCCTCCCCCACAAAAAAAACAAAAAAAAAAAAAAAAAAAAAAGGCAGGGGAGTTATTTTTAGCAGGATCAGCGGTGTGGTCTGCAGGTTTCCCGTGCGGTCCCGGGAGAGGCTCAGAAGCGCACCTGCGCGGCAAACTGGCAGCGGGTCGCGCCGGTTTAGCCAAACTGGTTTAAAGAAGGGGAAAAAAAAAAAAAAGTTATTTCTGACGTGTAAGGCAGCGCTGCTTTTGTGCGTTGACGTTGAAGTCCACCTGATCTGGCTATTTGTAGTTAATTTAACCAGGACGTGCTTCTCTTCCTGTCATGCAGCCTGTGCTGGTTTGGCAAAGAGCTTCAATACCAGGGGACTCGATCACAGATCTTTATTTAAGGCTTGTTTTGTGTCATTCCAGTGCTGTATCTCAAAACAGAGGATGGGACCACAGATATATTGGATCAGCTAAACACAAAGCCCGTGTGCCTATGCACATGTTGGGGTTTTTCTTCTAGATAATAAAGGTGATGGTATTTGAACATAGGACATGCTTGGAACAGAACAAACAAATGCTCTGAAATTTGTTTATCTCGACAATAAACACAGATACCTCTCAGGTTTTTTTCCCAGTCTTTGGTTCTGTCTGCTTAGATGGAAAAATCTTTCCAAAGCTGCTCTTTGCCATGGGACCGAAAGGGGGAGGGGGAAAAAAAAAATTCCCTGCCAAAAGAAATGTGACCAAACTGAGCAATTCTGAAACTTCTTTATTTGTGTCTCGTGGGATGTGTGCTTAATGTGTTTGGTGCTGTAGGAAGCTTCAGTAAGTCCGGTGAGGGGCTTTATTTTCAGCTTTGAATTTATAGATCCTGAATCTGGGATGCTTTTGATTTTTGGGAAACGGTGGTAATGTACGTGTCACCTCTGCCTTTGAGTAGAATCCTTCGTTTGATGTTTTTCACGTGTTTTTTTTGGGGTGGGGGTGGGGGAAATGTGTTTGGAAAAGCTCTCCCACCTTTCCTGTTACCACGCCTGCTCAGCATACTGGGGTGGGAAGCGTGCAGAGGTGACTTGGGCTTTACAGCCTTTGTTTTGATGGGAAATCTGCGGCTCCAACTGTGGCTTTTCTTGGAGCTGAGCACCTTTGAAAAGCCTGGTGCAGGTCTGCAAGCAGTCCGAACACTTAATTGCTTGCTTTGGGATTTATGTGTTTTTGAGTTGGTACTGCAATCAAATAAGCAGACAGAAGTCTTCACTGGAACACGATCTTCGAATGTATTCTCACAGCTTAGGCAGTGCCTCTAGACTAGATGGGGGTTTTGTGGGTTTCCAGAGGGATTTTTAGCAGTTGCTGGCCCCTCACATCACTGTAATTGAGACCATTCTTTATAAAGATTATCTTTACCTCCCAAGGATACGTCTGCGAACTTTTAAGTCCTTTTTTGCAGTCCACATCTGGATTAGGGCAGGAAGAGAAAAAAAAAAAAATGCTCATTTTAAACTTAATGAGGTTTTGGCTGCATTGAGTCAAGCCTAAAATTTGCACCGAGCTTGTTGTCAGCTTTCCGCACTTGGCATCGTGACTGCCAAGAATGCATGGCCTGCTCTTGCATTGGAAAAGCCTCAGGGATAACCCTCAGACACCTTTCGTGGAAACCGAGTTCTCCTCCTTCTCCTGTGCCTTCAGGTGAGATGGGGTAGAAGGTGAAGGTTTTTGTTGGCGCCGTTGTCAGCCTTGAAGGTCTCAGGTGGGTCAGCTCACTGATGTGGCTGAAAACTAACGTTAGGGACGGGGGAAAAAACCAAAATCCCCCAGCTGATAAGGTTTGTGTGGGTTTGGTCTGTGGCTGTGCGGGCTCCAGAACTGAGCAAACTTGAGAGGGGTGGGAACCCCCCTCTCCGCTTAGGAATTTGCAGCTGGGTCAGCTGAAGCTGCCTGTGATCCAGGCCTGTTTTCCCTGTCCCCTCTTTCATGGATCTTTGTTCCTTACCAGACTGAAGCCTGGGTCAGGTCCTTAATCCTCTTGCCTTCGTGGCAACTAAAATGAGGTTGGGGGGGTGTAGGAGCAGAAGAGACCAGACAACACTGGCAGTGGCCTGTGTTGTCAGAAACTGAGAACAGGGAGCTTTTTCTTCTGTAATTTCTATACTAATATTCCATGCAGTGTTAACATGTGCTCTCGGTATTGCAGCTGTGGGGTGGTTTGGATTTACCTGTGCTGCTTCGAAGCCTCAGTTTGTTGTTAGCTGTTTTCCCATTCCCTCACTATCCAGCAGGGTAGACTGGCAGTCTCATGGTCCCAAGGCTCATTCAGTTTAGGAAATGGAATAGGCTGGGTGAGAGATGAAGGTGTGATTGGTCTCCTTTATTGGCGTCGTTGATGAAGCCCCCATGTTACAGGAACGGACTTGTTTGCTACAAATTGTTTAAAGAACAACATACTGCCTTATTTAAAGGGATTAAA
Source organism: Pseudotriccus pelzelni (assembly GCA_035584735.1). Taxonomy (NCBI): domain Eukaryota; kingdom Metazoa; phylum Chordata; class Aves; order Passeriformes; family Tyrannidae; genus Pseudotriccus; species Pseudotriccus pelzelni. The sequence continues at coordinate 3,373,993 of JAWMRA010000162.1, read as the reverse complement.
GGTATCTTTTCACTTGATTTATTCAGAAGGACAGAGGACACGCAAGGAAGGCTTTCCAGAGCACCAGTAACCTCCAATTCTATTCCCAAAGTCATGCTTTAAAAATACGGCTGTACTGAGATGGGGCCGAGTGGTGCAACTCTGTAAAGACAGGTATGAGAGGGTAAGTGCATCCCTCTGCATGAACAAGGATTGATTGGTCTGCTCTCATTGGATTTATACTTTAGGGAGACCAGGGTAGATGGGCATGGAAATTTAGGAAGGTAAATTTTATTCAGTGAACTGTGTGCAGACAGCAAGTGGTTCCAGTGTCTTGCAGACTGTTAAATGCAGAATAAGGAAGCGGAGCATGAGTTTATAAAGCTTAAAAGAAATAGATTTGCTGGCTGTTTGCATATCCTTTTCTTCTCTGGCGCAGTAGGAACTGTATTTCGGGACACCGATGAGAAACCCTTTCGTCTAGTCTGAATTAAGGCATGCTGGTTGCAAAAGTAAGCTTGGAAACAGAATTCACATGTCCTAATGTATATTATACTCAAAGGCAACTTAGAAGCAGCAAAAAGCACTAACTTGGAAATGACCACTTGTTTTCAAATGGCCGAATTCATGCCCAACTCCATTGAAAAGATGGGTCATTTTCCCTAAGATAGAACTGACTAAGCAAGAGCTTAATTTTCCACTCGGACGAAAATGCCACGTAATTCTCACAGAAACAAGGAAATCTGCCTCAAATTTGTGTTTTGTCTATAAAGAATCATAAAATGGTTTGGGCTGGAAGGGACTTTAAAGGTCATCTCGTTCCAACCCCGTGCCATGGGCAGGGACACCTTCCACTAGACCAGGTTGCTCCAAGTCCCGTCCAACCTGGCCTTGAACACTTACTGGAAGAATTAAGTAGTGACTAAATTGAAATTCCTGATCCTGGGGTGTCCTTTCTTGTGTTTGTATTTCAGTTCATGTCATCTAGTAAGTCAATCTGTACCTAAACCTCAGAAATACAAATTTCTGGTTACTCTCAATATTTTGTGTGTCAGCATTCCTTTTCTTTTACAGGTTATCATCTCTTTATGGTACGGAGTGGAGTCTTAAACTTCTGTAAGCATGTCGTGTGAGCGAGAGGGGAAAACTTGTCTCCTTTTGGGCATGAAAAGGGATATTTCCTCATCTTTGTGTTGTTTATGGGGTGCTGGCCCCTTTTGCAGGCCTCTCATAAGGCATCACGTAATAGATACCTTTAGATGTCAGTGTAAGTCTGTTTGCCTCCTGCTTGTGCTGCGGGCTCAGAGGTAAACTAAGAAATTACATGTGTGTGGTGCTGTCAAAGTGCTTCCAGGAAGGCATTTTAGTCTCAGTTTGTGTCCTGCTTAAAATACCGGGGGAGGTCATGATTATGGCAACTTTCCTAACCCCTCAAAGTTTTTGCCCCCCGGTTCTTTAGCGTGCGGGACTTGTTTTTGTTTGCCCCCCAGCTCTTCACTGTCTGATGCCGTGTTTGCTGCTTCAGCTGCTGAAACGCCATCAGCTGTTTGGAAAATAAATGTCACGCATCAGTTCTTTGGGTGTTTTAAACCCTTAGGAGGTGGGGAAATGCCGTAGTGATCCCGTGGAGGGGGGGGGGGAAGAAGTCTGTGAGCAGCTTCAGCTTGGGGTTTGTTAGGGAAAATGGCTTTTGTGTCTTGTAGGTGCTCAAAAACGTGTGGTAGCCTCGATTTTGGAACCAATCTGAGTGGGATTTTCTGGTGGTCTGCTGGCCTGACCTGGGGTTTATATCCATACTGGTTTGAAGGGGTTTGGCTTTGTGCTTTTTAAGCTTTTTTAAGTCTTCTGGCAGTGAAACTGTGCTGCTGAAATTTGTGCGTGTCTGTAGGCATTGAGAGGCACTGATATTTGGCTTATTTTTGTCCTTTTCTGTCACGTTTCCTTTAGCCATAAATCTTGTCCTCCCCACTTTTATTTTGTGTCATCCCAGCAGTGCTTGTGTTTTACTGTAAAATCAAATGTCAAGGTACTGGGTATTAATAACATTGTGTGGGGTTTTAAGGTTCAATTTTCAGTGAGTACCTGAGGTTTTTTTATTTATTTTTTTTAATTGGAATTTGCAAGGCGGATAAATCTGGGCAGCATTTTATGACATCAGTATTTCTGCTTTGGTGTTGGGGTTTTGGTTTTTTTTTTTTTTTTGGTCTTTGTCAGATTTAGCTTTCAGAGTCTACACTCACCACTGATAAAGGCATAAACAATTTCCCCAGGAATGGTTTCTTGTAGCAGGAGGAGGGGAGAGTTTGGCTTTTGAATACAGCATTTGGTATGGTGTACTAATAGCAGGGATTTTTTTTTTCTTCTCTTTGTTTTTTTGTTTTTTTTTTAATCCCATCTGGTATTTTTTTCCAGCCTCTGGTAGGTTGCAGCTGATCTGTCAATAACTTTGAAGGGACCATTATTTTCCCTCCCCCCCTGCACTGTCACATTTTGAGCAGTAGTATTTGCTAGCAGAGACTTAACTTCTTACAGGTTTAAAAAAAAAAAAAAAGTGACTGGAGAACCAGGTTTTTAAGTTGCATACTTGACTGTACTGTCTAATTTAGAAAAGTTGGATGAATTATGGCAGAGAGAGGCCATTTGCATTCAGGTACACTCTTGTTTAATTTATCTGTGCTTTCAGAACACGTGCTCTGCATGTCTAAATCCTTTGGAAAGTTGTGAGGTGAGAGACAGGATGCAAAAGGAAAGAATGGGGGACAAAACAAAAGAAAAACGAGATGAGACATCCAGAACATGTGATCCAGTTGAAGCCACGTATTACAAATGCACACAGCTTTGATTTTATTTTATTAGCCATTTCACGATCCTTTGGGTATGTCTGAAAACCAGGCACGGGAGCTGCTTTAAAAAACAAGCAAAAATGCCTATTATTAATGGAAACTTAGTCATTTATCACCAAGGTTTGTCAGAAGATGTGGTTTGTATCCAGAGCGGTTTCAGCTCTGGGGGAAGCTCACCTTGTCTTTGCTGGTACCTCAGCCTGTGCCTGTGGGATTCAGTGCTGACCACACAGATAAACACTGGGGGTGGCAGAGGAAGGGTCAGTCAGGACTCAAGTTTGAGACAAGAAAGCCTATCTGGTGCTTTTACGTTCTCCAGCTCTGCCAACAAGCTCAGTGAGAGATGGTAGATCATGGAATGGTTTGGGCTGGAAGGGACCTTAAGCATCATCTCATCCCACCCCCTGCCGCAGGCAGGGACACCTCCCACCAGCCCAGGTTGCTCCAAGCCCCGTCCAACCTGGCCTTGGATGCTCCCAGGGATCCAGGGGCAGCCACAGCTTCTCTGGGCAACCTGTGCCAGAGCCTGCCCACCCTCCCAGGGAAGGATTCTGTCCCAATATCCCATCTAACCCTGCCCTCTGGCAGTGGGAACTCATTCTCACTTGTCCTGGCACCACAGTTCCTGGTGAACAGGCCCTCTCCAGCTTCCTTGTTGGCCCCTTCAGATTCTGGAAGGTGCTGCGAGATCACCAGCATTTGCTAAATATATTTGTATTAATCTCCAGAAGCACTTTCCCCTGTATAATGCTGTGACTGTTTGTTGTCAGACTCCCTGGGGTCTTTTCCTCTCTCCTTCTCCCACCTTTGAATAACCTGACTCTTCAGGTTTGCTGATTTGCTTTCCAAATATTGATTTCCCCCTTGTTACAGAACTGAAGCGTTGGAAAGTGCTGCTTTTGGGTTTGTCCCTCTTATTAAGAGCAATGTGAATAGCGGGTGAGATACCAAAGTAAGGGAGAAAAATGCCATTGTGGGAACCCTCTGTGGGCTTTCTGTGCCTGCATAACACCTAGTACCAGCCAAGGAAAGAAAACGGCTCACAGGAGAGATGATTGCATAACCCAGAACTAGAAATGAAATAGGTTCAGATTACGGTGAGAAAAGTTGGGGTACTTCCCCTTTGGTGTGTTTTAGATCACTAAAAGAAGTCGTGGTATGAGAGAGAAATGAGGTAGTTTATCTTTGTTCACCACGTTCTGTGTTGGCCTTCCTTTGTCACCAAAGCACGTATTTTAGCAGAAAATAAGGAAGGAAGAAGAAGAACATGGTTTCAGTGAAAGAAACTTATTGCCATGGCGTGTCAGAGGCGTATTTTGCAAAATGTTAGAGAGAAGTAACCAAAGCCTGTCTGATTTCATAGCTGGGGAGTGCTGCACACTGCATCATTCAAGTTTTAACTGGTAGGACAAATTGCAGACCTTTCTAACCAGCTCTAGATTAAATCTATTTTTAATTCAGTTATTTTTACTAGAACAGTGGTTTGATATTTCTTCCCCCCCTCTCCGTCATGATGAGGTACGTGCTCTGAAAACCATTGAAGTACTAGACACTAAAGCATCACGGGTACCAGTTGACACCAGTTCACAACTGTCTCGAGGGAGAAAATCAGAGAGAGAGAGAGCCAAATCGTAGAGTTCTTCTGAAAATTAAGAAAAAAGAGAAAACTATTGTGGTTTTTATCAGTTTCCCAACAGAGCTTTCCGTGCCTGTGTTTGCAGTCCCTCACTCGTGCACTGGGGCCTGTCCCGTCCTGCAGCAAAAGGGGAGAGATCAAACTTTCTTCTGAGGGCATTTGGGTTTATTTAGAATGTGTTTCACAGCTGTGATGTTCACAGACAGGGTTTACTTGTAAACCTTTGCAGAGGTTTAATCCGCTCACCCACTCGCTCTGCAAGTGGACGTGTGCACTCACAATTTTAAGAAAAACGGAGAAAGTGGGTGGAGGGAGGTGGAGCTTTATTTTATCCAACTGAGGATAAACGTGGCTTCACTGAAAACAAAGAGAATGAACTTTTAGAGAGTGGAAAACCCCCACACTTCTGGAGTTTGCTGCTTTGCACGGTAGCACGTGGTTTCTGGGTGCAGGATAATGTATTTTCATCAGAAAACTCACTGATGATTGATGATACGGGAATGCTTGGAGAGGAAGAGTGACAGGAACTAGTCCAAACACAGATATTGTGATGTGTGCATGAGCAGAAAAATCTGTCCTTGAATGAACATATTGCTTGTTTTTTCTGCCACGTGATGTTTAACTTCAAAATGTTAATAAACTACGGGCTCTTGGTCTGATCACATCCGAGTAATTAATAGCGTCTCTTGGTATTGTTAAAACAAATTTATTTTTTTTTAAATTGATGATTTAAAAACTATTTGTCCCCGTTCCCCTTTCAGCCTCCTGTAACATTTACACATGTGACAGATCCGGTATAAAAAGGGAAGTACAAGTATTTCAAATATAGATGTTAGTCTTAAACCTGCTGACTTTTTTTTTTGATGGGGATTGTTAGTGTTGGATCTTGGTGGCGGCACAGACTTTGTCGTGTACCCGTGTCCTATTTCAGTTTATAAATACAGGTATTTTCAGATTTATTACGTGGAAGTACAAAATGGAATTACCATCTCACTCCTGTGGGTTGTTTTCCTGCAAATTTCTCTTTTCCCACCGCTTCTCCACACTTACAGGAAAACTAGAGTCTTACCCTGGTCTCACCAGTTCACGTGGAGCAGGGTCAGGATTTGCAGTCCCTATAAAGGTGGGGACTTTCTGTGGTGCATCCCCACGAAAACAAATGGATTAGGGTTCCATTCCAGGCAGCGGGTTTTTGCCACTTCCCCTGCAATATGGACTCAGTTCCTACGTGAAGACAAAAGCCTTTGTTCTGCTGAGTCACACCCCACAACAATACACAGCTACAAAAAAGTTGATACACTCTGTTTCTAGTTCCACTTTTGACTTTGAAGTTCTCCCCTGTGCTCGCTTCTCCCTTTTTTGTTGGATTTGGGTTTGTTGTTTGTTGTTGGGTTTTTTTTTTTGGTTTGTTCTGGTTTTTGGTTGTGTTTTGGTTTTGGTTTTTTTTTTTTTGCGATATGACTTAGCACGCACGTTCCCGCACGTGTTTTCTGAGCCCTTTTATTGTAGTTCTCCCTCTCAGTTGCAGCAATCCCACTGACTGTCACGTGTCTGCAGGTTTTTGTCTCCCTCACCTTAAAGCAGCCTCGTGAAAGAGGGAAGTGGAGGACAACGATCAGCTTTCACGAGTCCAAAGCGTCTCATCTCCCCAGGTGATGAGTAATAACAAATGGTTATTTTCGAGGTGCCTGACTCCCCGTTGGATGGCTTTGAAGTGCAGCCTGACAACTCCTCGGAAAAGAGGGATGCAGCTTTGCAGCCGGGAGGGCGTTGTGGTAATAACAGGATACGATCCATGAAAAAGGCTGTATGACATGGATGTTACAATATGCCCGGAGCCAGCATGAGGAAATAACCATTCCAGTCTTTCCCTAACACTGCCAAAAACTGATTGTGGCGTTGCCTGGCGTTGAAGCCAGTGGCAATTACAGGAGATTAGAAAAGGGCGTGAGTGTGGTGTTGAGAAAAGGGCTGGAGATGGGAGAAGGGGGGAGGAAAAGGGCCCTGTGGGTGTCATCTCGCTTTTGCACCAGCTGACAGTGGGTTGGGAGAACCTGCCATCTGGTAGAAGCTGCGGAGTCCAAACTCTGGCCTGGGAGAGCGTAGTGCTGGCTGGTGCTCCCAGCAGGATCACAGGCTTACGTGAAATTTGTGTGCTGCTGGGATCAGTGAAATCCTGCCAGAGCAATGGGGGCTGCTGGCAGTGTGGAGAAAAGCGCTCCCGCCGAATCCCTGGAAACGGGGAGGGAAACCCAGCGGGAAATAAACCCCTGGATTAAGGGTTACACTCGGATGCTTAATCCAATGTCTGCCATGAAGTAGAGCAGATTGCAAATTATTCCCAGGGGAGATTTTAATGGGTTCTTGAGGGCTTTATCACTTTCTTTTTTGAAACTTCTGGCACCTCACCTTCTTTTGTTACAATCGCTGCTTGCAGCTTCAGAATATTATATGTTTAGCTCCAGGAAAATCTATACTTGGAGTGGTTGTTTTGGGTTTTTTCTCCCCCCATTAACGTTATTAGTGGGGTTTAATAAGACTTACTGCTCACGATACTGATGGGCTAAGCTGATTGGAGCTCTTTGAATCAAAACACAAGGGCTGTTTTGGACTGCAATGAAGAAGCAAGATGTGGGGAGGTATTCTGAGCCTCTTCCTTATCTCTTTGTCACTTCTTCACGCTTTGTAGTGTGTCCTCCACTGAAAAAAAAAAAAAAAGGCACTGTGAGGTTTGAGACATGTTTAGCTGCAATTCAGGTGTTTGTTTTACACAGAAATTAATTTTAAATTGAGTTGCCTTTAATTGTACGGGGAATGTCTGAGAGGAAGTTGGTAGGAGACAAAACTGACTAACTGTGATCTCCTGGTTTTAGGTAATTATCCTGTGGAACTTTGGTAAATGAGAAGAAAAAAAATTTACAACATTCAGGAACTATCCATGCAAAAAAACCCCCCAAACAAAGTGCCAACAGAAAGCCAAAAAAAAGAGGAAATAAAATATGGAATCCCTGAATGCAGGAATAGGAGGAAGAAGTGAGAAGCAGTCAGCAGAAAAAATGCTGGTTATTAAAATTAATGGAAAACTTGAGCATCTGAAAAAAACCCAGAAGGATTTACTGGTATGTGCTGGATATTTACAGGAATATGCAGCAATGCCTGCCTTCCCAGAACCGTGGTGGAGCTGGGGTAAGAGAATCTTGGAAAAGTATATAGAAAAAAACTTGTTCGCCAGCAAAGCAAGACCTGGCAGTTTGTTCAACTCGCCCTGCTCCAAGCTGATAACAGAATTTCCATTGGCTCTTTTCTCATGGCTGGATTTTTGCCTCAGCCTTCACCTGTAATGAGTAAAAATGGATGCGATCGCCTTTATCCAAGAAAGCCGAAAAAAAGGAAGGAATTGAGTTTTCCCAGAGCTATTGAGGAGATAGTAAGGGAATAAATAAATCCAGCTGAAGGTGAGGATGAAAAAGATGCTGATTTTTTTTTTTAATTATTTTTTTTTCTAGAAAACGAGTAGCTAAATTATAGTTTGGAGGCTGTGTCCTCCAAAACCTGAACATCGCCTGTGTCACATCCTGCCTGTACAGGCACAGCTGTATTTCGGTCAGTTGGAAGGAAGAAGGTAGTGGATGGCTGTTTTTAAAAAAAAAAAAAAAGGGGGGGTTTAGCACAGGGGAAGAGGATGCCTGTATTAGTCTTGCAGAAGAAAAGATAATTACCATCAACCAGCTTTCCCCCCCTTCCCCCCAAACTGTTACTTGATTAACATAATCAAGTTACAGTCGGAGCAATTGCTCTCAATTAGTACTTAGTTTGCCAATTACAGCTTCTATTTCAGACTTGATAAAGGCAGGCAAGGTTAGTGAGCATCAAAGTGTGTCTGTTTTGTCTGTGCAGTATCTGCTGAACTAATAGAGGCTATGACTTCTCTCAAAAGCTTATACCCTTTAAGTGATCAAAGGCACGGCGACACAGTTATTTAAGATACCTTCATGTCTGAGAAGATTTAGCACTTTCATTTCTTGGCACAGTTCTAAATCTTCCCTAAAAAGACACTTCAGAGTAAATAAAAAACCTAATTTAGTAGCCCTGACAAAACTGGTACAAAAGATGACACAGCTGTGAACTGATTTGAAAAATCCCTTTAAAAAGAGAATGTACACAGTGTAATTCTGAATATTTACAGCAGGGAGTGAGTCCCTGCTGTCCTTTTCCATGTGAAAACTGATGTGTGAGCTGCTGGTGATTGGGTTTTTTTTTTTGTTTGTTTTTTCACATTGGTAAGTCAGGAATTCCCCATCCACTTCATCCTCTCAGCCTCTGTCCGCAGTCCCTCCTAGATCTCCGGTCCAGGGAAGATGTCTCCAGCAGGATGTCCATCTTTTTGCCTTTCTGGAGTTGACTGAGACTTCCCTGGCTCTCAGACCTTCCCTGGGGACTCGTGCAGGTGTCAGCCTGGCTTTCTTGGGGCCCCACTGTGGTCAGGTCTAAAGCAGAGCCTTGCAAGACCGAGCTGTCCACGTTTCCCGTGGGAATGGTGTGCTGTTAATGGGGGGCTGTGGCTGTTACAAACCCTCCTTTCCCGGGGTTATTTTTGATGCTGTCGGTGCTGAGCAACCAGGACTCGATATGTGCAAAATCATAGAATGGTTTGGGTTGGGAGGGATCTTGAAGACCATCTCGTGCCAAGATACTGCCAGGAGCACTTATCTGTCCTCAACAGCAAACAAAAAGTGGAGGCGGAAGAGTGAAATAAAAAAAATATATATATTGTTCAGTCAAGATAGATTAATAGTGGTGCACACAAGCCACACTTCCTTGTTGGTTATATCAGTTCTTTGTATTTTTGTATGATCTAAAAATGTCTTTCCTTGCTTTTTTTTTTTTTTCTCCCCGTTTGGGGAAATCGGAGTGAGCGTTCCCTTTCTGTGGGAACAGTTGGTACCAAAAATGCTTCGTTTTGGTACGTAAAAATGTTCATTTCAGGGCAGTGCAAATGCTGCTTTCTGTGGCTTGACTAAGTTTTAGCATTTTGTGAGGGTTTTGTTGTTTTTTGTTTTTTTTTTGAAGGTGGTGATATTTTAGGCTGCAGGCAACAGCGATCTCTGAGGAAGCATTAAATCAAGTGGCTCGCTGAGGTTTGGAGGGCCTGAAGAACCGAGCTGAGTTCTGCACGGTGGCTGCTGTTAACAAGTACCTTTAGGGAATGAAAGGTTTTGTTCTTTTTGTGTCTTGCTGCCTGTGTCTCGAGCAAAGCTGTGCATCCAGGAGCCCGCGAGATGAGTCCTGGATGGTTTGCCAGGTGTTCCTCCTGAATTAAGAGCTGGATTTCCGGAGGGAGCGGTGCTGTTGAAGGCTGCCGTGCTGACTAACAGCCTTTACTGCTCTCAGCTTTGTGGTTTTCATCATTTGCTGGGGAAGTGAACTGTGTAGCCTCCAGACTGCTGCCTTAGACTGCTCAGTCACCGCTGTACGAGGACCTTCCCTTCCCTTCAACGCGTGAAACAAAATCTGAGCATCACCTGAGTCCGTGGTGGCTTTGTGTGCGGACATGGGCGTTCCCAGGATTTAGCAAAGCAAAGTGGAGGTGTGTTGGTGGGCAGAGCTCGCTGAATGGACTTTGGCTCTGTTACAGCACTTCTGTCAGCAGTGCAGCAGAGTCGCGGAGTGGTTTGGGTTGGAAAGGGCCTTAAAGCTCATCTGGTTCCCACTCCCTGCCATGGGCAGCAACACTTTCCACTAGACCTGTCCAACCTGGCCTTGGATGCTTCCAGGAGTCCACAGCTTCTCTGGGCAGCCTGTGCCAGGGTCTCCCCACCCTCACGGGGAAGAATTTCTTCCTCACGTCTGCTCCAAGCCTGCCCTCCTTCAGTTTAAGGCCATTCCCTCTTGTCCTAGCACTGCATGCCCTTGTGAAAAGCCCCTCTCCAGCCTTCTCGTGAGGTACTGGAAGGATGATGTGCCTGTGGCTCGTCCTGGAGTATCCCGAGATGCTACAAAAAGCAAGGAAAATGCCAGCTGATCCCCAGGCATTGTGAGCCCATGGTAATTGGTGCCCGAGTCAGAGAGGCAGTAGCAGGAGGGATGTGGACTTCTGGAAACAGGAATCTAAGAAAACAGGGGTCTAAGAAAATTAAGGAGATTAAATTCAGCCTCAGTGCAGAAGGATGCAAAGCAGGGACACAAGAAACGAGTTAGTTTGGACTTGTGTTGACTCCAAAATTGTTCTGTCCCTAGTTGCTTGTATTTCACATACAATTCTGTGCTTTCTCAGGATTCTTTTTGTAGTGTAGGAGGTAAACCAGTGCTGCACAGGTGTGGTTAGGTGTAATCTGGCCAGCCCTAAATTTTAGCATTTACAAATGCGTGCTAATTAATTGTTCATTACCACACTGGATTGTGCTCCAAAACCTCTCAATGCAGAATGCTGGCTGGGAGATGCATTTGTTGCAGTGTACCTAAAACATCTTCTCCCCAAAACTAATTAATTTGGTGTAAATCTTCCTATCTGGCAGTTCTGTCTTTTGTTCAGAGGGAAAGTTCTTCACGGCTCCAGTCATTAAACTCAGTGCTAATACCCAGAATATTTTACTGGAATACTTGTAGTGGAATGGAAAATGGAAGCCATCTGCTGAGATCTCATCAATAGCTTTTTTTTTTGTTTTATTTTTAAATACAGGAACCCTGGTAATTCAGACACTTCTAATTAGACCTCATATCTCTGGTTCTATTTTTGGGAGGCATTTGGCTAGCTGAAAGTAAGTGTGCATAATTATCGTGCCAGCTCACCCTTGGCACCGATTTTGAAGTCAGCAGTTTCACTTACTGAGGCTACAAATCGTGAGTCATCGATTGTATTAGGATTAGAAATCTTGTGCAAGGTTTGAAGACGTTTGCTTGACGATTTGTGGCTTCCTCAGAGTGTTTTTTAGAGGATGAAGAGAACGTTGCCTGTTCTTCATATGCACAGGCATCACAGGGGATTAAGGTTCTGGGAGCTACCCAAAAAAACCAATTTCTGAGGTGTTTTTTGTTTATTTGTTTTCGTTGGGGTTTTTGTTTGATTGTTTGGGGGGGTTGTTTTGTAGGTTTTTTTTGTTTGTTTTGTTTCCTGGCTTATTCTTGTTAAGCCTGGTTGATCTGCAGGAGCTTCAGGAGTGCTTTAGGTTTGTGCAGTTTTTGGAGCGCTGTGCCCGTGTCTGGGGTCCTCAGCAAAAGAAAGATGTGGAGCTGCTGGAGCAGGTCCAGAGGAGGCCACCAAGATCAGAGGGAATGGAGCAGTGCTCTGGAGCCAGGTTTGGGAATGCTGGGGGTGTTCACTTGGAGAAGAGGAGGATCCAGGGAGATCTGAGAGCCCCTTCCAGAGCCTAAAGGGGCTCCAGGAGAGCTGGAGAGGGACTTGGGACGAGGGGTGGAGGGACACAACAAGGGGAAATGGCTTCCCACTGCCGGAGGGTGGGGATGGATGGGATATTGGGAAGAAATCCTTCCCTGGGAAGGTGGTGAGGCCCTGGCGCAGGTTGCCCAGAGAAGCTGTGGCTGCCCCTGGATCCCTGGAAGTGTCCCAGGCCAGGTTGGACGGGGCTTGGAGCAACCTGGGCTAGTGGAAGGTGTCCTTGCCCATGGCAGGGGGTGGAATGAGTTGAATTTTAAAGTCCCTTCCAACCCAAACCATTCAGTGATTCATTCTATGATTCCTGCACTGCTGCTACAGCCTGGGCAGATAATGCTGAATTCAGTACCTCTACACTTTCACTGCTGGGAGGCTCATTTAATGTTTCCTAGCAAATAATTCCTCTTGACTAGAGAGTCCAGCAATCCAAATGACTCTTGCAACCAGCGACTTCCATGTATTTTATTTCCTGGATGAACCCATTTGGCTTCTAAGAAAAACAGAGACAGATTATTTCTGGAACTATGTTGCTTCAGTTGACAGTTTCTAATTCCCTCAGCTACACTAACTATTTCACAGTATTTCAAACATTTCACTGAGGGTAAATGATCCATGCCATGCCTCAAAGATGGCAAATGTGTCCCCTGAACTGGTCAGGTTATGTGTGAAAGAAAATGTCCTGGCTGTGGTTCCACCTGATTTGCAAAACAGTCTTGGGTACAGTTACAGAGCTCTGAGATGGACTTTTGAAATCAGGAAGTTTCTGATGTTCATCCAGTCTGAAAACTGGGCCATTCAGTGAGCTACATGTGAAACATGACTTAATAGGTGCCTGCAGAAAAATTAATGCCTCAAAATTCATAGAGAATGCAAGCTTTCTACAAATAATGGCCTACATTTATGACAGGCCTTCTGGTAGCTTTCCATCTGAAGCAGCAAATAGCAAGGCCTCTGTTGCAAGCAAAGAGAATAATTGTAGAAAAATGTTGTGTGATTGTTTTCTTTCAGTTGAAGGAAAGCAGTCAGTTAAAGCCTGAGAGGTGCTCCCAGCGAACCTCCACACAAATGCAACAGTGACAAGGATAAACAGGTTTCCTGTGAAAACTGGGAACCTCCCACCACCCATGTGCAAAGAAACTTGTGTTTATTAGAATCCTCTTCTGAAACGGGATACAGAGATGACAAAAAGGTGGGAGGGACACTAAATATCAGCACTGCGCCAGACCACATCAAGACATTCAATAATCGTCAGACCTCAGTGCAGTTCCAACTGCCTGGGCAGGGGCAGAGGAGGGGCAGGACTGAGCTCTGCTCTGTGTGACCAGGGACAGCCCCCAGGGAATGGCTGGAGCTGTGTCAGGGCAGGCTCAGGTGGGATCTTAAAAACATGCCATCCTGAACTCTTTCCAGAAAGAATTGGATCCAGAGCCCCTAGAAATCCATGGGAAGGCTGCCACAGTCTGCCCCTGCCTTTGGGCCAGACTGGTATTTTCTAAGAAAATATTGTAGGAGCTAAACCCTGTTCAGAAGGGGCTGGGAAGCCCACATGGAATCACACATGGACGCAACAGAAGGGCTGAGCCCCAGCACTGCCCTACATCAGGGCAATCACAGCCCTGATGTTGCAGCAAAGCAGACATTTTGCATTGATTTCCAATTTTATTTTTAAAACTCCAAAGCATACCAGAGCACTGGTGAAGCACATCCATTTATATTTGAGCTAAAGCATTCTGGCTCTCTCCCGTATTTTTTTGGGTGGAAAGGGAAACTCAGTAGGTCATAGCAGGGTAATCTCTTTTTAATGTAGTCTTCTGTGCAAAATCCACACTAAACCAGCCAAAGGAAGACAGATATTAATGATATTATCTTGCCCACATACAAAAATAAAGCATCTACAGTGTTATTAATCTGCCTTCATGGCTTTCTCAGCACTGAAATATTGTGAGTTACCAGGTCTGTTAAAGGAGACAGAAAATGTATTGCTCAAAATAAAATGCATTTTCAAATCCTGGTGTAAGTGTGTTTAACCTTAGATATTTATATGGTCACCACTACCTCGGTATCTGGACTTTGTACATTTTTAACATGACTTTTCTATGTGGTGGAAAAGTATTTATCCCCTTTTTGCAGATGGGGAACTAAAAGAAAGAGCAACTCACCCAGCAATGGCATCCAGAAGTACTTAATTAACATCAGGTTTCAAAACATCAAAAAACTGCCCTTTTAGTCATGAGTTTCGGAAAAACAATGACTGTACTTTCTGTACTTGTCCTTTGTTTGCTGAACTCAAAGATACTCCTTGGCCTTTCTTCTCAAACATCTTTGAGGGATAACAATGTATTTGAAGCAAAACAAGGGCACAGAGGCATGTGATTTCTCTTTGCAGGGCCTTCAGAGAAGGGGAGAAAGTTGTGAAACTCATGAACGTCAACAATACTTGCTCTGAGTTGACCTGGGCCTTAAAAACCAGGCTGAGTCCTGCTCAGCAGTGACACAGGAGTCACTTTTGGCTTAGCAAGAGCTGCTGCTTGATGGGGAACAAAGAGGGTCAGACCTCCCCATCAGTAACAGGCACAGTCCCGGCATGCTGAGGGTGGTGGGCACAGCGGGCGTGACTCCTCCCTTCTTCAACGAAATTCCCAGGAAAACACCAGCCCCTTGTTCCCAGGGCAGAAAAACCCCAGTCAGCTCTGAGGCAAATCATGCTGGGGAGAAAAACTGCTCAAGCTTTAAATTTATTTCAGTTTCAGGAAACAGCTACACAACCCCCCTGCCTGCACACAGTATCCTTTCCAGAGCAAACACTCCGCGAGAAGGAGAACTGCTTCGAAAAGAGGGTTCTGGGTGCAGCTCCAGCGTTCCAGAGGCCATGCAGTCCCCAGGGGGCACAACCCGGGCACGTCTGACCATTGCACACAAGTTTTAGGTGTGGGTCTGTCTGTCTCACAGGACACACGTGGACAGCTCTAAACTGGGCAGAGGGTGAACACACACTCAGTGTGTGTGGGGGATCTCAACCTGAGCAGATACAGCAGCATCCTGGATGAACCTACCAGCTAGAGATGCCCAGGAAGGAAGAGCTCTCAGAGCAGAAGAAGCAGAAAGATGCCTCCAATGAAATCCTACAGAATTATCTGAAATACTTGAACAAACAAATCTGCAAACTCATGCCAACAGCAATAAGTCCCCTGGAGTCACTAGAAATCATCTCACTGCTCAGAGAATGGTATTTTCATAATCAGAATGAAGAATTATTCAATATGGCAAGTTGCTGTCAAGGCACAGAACAGAGAAAAGTCAATAAAAATAAAATAGAAGTCTTAGAGTAATTTGGTAGGAAAAAACAATTGGCCCAAAAACACCTGGAAGACACAAATCCATTGGGATTTTCATCATCATACAGAAAAAAAAAAAGCTCAAAACTTTGGTTTTTGTGGGGATTTTTGGGTTTTGGTTTGTTTTTTTTTTTTTAGGGATAAATTCTATTTTGTCCCTTTGCTTGTATGAAAATTTTCAGTGAATATGTTGTTATCCAGAAAGCTCCCCAGCACTCTGTACTATACTACAGGCATGGACTGTCAGTATCTCAGGAATTCATTCCTCTTGAACTTGAAGAGCCACCAAGGTGGATGTGGGGAGGAGGTCCTCCCCCTGGGTGGAACAAGCAAACCCTGGAGCTGTGTATTCCCTCCTGTCAGCTGCTGGAACTGCAGTAAGGACTTTTCCTTGCCTCTTGGCTGATAAAACATGTATTTACACATGTAAATAGATGTTTGCGTTTGCTTGTGTAGTTTACTGTCCCTTCATCCAGCTTGGTTTCCACTGTCATTGAGCTGTTACACAAAAACCACTTGAGCTTCCCTGCACTCACCCAACAGGCCTGGAAACCACAGTCAGTTGTGTAACCCATGCAGCAACTACGCTGCTGCCAATCCCAGGCATCCAGGGTATATTTAGAAATTTTCCTCCTTGCTCTTTGCTTTCTAGACACTACCATTAGGCTCATGTCACATTTTCGGCAGCGAATGAAAGAATGAACCTTCTGTCTAATGGAAGTTAATACATTGGTCACACAGGCAGGGACAGCACCCAGGGAATGGCTGGAGCTGTGTCAGGGCAGGCTCAGGTGGGATCTCAGCACAAGGTTCTTCCCC
>JAWMRA010000162.1:3331971-3354327 GCA_035584735.1 Pseudotriccus pelzelni | reverse complement strand
AGTCTTTCTGCTGTGCCTTTTGCGACCGGACTTGTCTGTCTCGCATTGGCCTTTTTAGCCATCAGCGCGCTTGTAGCTAGTGTGGGTAGAGCCCTTCCCAAATCTTCGTTGGCGAAGCCCAGCCATGATGATGTGTACGGGGTGCAGAGCAAACAGAAGCCGAATCAACGCAGTGACAGGAGCTTCTGGTGTCTGCTGAAAGCATCTTCTGCTCCTAACACTGATGTAGCTGAAGGGGGTGGGGAAAACAGGAATTTTTCATGACTGCTGAAAACAAGCTTAAATATTGCAGTTTGTCCTGAACCACTGAGACATCGGTGCAGCTTTCAGGAACAACTGCTCCAAAAACCTGCTCAGACCAATTCACCTGACCCGCAACGTGCAAAAAAAACCCAGTTCCCTCAATTTTAGCAGTGCTGATGCTTAGCCACAGCATTTTTCTCATTATTTCTGTGGAAAAGCCACTCAACATCTTGATTAATCAACCCTTGAGACCCACATACGTGGAACACCGGGATAGCCACAGAAGAACTAAAACCAACTCTTCCCAAAACCAAATTCGCTCAGGCCACCACAGGAAAAAAATCCCCACAATTGCATCAGGAAGAATCACAACTGATAGCTGCTTTTCTGCTCTGTCTCTCACCACAGCCTCTCAGGATCAGCCAGTTCAGGTTCACTAATATTCCAAAACACTTGGGGGGAAAAAGGCAACAGCCTTCCCAACTAGGAATGGGAGGCGCAAGGGACTTTGTTCACTCAGTGTGCTGGTCACTGGGGCCACACACAAACAAATAACAGCTTTTAAAACACATTCTTTCTCAAAATTTCTATGCCCAGTAACTCCATTTTATTTTCTGATTTTTACTTCATCTCTCCCTCCAGCTCTTCCATCACTCACAGAGCTTTTCCAGCAAGGATCAAACCCAACAAAACCTTGACAAATCTCGCGAGATGCCTTTCAAAAAAATCCTCACACAGCTTCAGAAGGTTATTAAAAGACAAAACATCACTACAAGCAGCAAGAAAGGGCATATACCCCATTTATTTTATCTTTGAAGGTCATTCACCTACGTCAAAGCCAGACCTGGGAATGGAAAACAGGTATTCCAGCCATCAGCCTGGTTCTCTACCCAGTATATCACAGCCAGAAGGGCAAAGACTTCCTTATAAGCAGGATTTGGGGAGCATTTCTCTCTACATCTTCAAGTTTTGCTCTGAGTTATCTTTACCTCAAAGCAGGAAAAAGCAACTGATCTAAGTGACCTTTCAGTTGCCTCTCCCTAAGATTTTACCATTTAACACCAGAGTTTGGCAGCCTGCGCAATATCCAAAGGAAAATGGATATCTGCCCACCCAAATCCAAACCCAGAACTCGCCCAAACTCAGGTCACATTAAACAAAGCACTGAATAAACACACCAAAAACACACGTGCTTGAAAACGCAAAGTTCATTTACTCACCTGAAACTGCTTTTCTACCCAGAGCACCGGATGCATCAGATCAGAAGCTCGTTATGAACAGGAAAGTCGAAGCTCAGAGGACGTGCTGACAGCTGCTTCTCACAGAGGCATGAAGAGTCACTGCCAAAAAACCACCAAACAAATGAAAATAATGACACATTAGGAAGTAGAGCTGGCAGCAAGCCTTCATTAAACCATCAGCAGTCTTTACAGTGGGAAGATGACTTCAAGGTCCACTGCTAGTTGGGATACACAGGAAAGATCACGGATGGGTTGGGTTGGAAGGGATCTTAAACATCATCCAGCTCCAACCCTGCAAAGACACCTTCCACTAGGCCAGGTTGCTTCAAGCCCCATCCAACCTGGCCTTGGACACTTCCAGGGAAAGATATAATTTTAAAAATAGTATTTCCCAAAGGACTACCCAGTAAGAAAGAAGGTCCTTGTGTCTGTCCAAACAGGCCTACGAGCAGCATCCTTTGGATCTGAAGGAGGGCTGAGGCGCTTCTCGTTCCACTCAGTGGCATCCACTACTCTCCACGTGCACCAGCCTTCCCACAGAAGTCCATCTTGGATATAGTCTCGTCTTCCTGCCAGCCTGCACCTGGCAGGAGTGGTTTGGATAAAACCACCACCCTGGGAACAACGTGGGAAATGGAGCTGCAAGAAATGGGCCACTGACCCCCTGATGTGGCCCGGGGGCACCACGGAGCAGCTTCTCCTTCACTGAAGGAATAGTCCAGCAGAAGAACTCTTGGAACACACGTTGCCTCGTGGAGCACAAACTAAAGGAATGAACCCCAAGGTTTGCTTTGAAGGGAGCTGGTGGAGTCACTCTGGCCCTGAACACAAGATGTTTTGCTGACAAAGAAGCTGGAAGTCTTTCCTGATAGTCTTCAAGATAACCAAGATCATTCACAAGAGAGAGGAAGCACCTTGCACTGAAGCAAAACCAAAAACTAAAAGCCAAAATGCACGTGGCCAACACCCTCAGGTGGCAGTACCCAGGGAACAGGTTTCCTTCCACCCCTGTTACCTCTTGCACAGCTAAACAGAGCCAGCAGCAGCAAAAAAACCACTCAATCCTACCAGTGGGAAGCAAATCAAATCCACTCATCATCCAACCCCTCCAGCTTCCAAAGGAGGCAAAAGGACAGAAATTCAGACAAGAACCAACCCCTGGCACTCCGTGGGGTTCTTCCAATTAAACCTTCCCTTTCAGACAAGGGAAATCCAGAAGGTCTCCCTGCTCCATTCACACGAGCTAGAAAAGTGCAATTCATCCATTCCCATTCAAACACTAGCTGGGGAGGAAGGAGGGGAATAAATAACTCTCATTGTGCTTGCTGAAACAGAACCAAATCCAAGTGACTGGCTGCCAGGAAGCAGGCAGCACGGCACTTCTGCTTTCCCAGACGCCTTTTTAGCTGTGTTTAGGATTACCTGGAAATTTGCTTTTGGGTTTTGCTCCGCAATCTTGCCTCACCTTTGAGATTAACCCATCCAAGTGCTTCAGAAAGGGTGAACCCACCAGCCAGAAGACTCCTCCGTGCTCCAGGCTGGAAGTCAAACAGCTTTTGTCCGTCGGGATGGAGCCAGGGCACACTGCCAGCAGATGAGCTGGGCAGTGAAAGCCCTGCTGTCCTCCTGCAGGGCTGCAGTAACACCAGCCAGTGTTGACACCAGCCAAGAGGAGTTATCCATCCCATGAACATCCACCAGCAAGTCTTCAGGACACAGGAAGGCCCTGTTTCCACGAGCGACCGGCTCTTATCTTGTAACAGCAGCCGTTCTCCCAAACACGTCACGCTCGCTCATCTGCCAAGTTTCCTGAGCCCCAAAAAACGTGTCAAGGGCGTGACCTGAGGGAAACCAGCCTGCTATGCCCCTCCCTGCATCCACAGGGAAAGCTCCAAACCCTGTGTGCCCAATGTTTTGGGAAGGACATTCCCCCCCCCACCCCTTCCAAGAGACGCCGGAGCACAAACTGGCACTCAGATGTAAACGCACACTTGGGCTGAGCGAGTTGTGAACCAGCTCGTGCTGCTGAGCACCACGAGATGCTCCAGCCCAGCTGCAGCCTCTTCCTCTCCCTACAGAGCCACACAGACCCTGTAAGGACACAGTTTCCTGCCACAGCCACAATTATTTCTGGGCCAGTTAGAAGACAGCAGAAGGAATTCACACTGACAGTTGGCTCTGGGTACTACCAGTTCCGCTGATAGCAGCGCTGTGCAGCAAGGTTTGATTAGAGCTCATTCCTATCTTTCCCGTGGGGTGCACAGCGCTGCCTCGTCTTATTTGACAAACTCTGACGTCTGTTAGACACTTCTCAGAAAATAAAAGGTCTGTCTTACCCAAATCAGCGAGCCAAACTCCTCCATCCCGAGGAAGACCCTCGTGTTTGCACAGCACTGGCTGCCGCTCTGCTGGGCTACGAGCTGCCAAGATCAGGGCCCTGTTTCCCTAAACTGTTAATATCCCTGTGGAAATAGCTCCATTTCTGGAGTTGCTAAGCAATGAGGAGCCAGAACGACACGAGAGAAACCCGGATCAATTTTAACCTGGAAAGTGACAACGCTCAGCTCTGTCTGTGCCACCACCCGCTCTGACAGCCGCGGGATTTCCTCCACGCAGAAGCACCAGCTCAGAACAAACTCTGAGCGTTTCGATGCTGGGAAGATTAATGCCTGAAGTAACTTGCCAGTCTCCTTCTCCGTGTCACAACACAGCCAAGAGCCACCAGCCAACAGGACCAAAACACCCATCAGAGCACGGCTGGCTTGGTCACAAAATACTCACCATTGTACAACACCTGATCTAATAAACTCAGCCTGCAGCAGGCTCAGAGTCGAAGCTGCATCTCTGACTAATGCAATTTAAGAGATTACAGCCAGTGGAAACCTGTAGGATTTCCAGAAAGAGCACACGAGTCCTTTATTAATAATTCAAATGTTTTCCAGGTGAATGGCACTCTCATTATCCATGTGGAATTACAAGCAAACCAACCATCCATATGGTTGGCTTAGGAGAGTTAAGTGGCCACATCTGAGTGCTGAGGGCTGCTTTGGAAGACTTGAGAGAAGTGAAACTCTCTCGGCCTGTCCATCAGCACAGACATCCTTTCCTTTCCTTCCCACCTCAGACATTCTTTCGAGCAGCACCACTGCAGAAGCACCATCAGCAGGCTGCTGTCTTACCTCCTCACCCAGCATACCCAGCAGGGATCAGGAATGCCTGTGCAGGCTGGATTAACCAGCTAATGACTCCTTCTTTGGCAAGGCACCTCAATAATGAGAGGAGCATTCTCATCTCACACCCCAGCACGGGGTGTTTCCACTTTTCACCGGCTCTTTTTTTATTCCCCACCATGTTTGCTTTTCCTTTGCCAGACTAAAGCACTCCTTAAAATGCTGTGGAGAAATTCAGCCTATACAGATCTCTGCTCACCAACCCCCTTTGCTTGCGGATTAGAGAAACCAAATTAATTGATTTAGAGACGCCGTAGTAAGGGATTTTGAGAGAACCTTCAGCCATGTCTGAGATGTCACTTTAATCCTCACAGTTAATGCTTTAAGTATAGGAAGCCATTTAAGTTTGTAATGCAGTTCTTACACATTCAAAAAAAAAAAAAAGGCATCTCCACAGGCCTGCTAATCACTGAACTATCTTGCAAATTGATCCTAATCTACAGCTGCTTGTGTCTGCACTCTTCCAGGGGAGATAATAAAATCATGCAGCCAGTGGACCTCTGAGAGGGTCTGCAAGGAAACATTATCCCCCTTTGGTTTATGCACATCTGCAGTAGGGAACCACCAAACACCGCTCTCCCCACCAGCTTTTAGTCTTATATTTAAGAGTGACTTCCATTTTGCAGTTTTGCCTTCAATTGTAAAGAAAAAAAAAAGCAGAATATTCTTAGCTCTCATCTCCAGTTTTGGAAAATTCACACAGAACTCCCACATTTTTAACCAGAGACATTCCTTCCATCTTTCCTGCATGGAAAGCTGGTAGCAAAACCCGCCAGCAAACTGCAAACTCATTCCTAGCGTCCCAAACTAGTGATAAAACTTATTACCACGATCTACAGCAACACAATCATGTCAATCAGCAAGATTTGTTCATGGGATTACTCTTTTTTTTTTTTTTTGAAGTTTTTGCAGTATCTCGCTGACCTGACCTCTCCAGTAGGAGACTGAGCCTTTCCCTGTTTCCAAAATAATCATTCCTCTGCTCAGACCTCCTCCCCACCTCCTTGTTGTTCATCCTTCCAAAAAAAACACCTTGCAGGACACGCTCCTCTCCACAAACCTGGCCCCAACAGGAGACACTCTGAAATCTCTGCACCACATGGATGCCAGGACCTCCACCATTACAACCCTCAAAGCCAGTCACCCCAAGCTTCAGGGCTTTTATTTTTATTACAACCACATTTAAAAAAATAATAATTAAATTATTAAAAAAAAATAAAACAAGCCAAAAAAGCCACTACCCGGAAAAAAAAAACAACCCTCAAAGCTGCTACATCAGTTACATCAACAAGTAAAGGCAGCTAAACTGCTCTTGTATCTGTTTTCCTCCCTCAGCTCTCACTCACTCCCAGACAGCAGATTACAATCCACAGGTTGGGAATGCTCTCCTCTCTGTAATAACACGTGGGAGAGGTTTTAGGAATTCTTTGCCATTCAACACAAACACCAGAAATGTGTTTTTCCTCTGAAAGCAGAGTTACACGGAAACAGATTTTGATCCTCCATGGTTCCTGAGATTATTTCCAAGCGCATTTCTTGGGGCTCCTACTTAACGACCCAGCAACCTTCTGGGGAAATCAGGGGGAGAAAAAAACTACAGCAAACTGTTCCACAAATAAAAAACGCTCTGGTTACGGGTGCCAGCAGTTTTTCCATACAAGAAACGGCTTGGAATGTGATATGCCAATCAAAATGAACATTTCGGCATGACGCGCTGCCCCGCTACATCCCACTCCTGACCCTGGGCTCTGTAGAGGTCCTTGTTCCCACTGCAGCATTCCCGGTGGCTGCATTCCACTCCGAGGGGAAAGGCTGCCTGTAAGCGGTTTACACAGATGCTTTGTTTATCCAAAAAATATTTAAGCTCCGAGAAACATTAAAGCAAGAAGCCAGATCTCAGCATTTGCACGGCAAAGAGCTGCAGCTCCTACAGATATCGCCAGAAACTTTCTTCCTTAAGGTCCTTCCAGCTAGAAAAGACCGTTCTGCTGGAGCAAAGCTACAAACCGAAAGCCAAGTAATGGGCTGCAAAGGGTTGTTACAGCCAGGCTGAATGAGGCAAAGGCGTCATTTCACTCCTGCTCGCTTTGTTCAGCCAGAACATGGATTACTCAGGAGGGAAAACCCGACGGTGCAGCAGGGATACCCAAAACTTAAGGGGTCTTCCCGGTAAGCAGGCTCGGGAAAACTGCTACTAAAGGGAATTTCCCTGGCAGCAGCGAAATCCAGCCAGCAGATCCCCTGCTCAGCTGGAGTCTCATCTCACAACAGTCACACCCACCTTAAGACACAACTGTGTCCCCAAGCACTCAGTGAGGCTGTTTGGTCAAGACAAGAGGAATTATCCACCGCCAACCACCCACAGTTCATTCAGCACATCCCAGTTATCCCAGGGGTACGGAACTGGAAGACAGGAATATCAATCCTGTTATTGCTTAAAAGCAGCGAAGCAGCGGCTCGTTTTCCAGCTCAAAGGTCTTCTCACTTGAAGACAGTGCTGCTGCAGGCATGATCCCCGTTTAAGGAGAGTAAATAAAGTGTGCTGGACTGGACCCTCTTCCTAAAACCGGGATACTGAGCTTGAGGAATTTTTTTGGAGGGGGTGGGCACAGTTATCTAGTTATCTCCCACTCTACTGGTTCTGCAGCACTTAACTAGTGTATTTTCCTGCCCTGTCTCCTTATCTGTCTCTGCAGGCTCACCACCCCAGAGCTCCAGGTCCATGCTTTTCCTGGGATATGGTTTCATTGTTTCCCACCGCCAGGAAATTCCCAACCAGAAGAGCTGGCTCTTCTGTTCTGGAAGTCCTCACTCCCACGAACTGCCTAATTAACCCACGGGCTTATCTCAACCTGCACTGGGAAAGCAGAATTAACCAAATACCAACAGAAAAAAGCCACACAGACCTTCACTTACCCCTCCTGCCTTCCAGGATGGAATGTCACTGGTGTGGTCAGACACCTCAGACAAGCAGAGCTGCAAGTAGTGAAACCCAGACAATCCAACACACCCAAAAAAACCCCTCCAAAGTAAAGTAGAGTTGGAATAACCTTTGGTCAACTCCCTGCTTACCCTCCATGAAGTTAAACTTCAGCCCTACAAGCCTGGTTTTCAAGCCTAGGCTCGTGCAACACCCAAATATAAGATTGCTGGGTGAGGCTCAACAGCTTAAACCCAAGTAAGTAAACCTGTGACAGGTCCCCGATGAGAGCCATAAAATGGTGACAAAATAATCCCAGCTTGGATGTGAGAACACATAACTTCAGTTCTTGCTTTACAAAGCCAAAAGGTGCATTATTGCTCAGTATTGAAGAAGAGCCAAGATCAAGATAGGACCAAGGGGGGATTGTTGGGGTGTCCTGGGCAAGGCCAGGAGCTGGATTGACGATCCTTGTGGCTCCCTTCTACTCGGGATATCCCAAGATTTCAAACCAAACAGACTTCGTTTTCCAGTTTTTTCTTACACCAGGGAGGAAAGTCGTTACACCAGGCATATTAAGTACCAAAACTCGCCTTTTTGCCTAAATGCAACACACAAACCCACCTGCAGCACTTCCTAAGGTACAAGCTACAAGAGCAGCAAGTCATACAAGCTTTTCAAGTCTCAGTCAAAGGGAAATTAAAAAAATAAAATAATAAAAAAAAAAAGCCGCAGAGATTTCAGTCTCTTTTAAATTTGGGGTGTGATTTAAGAGCAGGCCAGAGAGCAGGGGAGCATTAGCTCAGCCTCAGCTGGCTGATGACAGCCTGCACCACTCAGAGTTTCCCTGACCAGCAGAAATCCTCTCAGCACAGGGCAGACACACAGTAACGAAACATGCAATCACTTGTGCTATCCCATTTCCCATTCCTCTGCACGACAGAGCTTATTTTTAGATTATAACTTCTGATGCAGGAGGGAAACAAAAGGATGGGCACAGGCACAACAGCTGCAAGTAAACGCAGAAACACCCGGGAGGAGACATTTCCACCCCGTGTTTTGTTACAGCAGCTACACCCTCACCTCACATTCAGCATTTCTGGAGTCAGGGCAGCCAAGATTTTTACTGGCACGTGGATGTCACCTTCACACGTGGTTTCCCCACAGTCACAAGCTGCTTACAAAGAGCCTGTCGCCATCCCAAAAACTGCCTCCTAAAGGGGAGGGTCGGGTTAGACATCAAGAAGAATTTCTTCATGGAAAGGATGGATCAGATATCGGCAGGGGCTGCCCAGGGAGGTTTGGAGTCCCCACCCCTGGAGGTGCCCAAGGAAGGACTGGCCGTGGCACTCTAGGCTGGGGTACAAGGTGGGCATCGGGCACAGGGGGAACTCTGATCTCAGAGGTCTTTTCCAACCTAAATGATTCTGCAACTCCTTGTGAAGCAGAGCAAACGCTGCTTTTTTGCCTCTTGCTTCATTGGGAAAAATAGGATTGAACCAGCTGGGTCAGGTACAGAGGAGGAATTCTGAGCAGGTGATTCCTGAGTGGTGTTTTATCCAGCAAATCTCTGGGGTGAGAATCCAGAAGTTAGTGGAGCTCTTTCCTAAGTTCCTTCCACCCTTCTTTCACAGTGAGGCATTTTATTTTTTAAGCATATCAAGCACATCTCACAAACCTCTCACAGCCACTTAAAGGCAGGGTTTGAGTGGAGCTGGAGTGAGGCAGCCTATCTGTCAGCTATTTCCCTGTAATTTCAGCTATTACACTGAAATTGTCTTGCATCGTGCTTTTTGCTAATTCTGTCGGTGCCACGGCCATCGATGGGACGCAGGAGGAAGGCAGATGAGCTCACCAGAGCAGCACATCCAGATAATGGCCCAGTAATTCAATCCACACCTGCCCTCTGGGAGTATTGGATTCCACAGCTGGGTCTGCTGAGGAGCTTCTTGACTCAGCTGAGGTGCAGCCTGCACCCAAATTCCACAAACCAGGCCTACTCCTTGGGTCTCCAGAGGCCAAGCAAGCAGAGGCTCTGCTCTCAGTGTGCTGGAAGCGGTAAAACACAGCAGTTCAGCAGCAAACCCCTGGTCGAGACACCCCAAAGTCGCTGCTGTCACCCGCCCCGCACCCCGAATTCAGCAGGAATGTTCTCCTCCTGCCACACTGACTTGAGTCTCCCGGGAAAAGAGATTCTTCCAGCCACTGCAACAAAATAAAAACGAGACAGCCGCACGGGAATGCACTGAGGGCAAGGAATTCAAGCTGGATTTGCACTTGACTCATTTCCTGCAGGTCAAAGTTACAAGAGGTACCTGTGGGAATCACCCACATGTGTTTAATTACTATAGAAAACAACGTTTAAAAGCGGCCAATGGGCAGCCGTTGCTCTGTGTTAAACATCAATACGTGCCTAGTGTGATGCAAATTATCTTTAAATCTCAGAAAGATATTTTAAATGGGCTTAACACACACACCAACAAGTGGCAGATGGCTTGCTGAGTGCAGGGGGGAGCTGAGGGTCATCTCTGTTGGAGAGCAGCACGATGTGTCCACAAATAAACTAACTCAACACAAAACGAGTACAGCTGAGCCCTAAGGAAGCAAAACAAAATTAAACAAACGGAAACTTCCAGCTACAGAAGTTATTTCAACTTTCAAAGGTTCCCATAGTTCGCAGAATAAATTGTTCCACGTACTTAAACTTTTCTACCCTCTGTCTCGGCCCAAGAGTCATCAACTCGGGAAAGGAATTTAACTTGGAAAAGGAGCTTTCTGGACCACACGGCCTTGCAAGGCTACAGTAATTGCTTTCTAATCTTGTCTCTGCTGGGCATCGCTGCAACAGCCGTCCTATGCGGCTAAATGCACCGTAAGGGATGGTCACCTCCCAGGCTTTGGGAAAACGACAGTCAGTATTAGAAATGCCAGGATGGCAGTCTGAAAGCTGCACCTGAGCAGGTGCGAGGTGATCGCTCATCTCTTCCAAACAAGTCAGAGAACAAGGCACACGCCACTGGCTCCTGCGCTGCTTCCCTTTCTGAGAGGCCACCTCCTGCAAGGCGCCCGTTACTCAAGTTTTCCGTTCGCTTCTGAAAGGCCAAACAGCCTCTTCCAGCTCTAACAGCTCATCAGAGGATTTATGAACGGTGCAAAAAAAAAAAAAAAAAAAAACCAAAAAAAACCAAAAAAAAAACCCACTCATTTGGCAGGAAAAGAGAAAAGCTGAGCTCCACCAATGTATCTGCAAATCTGACCCGAACAAAGCAACATATGTTTTCTACAAAGTAAACAGAAAAAAGGGAGGAAAATTAAGCTCAACCTTCCATAAAAGAGCAAAAGTGCTGCTGGGGCTGCAGAGAAATCCCGTGCTCTGGAGCAAGGAGTCACTGTCACTCCCAAACGCACAAAGACCCCCACTGTAGCTTGTTCAAAAAGGATAACAGGAACATAACACCAAAACGAGCATTGGTACCATAAAAACACCAAAACTGTGACAATAAACAAACCCGTTTGAAATCGGCTGTTTATGCCCATTTCTGTTGAACAGCCCAACAGGACATCAACCCAGAAGTCCTGCTTTACAGGATTCGGGTTTGGAGTTGCCTGCTTTCAGTCCCCAACGTAAGCACAGAATTTAAGCACACGGGTCCTTAGAAATATCCCCAGTGGTGCACATCCCACTCCTCAGCAAAAGATTTTTCGCTGCAGATTTAAAAAGCTTACTTTGAGATCTGGCAAAAAAAAAAGTGGTTTCCGGGTTCACCTCCCCCAAACCACAGGCTCCAAAACCAGACACACCTCAGGCTCAGGAGCGGGAATCCGTCCCTCCAACAGCCATCTGCAAAGTCATGGGGCTCGCCAAGCGCCTGCTAATTCCCTTTAATTGCTGGGATGGGACCTCCCCCTCCGCAGGGAGGGAGGGAGGGAGGGGCGGCAGGAATTGCAGGCAGCTGTGCCTCCCCTGCCCTGCCCTGCCCTGCCCTGCTCTCGGGGGAGGCTCATCCCTGATTCCAGCCCCAGGCACGCGTGTGCGGGGAGAAGGAGAGCTGGGGAACTGCGATCCCGGCGGCGCTGCTGGATGTAAACGTGCAGGTCGGTGTCCTGCAGAGCGAGCAGGACGCCCTGACACGAGTGACCTGGGTGGGAGCAGAAGTGGGATGCCTCCACTTCTAGTTTTGTCCTGGCTCCTGGCAGAGGAGAAAATCCAGGCACGTACACCGGCAGCAAGGAGCATGAGGATCCTCCCTCCTCCCCCTCGCGGCTCTGCCAACTGTGTTTTGGGTGTTAAAGGAAGGGGCAGCAAGCGTGGCAGAGCATCTTCCCGGTCCCTCCTGGCCTCATCCTTGGAGGGGTGTTTGCTCAACAGCCCGGCCGGGGGAAGGGTGAGAAACCACCGGATGGCACAACTCAACTGCAAAAAGGGGATCTGAAGTCCCAAAAGCACGAGCAGGTCCTACCATCGAGCAGGTCCTGCCATCGTCAGATAGGTCTGTCTACACGGGATTTAAGATGGACTGACGCACCTTGCAAAAGCAGTTTCATTAATTAAAAAAAAAAAAATTACTCTGCATGAACTGTAATACAAAATTAAAATCAACACGGGCCCTGAATTGCTGACGCTCACCTTACCAAGCCAGGCTTTGTTTCCTTCTTCGGCATTTTGACAACCCGGCCTTCAGTTCAGGCTTGAAAAACTGAATTACCAGTTGTTACAAACTATCTACAGCGTTTTCATCTTCTACATGAAAGTTCCAGGCAATTAATTGCATCTGAGCACGACGGGAGAATCCGAGTTTGACAATATTCCTGCATTTCAGCAGCACAGACAAAGCAGGTGACTGATCTGGCAAATGTCTCTATGTCTGTATGTCAAGCTCCCCTTCCCTTCTCACCAGCTCCCAAATACAGTGAGGGGCTTGGGGCTCCCAGGACAAGACAGGGCCTTGAGGAGACGGGAATGAACACGAGGAGGACATGGAAGAGCAGCGGGAAGGTCACAGGGACTGTGCCAAGAAGTGATTTCAAAGTGTCTGATCGGAGCTGCATTTCTGAGCCTTGTACAAACCTCTCCTCCCTCTGAGGACAAGAAGTACCACCAGAGGTGATAAACTTAATTTGGGAAGATTTGCCAAGTCACGCTGAGGAATCCTTCTACTAAATGTTGCGCTTAAAAACGTGCGGCTTTGCTGCACATCAGCACTTAACCTGGAGGAATAAGTTAAGTACGCAGCTTTGTAGGCACCTAAGAAAGTCTCCAGATAAGGGAATAGCTCTGCTCCTCCTCCTCCTCCTCCTCTTCCCACTCATCTGAGGCACTGGAGGAACGGTGCTGCCCTCACCCTGCCAGTGTAAATCACAGCAATAAAAACTACCGACCCAAACCAGAAAGGTACTTTGCTCAAGACAATCGCGCAGGACGATCTGTCTTCTAAGAGGCTGACTCGAACGCTTCGTCTCTAAAAAGCGCAGCCCAAATAAAATATGGAGGTTATTAAGCACCCAGCGAGTCACTTCACATAAATGTCCACGGAGTAATTCGCTTCTGCTTTACGAAAAATGAAATGTTTTTACAGCGGTCCTGGAAAGGGAACAAATCCTCAAAATCAGAAGGGGAAAATACTGCCTCCAGAGAATCCATTAAAGAAATCATGCCTCTTTTTATTTATTTTAATTCTTCACCCATTTTTAAGGTTCGAAATACAGCAAGATCAGCACGTTCAGCTCCTCAAATACCTCACTTTTCACTCTGCAGTGTTGGTGGAAATAAATGGGCTTTTCCTCCCTGCCAGCTGAAGTTCGTGGTGCCTCTTTCAGTGACTATCAGCAACATGAAGAGCGAAGACAAAAGGATGCAAGAGCCATACACAGCCACGCTGCACTCC
The DNA here is from genome assembly GCA_035584735.1 of Pseudotriccus pelzelni. Taxonomy (NCBI): domain Eukaryota; kingdom Metazoa; phylum Chordata; class Aves; order Passeriformes; family Tyrannidae; genus Pseudotriccus; species Pseudotriccus pelzelni. The sequence continues at coordinate 3,340,808 of JAWMRA010000162.1, read as the reverse complement.
AGCATCCCAAAATCCAGCAATCCCAGACTCAGTGGCACCTGAGCGCTTCTTCTGGATAGCGGCGAGTTGCGCTAACGGGGAATAGTCTGTCGTAGGAGCGTTACATTGGAATACACCCCACAAGCATTTGAGGCTGCACTGGGCTCTATCCCAACTGTCCTCGCTCAGGAAAGAACTGGGAAATGAGCAAGTCTGAGCATTTCCAGCTGTCTGCACACAACATCCTGTCATGGCACTGGGTATTCACCACTAGCAAGTCCTTGAGTTACTCACAAAAGCAACACCCACCTCGGTTTTATCTTCTGCAGTCCCACAAATGCCTCTCACTGTGTGTTTTTAAATGGAGAACAAAATCAAAATCAATAACACATCAGTCACAAGCAAAGTTTGTTGCCACAGCTGACACAGTCCCTGCAGGAGTTACTCCACTCCAGGGGTGCAAATATTGCCATTAGGATTTTCGCATGGCACAGACCTGGAAGAAGCCCGTTAGTGACACTCCCTGTGCTCCTATTTCTCTCCTGATAAGGTCTTTCCCTGCCAGGTAAACCACAGTGCGCCTCTCCAAAACCCCAAGGAACACCCTTCCACACTGGAAACAGGGAGACCAAGATAAGGCGGGGGGAGGAAAACCAGCTCTGCGACAGCTGATGAATTAAATCAGCCCAGAGAGCTCCCTTTTAACAGATGTACCCCAACCTCTGCTTTCCCTGGGAAGGAAATCTGCAGCCTCTGAACCTAAAAGCAGGGATTTAGCGATAGGGATCAAAGCTCAGAGCTGTGAGGTGTTCACGCCTCCCCTGGCTGCCAGGGTGGGAAGCCTTTGCCCGCCACAAGCCCCCCTCTGCCACCACAACCAGCTCCGAGTGCCACACCAGTCTCTGTCACTCCAGGAAGTCAAGGGGTTCATCTCCAGCGGGCATAGAATCATGGAATGGTTTGGGTTGGAAGGCACCTTAAAGCTCATCCTGCCCTGGGCAGGGACACCTTCCACTATCCTAAGGTTGCTCCAAGCCCTGTCCAGCCTGGCCTTGGACACTTCCAGGGATGGGGTGTCACAGACTTCGCTCCATAATGTCCAACCGTGCCCAGGGCAGCTGGAAACACAGTGACAAGCAGCACCTCACCTAGGAAAGATATAAAGGCTTGACCTTGACACAAGTCACAAAAGAAACGAATCCTTCTCTAGGAGTGTAAAAATTGTCTTTCCAAACCTATTCGTGCTTTAAAGTCTTCAGATACAGTTTATTATAATTATATTTATTAAGCAGTCTAGACAAACTATATTTTCTTGAAATCAGGTGAATAAACTCAAAACATGACTTGGATTTTTATAATGAACAAGCTGATTCGGCTTTTTAATTTGCACATGTGACAAGGCCAGACTTTGGAACCTTCATCTTGAAAAAAAAGGTTGGAAGCTCAGTGTCCCCAGAGCTCCCAGTGGTGTCAGGATCTCCCTGCATGAATACAAAGCTCACACCCCATAACACCCAGGATGAAAAGCACAGATAAGGCATTACCCGCTTCACAGTTTTTTGGAAGCTTAGAGCAGAAGGGCCTGGCTTATTTTCCAACCTGCAAATAAACACAGGTCATTAATTTAGTAGCATGACATCACATCCTGGAGGCCGAATTTCAACACACAGCTCCAACAGAGGAGCCACATGAGGAAATACAGCGATTCCCTGGGATTTCTAATATACAGTCTGCTTTCAGACCACAAAGACCTAAATGGATGTCCTGAACGTGGAAACAAGATCACCAGTCACAAGACACAATAATCGATGGTGCCAACAAACATTTTTGTAGAGCGAACAATTATTTTAAATATTTCCTCATATCCAACTACAAACGGACAGCATTAGAGCACTATTAACGTGTGAGGGGGATTACAAAGTTAATGCAAACAATCCACTTTAACCTCTTAAGCACACTGGGTGATATTTGCAAAGGAGAAGTCTGACAGGAGGAATCATAAAAGGATTTTAAAGACTGGCAGCCACTCAATAAAATGGCCAAGGAAAGGTCCCTCTAGGCAGTGATAAATGATGCTGGCCAGTTCACTTGTGCCCTGATGGACCATGAGTTAAGCAGCACCCATTAGAAGTGAAGATATTTAAGGAGCAGTTCATTAAAACATCAGCTCAGCTGGACAGGCACAGAGAAGAGAACAACTAACAGCCTTCTATTCCATAATCCTGGTGCTCCTGTACCAAATATTATATATACCTCAGGTCCTTCCCTCTCCTCCACTCTCATCCCACCTTGGCACTGAGTACGGCTTGCAGCACGGACTGTCTCCCCAAAGCCCACAGGAGGTTCACCCAGCAACAGATTTCCCTCCTTGGAGACTTTCAAAACCCAAGGGTTTTGAACCTGATGTTCCTCTGAGGTTCGTTTTGCTCTGAGCAGGAGGTAACAAACTTGCCTGTGATTGTTGTCTCCACAGGTATTCTCATAGCCACTTACACTTACTGGATTCGTGGCTGAACTCTGGCATTCCCTCTCAAAAACATCCTAATGCCTGGATACAGGACATGTGCCTAGATGGGGCTATGTCTTCTCAGCGCTCGTTTTCTTGCCAGTATTCCCCCCCAAAAATTCTGAACAAACTGTCAGAACTCAAATTGTCCCCTTCTGATAAACGTTCCTTGGGCCCTACTTCAACACCCTCAGACTCCCAACCTGAGCCCCCTGAAGGGCTCTTCCTTCTTGTTCACTTAATTATCCGACCAAAAGTTCCCCGGACACTCAACATCTACAGGCCACTGGCACTTTACACTCTTCAAAGCCCACCCTGAGCTCCACAACCACCCAATGGCGCTGGAATTTCACTCCCAGTTAAAGCAAGCGGGTCTGGAGCCCCGAGGCACCACAGAATCCCAGAAGGGTTCGGGTTGGATGGGAACTTAAAGCTCATCCCATTCCACACCCTGCCACGGGCAGGGACACCTTCCACTAGCCCAGGTGGCTCCAAGCCCCATCCAGCCTGGCCTTGGACACTTCCAGGGATTCAGGGGCAGCCACAAGTTCGCTGTCTCACAGCCCTGCAGGCCCTTGGAGTGACTCCGCGGGCGGGCAGGGAGCGTGCATGGCCAGGCAGGTATTTCTGCAGCCATCGCCCTCAAGGAGCCTTCAAGGTCTTTTTCATCACCGTAACAGCAGGAGCCATTTCTGAGCCTTTCAAATCGTTTTAAATTAACTTCTCCCGAGCAAGTTTTCCAGAGCAATATAACCTGACTACGCAAAGCTCCCCGCAGAAGAGCAGGGGCACAAGGAAGACAAAGTACAGACCTGAGAGCTCCAGCTCGATTTCGATGGAGCCGTTTCATTAGTATGTAGATTCCAAGCCGTTCCCGCAGTTACTGAAGCGCTCCCCCGGCCCTCCTGGCAAGCGAAAACCCATTTTGTGTACAAATAGGGCTTTTACAGCCTGGCACAGGGCTCGACTGCAGAGTCACACTTCTCAATGCCTGATAAATTTTTACTTGAAAGTGGCAGGAGAGCTCATGCCAGAAGCCCGTATGAAATGCCAGCTCAGTGGCAGAAGGTCAAAGCGTGGTATCAAGAGATTTAATGGAAGCGTTTCAAGACAAACTTCTTAAAAGCATTGTGCTATCTAGGGAGGCACAGATTTACACGGCTTGGAAAGCCAAGGAACAATCTTCACCACTCTTTTTCCAAGGAAGGGTAATTTCTTTAACATTCTACCTCTCAAAAAGCACCGCAGTAGGGTCCCATCTTTCCGTGTCTGTTCAATCCTCGGGTATTTGGCTGAAGTTGAAGAATAAAGAAGTGTTAAATGCCAGAGGTTTTGTGCAGACTGTCCTCTAAAAACTAAACAAACCAAAACAAACAAAAAAAGCCAACCAAACAAAAAACACCCCAAACAAAACCCCTCAAAAACCAAACCCTCAGGTGCTAAAGGTGCTAATTTTGTCAATAAAACCCCAGAAGTCAGACCCACAGACAATTAAGACCAACAGCCCCAACAATTAACCTTTCTCCTAAAAGCCTGTCTGGAGAAGAATTAGATCGAACTGAAAGGCTCCATGACCTTTATCATTTTTACAGAAGTATTTAAGGTTAAGTTAGTGTCAACAATGACCCTGAGCAGACGTCAAGCGTTCAGACTTTCAGCATAACGCATTTTGCCAGCTGTCACCACTCTGTAATATAGGAAGGGACAGTAAAACCCCCATCAAACCCTGATCTGTCCGCTCAGGGTCTCCCCCTGCATCCACACAAACGCACTGCTGGAGCCACTTACAAGAGCAGCTTTGCGACAGCTCATACACGTTTCAATTGTCCGAATCTGCCATTTTAACGAATTCAAGTATAAGACTTTAAATTCAATTAGCGCAAATCTCAGCGCTCCCAACATTAAATTTGCAAAGTGACATTTCGTGGCATTCAACACAGACGGAGCTAAGCTAATACACTAATGGACCAGCAAGGGAAATCGTAACACACTCCAAATCGTGATGCTCTTTTTCAGTCAAGGAAATTAAAGGACTAGGCTGCAGTGGACAGGAGGAGATGACAGCTATTAAAAGTCCTTCTTAAATAGAAGCTGCGAAAGCTTTCCTCTGCAGATCCACCACACAGCTAAGGCTGGGAGCAAACAAGTGTGGCTGTGTCTCACCCAGCTTGGGAAGAAAGCTGCCGGTTTTCCCCCATTAGGAAAACCCAAAGCTACTGGACTTCAGGGATTCCTTAAAGTCTTTTTTTTTTTTTTCCAAAGTGACAATAAGCTTCGCCTTAATTCCACTGAAATAAAGCAAGAGCTGCCTCCAAAGAGCTTCAAAATCGGGGAGACGGAAAGCAGACCATGCTGGGAAGTCAGAGAGAAAAACAGCTTTAAAGTCACGGTTAAGCAGAGGGAGATTTGCTCATTTGTTGTTGTTCATTTAAATCTAAGAGAATTGGCACGAGCAAAACTCTAGGGAAGATGCTTTCCCAATAAAGATTTATTAGTGTTTTTCTTCGATTACAGATGTGTAATTGGATACCAGAGCAGCACCCGCACGAGCACACCAAGGAAGCATCAACAGGACATGTTCTGTTCCACTCAAGTCTGGCTTCTCTGCTTTGGAGGAGTGAGCTGTGAAGAGCAGCAACAGCAGTAACTACATTTTGAAAGCTGCATTTCTTTAAGAGACATGCTGTAGCCTCCAAAATTAGACTGCCTCTTATCAGCTCTTGACCAAACACTATCAGAACAACGCTCCGTGCGGTACTTTGGGGTTTTCCCCGTCCCCCCCCCCCCCCAGCTGTATTAACATGTTTGATAAGACCAGAAACGATACAGACAAACATTTTAAAGATGTTTAAAAAGCACTGAATCCCAGAATGGTTTGGGATTGAGGGGGCCTTAAAGACCATCTTGTCCCAAACCCCTACCAGAGGCAGGGCCACCTTCCACTAGCCCAGATGGCTCCAAGCCCCAGCTTCACAGTTCCATTTAAGTACCTTATTAAGATGGATGTCCTTTTGATCCATGAAAACCAGGCCCAAGGAATTTGCACCAAACACTGCCTCTGACGAGCAGATTTTCAAAATAATAATAATAAAAAAAAAAAATTGGGAATGAAAGCATCCCAAAAAGGCAGTAGATTACCCACTTTCCACATTCTTTGGCATTTGCCCCAGCATTTTGGGGATGGGGGAGGACGGGATTTAATAATTCACTTCATGATGCCACACACTTTGGGAATTCAAGCCGTATTAAAAGCTGGAGTTTCCAATCCCACGCGCAGCACCAGCCCCCCAAAGGGCTGCCTCTGTGCGCTGGTGGCGTCCTGGGAGCCAAAAAAGCCTCCGACCACACCAAAATCCCTTGGAAAACGCTGACAGGACGCGGGAGCTCAGTTCGCGACCACGAGATTCCAAGGAAACCTCTCAAACCGCAGAGTTTCTGAGCTCGTTTTGAGCTCACCTCTGCTTCAGAGCGGCGCAGTTGGGTTTGATGTGTTGCACTTGAATGATGATTAAAATAGCATTCGGCCGCTCTGCTCTACTTCAGCAAAGAACACTTTGGACCTACCTTGCTGAGTAGCCTCAAAAATCCTTCCTGCCCTACGCACGTCCCCGCAAACCACACTGGGAGAGAGGGACCTCCTGCCATGTCCAACAAAACCAGCCCTCAGGCCCGCGTGCAAGTTCGGGGTTTTGATGGTGCCATAAGGATTTATTTTTTGACTCAAACAGGCCCTTCCCAAACAAGGGTCTGGATTATTTTTAAGCGCTTTTGGTTTGTGGTTTTTGTTTTTTTTTTTTTACAGGGTGTCCTGCTGCCCCAATTAAAAAGCCTTTAATTCCACAGCCATTCCTTACCGCCATGCTGAAATTGCTATTAAATCTGAGTAAGTCCCAGGCCGTCCATATTTAGTGCGCCAATTAACCAACTCTGAGCAACCAGAAGACAGGGAAGAATTTTTAAGTTGCCATCACCCACAGTGAGTGTGTTGTCCCTCCACATGTTCAGTTCAGCAGAACTCGCTAATTATTTAATTAAAAGCAGCGCCTATTCAAGCTTGGCAAGTGTTAAGAAATAGGTGGAGATCAGGTATATAACAAACCACTGCCTTTTAACCGTTAACACCGAGGAGTCCAAACAATATCCATTAATAAGTCCAAGTCCTGAAAACGATCCACCTACTTGGATTTATTCAAGGGGTAAGTGTCACGTTAACAGCTAATTAACATGTGGAGACATGTTGTCTGCAGGTTGATACTGTGGAAGGCGAAAGAGGCGTGATAAGCGATTCGGGAATCACAGCTTGTTGCACAGATCAGAAACACAGTTTAAAGGTGTCTGAGCTGAATTTAGTTGTGCTCCAAAGGGCCAAACTCCGAAAATCAAGGCACTCTCTCTGAATTCAAGGGGGGTTTATTTACCCATATTGTAAAAGTAGCCTTTATTCGTTGTTTGCCACCAGCTGGGGAGATTTGCGCTCTCTTTCCAAACTCTAAACAACGCCACAAAGCTGAAGCAATTCCTACCCCGACAAAATACTACTGGAAATAAACCAAAACGCCACTCCGACGCAACACCCGCTCCCCAAAAAAACCACAGCCAACCCCAAATCCACCAAGATCCACAGCAGCACTGCCACTGTTTTCAGCTGGCAGGTGTCACACCTGTACGTCGTACCGGTTCTGTACTTTTCTGCTGGTTCACGGGCGGGCACGAAATCCAACAGGAACCGCTTTCCATCCACGTGGACCCGAAGCAGGAGAACGGAGCCTGCAGGAATCGCAACGAAAGGTGCCTTCGCACCACGACGCCCCCGACGCTGCCACCACCCCAAGTGACACGAGGACGTTTCACCCACATCCCTCTGCTTCCAGAGGCTGCCTGCCATCAGCAAGCTCCAGCAGCACCACGTCAGTGTGGCAGAGCTCCCTTTTTTTTTTCTTTTACGAATAATACTCTTGCTCCCTCTCTTTTTCCGTCCTTGCTTCGCGTACTTACGGCGCCTGGAGGCACCCAGGCGCTCTTTAAATGAGGTTTTCACACGAGACAGAATAAATCAGAAGCCCTGATCAAAACAGGGACCTCCAGGAGGAACACGGTACAAAGGCAGCCACATGCGTTATACACCCCGAAAAATCCAAACGCTGCAGCCAGGCAATCGGCGAAGCCATTCCACGAGCAAACAGGGAGCAACAACACCCGCCTGCCAGTGTGCCCGTGATGGCGAGGTCTCTCCCTTCTCACCCCCGTTCTGCCCCCCAGCCTCTTTGTCCCCAAGCGTGTCCCCACTGCCACCCCACAAACCTCGGCCCCAGTACTGCCTCCCCGTGACCCTCGAAGGCGCAGGGATGGGATGGATCTGCTCCCGGCTCCAGCAGGTGCTTCCAGCTTCTTCTGGAGCAGGGAGCATCCCGCCTTCGCACCCCAGCGGGGACACGGACCGGAGCCCCTGGGCCGAGCAGGGGGGTCCCGCAGGGTGAGGGGACCAGAGCCACCGAGATGAGGGGACCCACGCTGCCACCTGAGGGGACCCCATGTCCCCCCGGAGCCTCTGGAGCAGGGGGGACCAGACCTCTGCCTCCAGCACCCTGGGAAGGAACGCGGACAGACCCAACCGGGCACGGGGGCTGAGAGCACCAGAGCCCCTCCTGGGTCCAGGGGCCGAGGGGGCTGCAGACCCCCAAGCTGAGGAGCCCTCACCTCCCCCGGGATCGGCCGCAGCGCCGGAGCTGGGGGGGTCCCGGAGCCCCCCGGGGCTGAGCAGATCGCAGCCCCCCAGTCCCCGCGGAGGCCGATGGGCCCAGATCCCCCCCCCCCCCACCCCGGGGCCGCGGGGACCGCAGCCCCGCCAGCCCCGCCGAGCGGACCGGAGCCCCGCCGGGAGCCCCCGGGGCTGCGGGGGCCGGAGCTCCGCTCGCACTCCCCGGGGCTGCGGGGGCCGGATCCCCACGGGACGCGTCCTGCCCTGGGGCAGCGGCCCGTCCCTGCCGTCCCTGCCGTCCCCGCCGTCCCGTCCCGCCGCCACCCCCCGGGGCCTGCGCCGGCCGTTCCGCCGGCCCCGCGCTCGGGCTGAGGCCGCTGCCTCGCTGCTCACTCACCGTGCGGAGCCCCGGCTCGGTGCGGGTCGGTGCGGCCGCCGTGCGGGCGGTTCCCCCGGGCGGCTCCAGTCCCGTATCCCTTATCCCGTATCCCTTATCCCGTGCCCCGTATCCCGTGCCCCGTGTCCCGTGCGGCGGCCGCGGGCGGGGCGGGCGGCTCCGCGCGCCACGTGACCGCCGTGTCATGCCCGCCGCCATCTTGGGTCTCGCCCGTCCCCTGGCGAGGAGCGGCTGCCCCCCCCCCCCCCCGCCACCCA
>JAWMRA010000162.1:3308764-3318889 GCA_035584735.1 Pseudotriccus pelzelni | reverse complement strand
GATCCCTGGAAGTGTCCAAGGCCAGGCTGGAGCAACCTGGAATAGTGGAAGGTGTCCCTGCCCATGGCAGGGGGTGGAATGAGATCTTTAAGGTCCTTCCAACCCAAACCATTCCATGGTTCTATGATTTAGTACAAAGGGTATCATCAATGACCATTATTAGCATGAAACTTCTTCATCAAGCAGCAGCAGAGGGCAAACCTCAGGGTTTTCCCTGGCATCAGTCCTAATGGTTGCCCTTTGGCCTGGCAACACACTTCCCCTTCCTTTTTTGAGGAACTGCCCCTTTCGGTTTTAAACACCAACACACAGATCTGTAACATTCCTCTCCTACCTTTTGGGGGCTGTAGGAGCCTGGAATTCTCAAACAAATATTTCTTCTTGATAGGCAAAATGACAGTGTCTTTCAGATCTGTAATGACATCATCCAAGCCCGCAATATCACTCCAGGTGACCTAGGAGGGAAAAACAATACTAGGGATGATCAGCATGGTTCCTGACAAGGGAAAATATCCTAAATTCCCCAAGGGAAAAATGCAAAAGCTTCAGAGTAGCGCACGGCCTCAAAAATAAAGAGACAAGGGATTAAAAAACCTCTGCTCTCAACGACGCAATTGTAGTTTTAAATCACGGGAATGTTTTCTGTGTGTTTCCACAGACGTGTATACGTGACAAGTAATGAAATCCAGAGTCAAAGCCAAGGTATTCCACGTCTGAAGAGCAGGAGGAGGAGCAGGGAAAACTTACATGCATGCTAAGTGGGTCCACGAGATGTGCAGCAATGCTCATTTCATATTCTGTCAGCTTGACATTTTTCACTCCAATCTGCTTCATTAGTTTTTCAGCCTGGGGGGAGCGGAGGGGGGGAAAATCAAACACCAGGAGAATCAGAGGCAGAATTGGAATGTTCCCCTCAAAAATCAGCTTTTTAAAAATCTTCTGTGTGGAGTTTGGAATGAAAAAGCTTCTATGTGTCCCCTAAGTCACACCCTAAAAGCGGTTAAACCTTGTTTTCAGCGGAGAGTTCTGCTGTTTCCTACAGATTTGTTGTCACCTGAGTGACACCAAGTCAGATGCCTCAGTTCCCACCAAAGCAGCGTCACCCCAGCCCTCCCTGCCCAAATCCACGACTCAGCCATTACAACCCAAGAAACAACCCCAAGACGAAGAGTTTGGCCTCCCAAAACCTCCACAGTGCTGCACCAAGGGGAAATCAATACAATTTCAAGGGAAGAAAAAGCTAATTCCCAGAAGCCAGTCAATTTTTTAATGTGCATTGAGTGGGTTTTCCCAAGTTCAAAAGGAAAAGTCATGAGGTGTGTCAGCACACTTGCACAACTCAGCTTCTCTTTCTGCTCGAACTGGCACTAAGTCCAACATGTTTTTGGGATATTGCAGCGTCTCATATAACAGCTGGCACGGGCACAGATGGGGAAAAGCTGATTTTTAACTCAAAAGTTCATTAGGAAAGGCAAACCGGCCAAAACAGACTGAGGTTGCCCAAAAACTGCTGTTTGAATCTGTGACATTTATGTCAGCCAGAAAGCAAACCAAACAGCTGCCACAATTCCAAAGGAAACATTTCCCTTTCGGTTCTGAACTGCCCATAAAGCTTTTCCCAGGGCATGAATTTTTTCGATTTAACATAAACCTTTTCACTGTTTTTCCTCCCCTTTCCCAGGAAGGAAATTTCACTGCTCATGGAGGTCTGTGCCATTAAGTTGCCTCAAAAGCAGCACAGAATTAAGTTCTCCCTGCTCAAGGTTTTAAAAAGCAACCAAGAGACTGATGAGGGTGTGACTTAAGGCAACTGTCGCCGTCACGGCCAGCCCGGTTTTCCCTCACAACATCCCGATATCCCACAGAAATGCTGAAGAATGGAGTGCTACCTGCTTCTGAGCTTCTACTTTCTGCTTCCTGGTGGGATCGATGGCATCAACCATCCACTTGATGGTGAAATAGGTGACGGCCCCGAAGATGGTCAGGCGGAAGATCAGCCCCACCACCTCGTTCCGGCTCAGCGGCCGCGAGAAGGCCTCGGCGTGGACCATCCTGCTCCCAGCTCTGGAGGAGGGGGAAAAACCACAGGGAGGGGCAGAAGGAAGGAAAAAAAAAAAATCAAAGCTGAGAAAACGTCTGCCTTGTGTTTAAACACTGAGTTAGAAAAGCTGGTTGCCAGGGGCTTTGGAGAAGGGCCAGGTTGGACGGGGCCTGGAGCAACCTGGGCTGGTGGAAGGTGTTCCTGTCCATGGCAGGGGGTGGAACTAAATGATCCCTAATTTCCCTTCCAACCCAAACTATCCTGGGATTCTGTGCACACATTCCCAGTAAGACTGTCATTTTGGGACTGTTCTTGACCCGAGAACGCTAAATCCTGGAGACAGAGAACTCCATTATTTAACCAGAGAGGCCTTTTCTCTCCAGGGAAAGTCACCCAAGTGCTGCATTCCGGAGCGATGGATGACTTGGACTTGACTAAAATGAGGTTAAGAGCTGGAGGCTGCACCTGGCAGGATAGATGTGGAGTTATTAATATCCCTGGAAACCTGGAAATGCTGGATGTGGCACACTGCTATCCAGGGAAAACCCTGACTACTGCAGAAGCCAAGCCCAGACAGCACAGCGCCTTCAGTGTAGGGGACGTGCTGCACAGAGGGAATGACTTTTCCTGAACCATTGGAAAATGGCTGGGAAAAGCAGGGTCCACTTCCTCCTCAACCGGTGAGGGGGTTCCTCTTGACAATCCCCAATCACTCCTTGTGCACTGCCTCGTTTTCCTGCTGTAAGGACACAGCCACTGGCAATTCCTCTGGCAACTTCTGACGCTCCCTGGCTGCTCTCCAAAGGGAACTGGCAGCCAGGGCAAAGCTGGAGCACTCACAGCCAAGATATCCCTGAATTCCCCCTGCCCAGGGCAAAGCTGGAGCACCCACAGCTGATCCCCCTCCCTCTGTTATGCTGACCCCAAGGCACTGCCACACCACTGACTCTGGAATTCCACTGGGATTGGGCTCAGGAGAAGTACCACTTTGTAGACATCAACTCCTGGCTCCTGTATCCCAGCGGGATCACTGGAATCACTGGGTTTGGGTTTTTTTTAAAGCTCCCCTCCCTGTTCAGGCAGTTAAAAATCCAGCCTGTCGCTGTGCCCACCTGCCTGGAAACCAAATTAAATTTGCCTGCTTTGGGATTTAAGCAAGTCATCCCGAGCTGGAGGGCTCTGCGTGCCCTCCTCAGACTGATTCACTAAAATAAAAGGGCCCTGTGTCACTGAACAGGGAAAAACCCTTCCCAAAAACCCAAGGAAGGGGAACCCTCCTTATGCAACCCCAACCCTGAGCACCAAGAGCGAGGAAAAACTGTAACAGGAGATAAACCGGAGCACAGCCTGCCTGAGCAGAGCCCTGATAACAAACGGCAGGTAAATCCAGCAGGACTTCAGCGTTTATTTCCTCAGCGGGGAGGACGGTTCGCTCCGCTCCGCTCCGCTCCTCCCGAGCCGGCGCCGAAGGGAAACCGAAAGCCCAGCGGCCGTGCCGCTGCCAGGGAATGCTGAGGCACTGCCGGGAACCCCCCGCCAGTGCCGGGCCCGGCCGTGTCCCTCCCATGCCGGGGATCCCCCCCCCGGGCCCGTCACCCCCGCTCCGGTGGCCCCGTGAGGGCCGGCCGGGCCCGGGCCGCCCGTGACCTTCCCGCCGCCCCGCAGCTGCGGCGCGGCCGCTGCCCCGGCCGGCACTCACCGTGGGCCCGGCGGGTCGCTCGCACTGCGGGACACGGGGCGGGCCCGCAGGAGGAGGAGGAGGAGGAGGAAGGAGAAGGAGTGGGAGAAGGAGGAGGAAGGAGCAGAAGGAGCCGCCGGCGGCACGGCGGGCCCGGCAGCGGCCGCGGCGCGTCCCGCGCTCCCTCGCTCCGGCCGGCGCTCGCCGCCCCGCACGAACGTTCCGCCCGCCGGATAGCCCGGAGCGGCGGCCCGGAAACGGTTCGCGAGGGGGCGGCTCGGGCGGAAGGAGCGTCAGCGGAAGGGAAGGAGTCACCGCTGCCTCCCCGACACGCGCCGCGGGCACGGCGGTCCCGCCGCGGCTGTAACGAGAGCGGGCACCTCAGCCCCTCTGCTGAGGTGCGGCACGCGTGTAAAATACAGCGTGTCTGTGACATAACGCGTATGTAACATGTGCTCAACACAGAGATATACACAGGGCTGTGTGTGTAAGTGTATATATAGTATATATTTTATGTATCATATTCATTTTATATAGACATACATATACATAAGTGTCAATCTTTATATTATATAGAAAGTTATATATTTTACATATCTTACACATATATACATAAGTTTAAAAATGTATATTTTATACATTATATAGATATCTATATATAACAAATCATACATAAGTAACTTGTATATATTACCACATATTATATAGTATATATTAGCATATATTATATACACGTACATACTATATGTGTATATGTATTATATACATATATATATGTCATATATACAGCATATATATTATATATATGACATGTATATGAATAACTTTACTGTATATATACGTAGTAACAGAAAAACGTCCAGGAAAAGGTTAAAATAACAGGATCTCTGTAATTCCTGTAATTAACCCAAAGTTTTGGCAATTCCCCTTCAACCCTCCTGCTCTTGTGTCCGTGTTTTCCAGGGAACAAGGGACAGGAGGAGAGGAAATGGCCTCGAGCTGTGCCAGGGCAGGGTCGGGTTGGACAGCAGGAGGAATTTCTTCCTGGAAAGGCTGCTCAGGCATTGGAAGGGGCCTGTTCCACCCCCTGCTATGGGCAGGGACACCTTCCACTCCCCCAGGTTGCTCCGACCTGTCCTGGAACACTTCCAGGGACGGGGCAGCCACAATTTTATCAGTTTTGGGTTTGGAGCCGTGGGGTAAAAAACAAGAACATTTTGGGTTTTCCCGTGAAACGTGTGGCTGAGTCGGTTGGACTCCACGAGACCGTAGCAGGAAAACTCCTGGGAGAAGGTAAGATGGAGGCCCCGGGACGCAGACACTGGAAGGGGAAGCCTGGAATTTGAGGACATCTGGGCAGAGCTGACCACGGCCAAGGGGATGTTTGTGCCTGTGAGAGCACAAAGTGCCACAGAAGCAGGAGCTATTTGAGGCCAGTGCTGGCACAAGAATAAATGGACACTGACCAGTCCCAAATATATTTAGCCTGAAAACCAGCAGAAGGTTCTGGGAACAGCTTCCCAGTGGGAATAATGGTGGCAAAAGATCTTAAGATGCAACTTGATACGTTTATGAAAAGAATTATATAATACAGCATTTGCAAAGGCTGGAGGCTGCAGCAGCCCAGGAAATCCCTCCACCTTATGTTCCAGTTTATTTTCAGCCCTTAAAGGCAAAGCTGAGCTTTTTTCCCCCCTTCTCCCTATTCCTTTTCCTGCTCCAGCATCTGCTGCCAGATCCCAGCACCTCTGAAAAGTGTTTAAAGATGGAGCAAGTCAGTGAGCTGTTTATTTATGAATTTTTTGTTATTATTGACATTCATAATTTATATACAAACTGTCTTCGGTGAGATGCCTTTCCCTGCCGGCCCAAAAAAACATTCAAAGTGGACTTACAGATCTGGTTTTTTGGGAGACACCTGGTTTACATCATCTGCTTTTCATGGAGAAAGGGGTGCATGGATTCTCCTCGTCCCCTCAGGACACTCCTTTCCGTGGTGTCTTTTCTGGTTGTACAAAAAAGTGGTTCAATTTTCCTCTTGTTTTTGTTCTTTGCAGTTTTTTTTTTTTTATAAAATAACCAACCACTCTTTAAAGATTTCCTTCCAAGATGTGTTATCCCTGGCCTCCATGGGATATCCCTCACTTTACTACCCAGCAATGGAATGACATGAAGACTGTTTTTGAGGGAGGTTAAATTTACACATGGATTGTCCTGGTAATCCCATTTTCCCAAACGTATCATCTGCCAAGCTCCCTCCTGATCCCTCAGCAGCTGGGGCAGATGCTGATCTCCCAACAGATCCCATTCCTGATGCCTTGCAGAGATCCTACATCCCCAAGCTGCCTTCAAATTTGAGTTTTTATTACCTCAGGAACCCAATATCTCACCTCTCTGCACAGCAGAGGGAAAAAAAAATCACATAAAAGATGCCCCAAAAAGCCCTACCAAACAGTGAGAAAGATGGAAACTGGTCCCAGACTGCAGCCAGTGCTGATATCCAGCAGCTCAGGCTGCACCAGGTTTCCTGATGGTCGTTTTCCCACAAAACATTAAAACGGGTAGTTCCCAAAGACTTGCAGGAGTTCTCAGCTTAGGCTGTGAACTCTACAAGAACCTTGTAGGCTGGGGTTTAAAGGGGTTTAAAGGCTGATTTAGAGACTTACAGACAGTGCTTTCCCCCTGCCAGGATAATTGCCATCCATGTGGGAAGGGGGATGGAGTGGGACAGAAAATTCCATGGAAACAGCAGAGCCGGGAGGGCTGAGCAAACTGGCACGACCCGGGGGGGCTGTCCCGTCCCTGTGCCCGTGCTGGGAAGGGTGGTCAGGCCTTGGCAGGGGCTGCCCAGGGAGGTTTGGAGTCCCCAGCCCTGGAGGTGTCCAGGGAAGGCCTGGCCGTGGCACTCAGTGCTCTGGGCTGGGGGACAGGGTGGGCATCAGGCACAGGGTGGATCCACGGCCTGGGAGGGCTTTTCCAGCCTAAATGATTTTGGGATTTTGTGACAACTGGTAATGGACTGCACTTGCTATCATAACCATGATGTACTTTTGGCATGGCTGCAGACTTTGGGGAGGACAGAACAAGCACCTGTCTTCAACTTAGCACCAAAGGGACTAGGAGTTCATTGCTGATACTTGCTTCTCCTCTTGTGTGAGGGTATTAGCAAGTACAATAATTTCTTTGGCTTCCTAATGGCTCACCGTCTCTCAAATCTAGAGGAGATGACAGGTAAGCTTCACAAAACAAGGCAGTCAAGAGCACACAGAAGAGAAAAATGAGCCAGCAGTGAATTGTTACCTCCCATGGAAAAAATAAAGTGGCACCGTTAACTAGTCCAGATAAGAAAGAAATTTTGAATGGCATTTAAACTTTTTGCCTCTAAACTTCCTAAAATAAATATCTATAAAACAGACTCTTACATTTATTGGCAGATAAAAGTTAATGTGGCCTTGGTTTTTCTAAGGGTATCTTGGTGATGAACACTTTTTTTTTGAAGAAAATAAAAACTCTGAGCAGCAATAAAAAATGTAGAAGAAATTGAAAAGCAGTATCACAAAGATAATTTTCTGCCTTAGGATTAGGACAAATGTTACCGGGCAACATTTTATTTACTGAATCTATTAAAAAGGTGCCTTGGTCACAAAGAAAATCTGTCTTAGATGACAGCTGTAATTTTAGAAAGCTGCTGACCAGCCGTGACTGTACATCTGCTGAATAACTTGGCAAACTGCCCCCGTTTCCAGTTCTTCACCCTGAATGATTTAACAAGATGTGGCTTTGAATGCAGCGTGATACAGTTGGGTTTGTTTCACGCCAGCTCCTGACACTGAGTTTTTCTGAAGCTCTTTCAGAGCTCCTCTGTCCCTCTTTTCCTGCGGGGGATGGATGGCCCTGGTCACGGAAGTCACGCTATCGGCGTTGTCACTACAACAGCCCTGTTGTCTTGGGCAAGAAGCTTGGTCATAAAAGCAGGCTTGAACCTCTGGCTGGAAGCGGAGTAGGAGAACAGGGCATAGGACCAAAAGCCTCCTGTCTCACCAAGCTCAGTATCTCCCATCAGCGGCAGGCAAACCACCCTCTCCCTCTCTCGACCGATAACGTCCTCCCTGTCAAACCTCAGCCCATCTCCGACTCGTTCTCTCTACTGGGTCACTGCTGAGCTTTGTGCTCTCAGCAGACTTAGTTATTATGGCCTTTTTTTGGCCATCCAAGCCCGAACCCAGTCTGACCGGACCATACGAGAAAGAATGCCACTGGACTAAATTAATTGCTCTGGTCAGTTCGTGGGATCACAGAATCATTCAGGGTGGAAAAGATCTCCCAGCCCATGGAGTCCACCCTGTGCCCGATGCCCACCTTGTCCCCCAGCCCAGAGCACCGAGTGCCACGTCCAGTCCTTCCCGGGACACCTCCAGGGCTGGGGACTCCAAACCTCCCTGGGCAGCCCCTGCCAAGGCCTGACCACCCTTTCAGTGCAGAAATTCCTCCTGATGTCCAACCTGACCGTCCCCTGGTGCCACCAGAAGCCATTTGTCCTTGTCCTGTCCAGATCTTTCACTGTTCTGACTAGTGCCCTGCATTGAACATGTCTGAGTTTCTTTATGCCTGTTATGTGGCAAAAATACAGCCCAGAAATCTTTCTTTTCCATATACAGAGCACACATTCACATTGTGTAATTTCTGTCCTCCTCTTACGTACCTGGAAAAAGAAACTGTCGTTATTTATTTTTACTCTTGGAAAACCCAGTTTGGCTGGATTTTGAGGCTTTCTGAATTTATCTCCGCATTTTTGATGCTCCAAGCCATCCCACAGCCTGACTGTTTTGCTGTGTGGGGTCACACTGCTCAAGAACTGGAAGGGCCTGACGTGCTCCAGAAAGACAACCACATAATTATGGGGTGGCCAGGCTGACAGAGTTGCCCACACAGAGTGAAGTCACACAGCAAGACCAGAAATTCTGCTTGCAAAGAGGCCAAACCGCTTGGGAATTCCAAAGGCTTCCGTGTTTTCCGGGAGAACAAGGCATGTGACACACACGGCCTCCTCAGGACACGGCTGTGCTGCTGGAGCCATTCCCGACAGCAATCAGGTGGTGACTCTGCCCGCAATACAGGCCACTTAAATGAACAAAAAGTAGCAACCAAAAGTAAGGGGATATGGTCCCTCTCTCTCCATTAGGACAGGATGGATGAGGTCTGAGTTCAACCCTTTTTGCACAGAGCAGTAATTAGCAGTGCATGTGTTGTTCCTTTTCCAGTCCTCTGACTGCCAACCAGAATGTGTCATCAGGAAAGGGATAGCCCCTCGCTGTCCTCGGGAGCAGTGAACGTGTTCCTGCTCACACAGAAGACAAAGGCCTCCCCAGAAGAGCAGAAAGTGCCTCTGAAGAGCCCACACTTCCCAAGAAGCAGCAGGGACCTGGCAATGTCCCCAGATCAAAGCAGTTTTGCACCCAGGGCACAAAAACATGCCTCAAAGCGAGCCCCACTCTGCTGACGTGGCTTTGCACCGGAGAGCTGAGACGTGATGCCAGCTGACAGAGGATCAACAGCCTGGGTTTCTGGATGCCACCATCTCGCCCACCAGCAGCAGCAACTCAGCTGTGACTGCCGAGCACAAACACAGGCTGCTGCACGCGAGCCAGAGAAGTTCAGGGGGAAAAGGGTCACCCTCCTCGTGGGAGAAATAAAAGCAGCTCAGCTATTGATACTATAAAGTGCACAAGAAACTCCCAAAGCTGCTGTGCTGGTGCATCATCTCCAAGTGTGAAGGAGAGACCCAAAAGCAGGCTGAGTTGCTCCAAGCCCGCACCCTCCACCTCCTCTGAGTCTCCACCACACCCCTCCATCTTTCTGCCCCTCTTTATGCCAGATCAGCCTGCCATCAGCTCGCCTCTGCCCTGCCCCACCCCTCCTGCCCAGGCCCAGAGCCACAACAGGGACACTCTCATGGAGATCACCCCTGGGCTGGGCCGTGGCAGCCAGGGTGTCTGCACGGGCCACCTGACTGAGTAAGGTAAAGTTCAGCTGTCCGGAGGATGCATTTGGATCTTGTTGGGTTTGCTCCCTGCCTTCAAAGCTGGGAATTACTTGCTTAGGGAGAATAACTCAACAGCAAAGGGATCAAGGACAGGTTTTGCTCTGAGCCAACACCTTGGTCTGAAGATGACACTCAGCGTGAGGCCAGGGTGTCCCAACAGCACCACTCCCATGTGTCTGACTTCCCCGTTCCTTTGGGACTGCAATGCTTAAAGGCTGACAACAACGAACAGGGCCGAGTGCTGGTGCTGCACCTGGGTCGGGGCAATCCCCAGGATCAATCCAGACTGGGGATGAGCAGATGGAGCAGCCCTGGGGAGAAGGACCTGGGGGTGCTGGTGGGGGAGAGGCTGGAGCTGCTCTG
>JAWMRA010000162.1:3293484-3305650 GCA_035584735.1 Pseudotriccus pelzelni | reverse complement strand
CACGTCCCCCCCCCCCCCCCCCGCCCCCGCTCCTTGCTCGTTTTTTTTTTTTTTTTTTTCCCCCCGCACGTCCCCGGCGATTGCATCAGACCCCGGCGCGGCGTTACCTAACGCGCTGCCCCGTCGGCCGCTCCGCCGGGGCTCGCCCGGGGCCGCCGCGCCCTCCCCCGCCGCCGCCTCGGCCGCCTTTTGTCCGGGGCCCGGCAGATTAACGGAGCTCCAGGATTAACGCCAGCGCTCCTTGCTTCCACCACCACCACCCCCCCCCACTTCTCCTCCACCCCGAGCCGCCCGGGGGCTCTGCCCACCCCCCCTTGCCCCCCACCCGCTTATCTCCGGCCGGGGTGGGTTTTTGGGCTCTTAAATGCGCCCGTCCCGCCGTGACTCGGGTCCGCAGCGCTTTTTTTTTTTTTTTTTAATTTAATTTAATTTAGCAGCTCGGATTGCGAGTATAATCGTGGCAAGGCCTGTGGCTTTCCTCGGGTTGCTTGAGCCGAAGGTTGCGTCCTCTGCCCTGCTTTCCAGCCCTTCGCTGGGGCAGAGCCGTACCTTAGGATGCTGCCACGGCAAGAGGTGGCAATCGCTGCTTCCAAATTAAAAATACCCACCTTTTTTTTTTTTTTTTTTTCCCCCCCGATGGACCGCACAAGGATGTGCCGCGGGCGCGGGGAGCGCATCGGGTCTCGTCGAGGAGGATTGTGTCGAATACTTACTCTGGAATAAGTAATTAGCGAGCAATTAGGGCTAATGAGGCAAAAGCCGGGGTGTAGTTTTGGTGGCCTTTGGAGCAGATGTGCTGGAGAGGCGGCCTGGCAGATGTTTGGCTTGGAATGCTTTGAAGGGTTAATGGTGTGTGGGGGCTCTGCTGTGGCCGTGGTCTTGCTCCGTGGAGAAAGATCAGGGCTGGGTGGGAGGGATTTTGGAGCAAGAACCTCGCTTAGAAGTTGGAAAAATGAATGTTGACAGTAGTGTTCAGGGCTGGACTCAGCCCTGTAGAGAGATCTTTCTGTTCTGCAGCAAGGGGGAAATTTACTGGGTTTTGGAGTAATTGCACTTGTGTCCGAGCAAGTTCTCCAAATAAATCCAGTTCCTGGGCAGGATCAAAGCTGATAACAGCTGGAACCAGCTCAGAACTCTTGGTGTTCCACTGAGCCTTGGCCTAAAATTTTGGTGGCTTTCAAACAGCCTGAAAGGTTCTGGGCTTTAGCGAGTGGCTGCTTAGCTCTGGGTTAAAAAGCAGCAGCTCTGGTACATAATTCCTGCACTCTGTCTGGGG
The DNA here is from genome assembly GCA_035584735.1 of Pseudotriccus pelzelni. Taxonomy (NCBI): domain Eukaryota; kingdom Metazoa; phylum Chordata; class Aves; order Passeriformes; family Tyrannidae; genus Pseudotriccus; species Pseudotriccus pelzelni. The sequence continues at coordinate 3,304,374 of JAWMRA010000162.1, read as the reverse complement.
TAAATACAGTTTTAGACCTGAATTCTTAAGCGTTTGCGCTTGGCCACCGGGGTTATGAAAAGAGTGAAGTGGTGGCAAAACCAAGATGCTTTTGGCTTCACAGTTGAAGAGTTTTTGGTATTTCAGGTGTCTTTGCCCAGATGTGCCAGTGGTAGGGAGAGATGTTTTTGGCCCAAGCTGATCTTTTTAACTAGTCATATGCTCCCAGCAAGAAGACTGGTGAATGTAGAACCCTGATTTTCTTGCTTGAGGCTGCTAATGATGTGTCAAATGGAATTTATTACTTATTTTCTTCTTTTTTTTTCTCCTCTCATTAATTTTATTCTTAGAATTCTGTGTTATAAACAGGCCACTAGAGTGGGCTTAGGCTGGCTTTTCTAAAAGGAGCAGCTGGCTGCAGTTCTGCAGTGAAAAGTGTAGAAACGATGGGGTTTGTTTTCTTGAAAATATTTTAGGAATAAGCTTATACTCAGACCTTATTTTTATAATAGCTGCAGATTTTGATCAGATAATTAGTGAATGGAGACTTCTGCCTTTACAGTGCCATGGCTTTGCTTGGAGGCCGATGTTGCTGCACGAGTGGAAGTTGAATTTTTTGAGTTCAGTGGTGGTGGCTCCGAAACCCTCAATAGCTGGTGACTGGTTGCCTGGGCTTTGGGAGGTGGAAATCAAATGAATGATGGGGAATCCAGGTGAGGTGCCTGATCTCCAGCCTGTCTTCTGTGATCTGCCCTTTCCTTCCACACATCTCTGAGGGGAGGGTCCGTGTCTCGGTGGCCTGGGCGGACAAAGATTTGTGGTCTTTGCATTTCGGTCGTGGCTGATTCTCCCCAGGCCTTGCAGGAACACCTGAGTGCCAAAGCCAGGCCTGGTCAGGTGCTGGAGCGCCAGAATTCCCTCTGAGGACCTCTTTGCCTCTGTTGGGCTGTGTCAGATCCTTTTAAAGCTGATGCTGGTGCACGCACAGTACAGGACATCGTGCTTGGAACTCTCAGTTCCTGAGGAGTTGGTTAAGAATTCCTCTTGTGGGGGTAATATAGGATTTCAGCAAAGGGAAATAGCATCTCCTCAAAATCAGTGCGCAATCCGAGAATAGTCCTGTGTGTCCCTAAAATCCACACTGACATTACTTTTCATCTAATCAGATGTTCTCTGTGAACAGTTTTTTTTTAATGCACTTCTTGGGGGGGGAAAAAATTGAATTTAGAAGAAGAAAGGGGTTTGAAGGTAGAGACATTAAATAAGCTTGTTAATACTTTATTTCAGCTGTTTATTCCTGATTTATTTGGGTTTCTAATTGCTTTCTGGAATACTGGACGCCTTTTTGTGCAGATGGGAGAGAAGGAGAGTTTGGGTTACCGGCTTTCTTCTGTGATGATGACATTTCTTGATGCTGCAGCCACCAGTATGTTTTCTGAGGCACTGTAAGGCTTGGCATTTCTGAAATTGTGCACCTTGGTTCACGTCCACTTCAGGAAACAGTGCCTGGGTTGCCTGTGTCTTCAGAGCTTCACTGAGTTTAGCAAGTGGCTCAACTGTTTGAGGCTGGAAAAAAAAAACCCTGGTGGAGCTGCTTCTGGCTTTGGTTAAACTGTCTCGTGTTTCCAGGCCTTCTGTCAGGGGTGAAAATGGCCAACTAGGCTGAGCTCAGGGCTTGACTGAAGCATGTGCAGCTCGTGACCTACATAGTGGTACAAACTGCAGCAATATTCAGCAAAGATGAGATGTTGGGTGCAGTTTACACGTCTCACACGTCATTTGTCTCGTGCAACGAAAGGCAGAGAACGCTCAGATTGCGAGAGGGAGCTGCTGACGATCTCCTCCTGATCTCTGCTGCTTGCAGTCCTAAACCTCTTTGCATTTTTAATGAAATTTTAAATTATGGGCCTTGACTCAAAATGGCTCAGCTTCCAGGGGGAAAAAAAAAAAAAGAATTAGTGGCATGAGGTACATACAGTGTTTAAAAATAGAGCCCGGCTTGGAAATGCCGCTCGTTTAAGGGACTTGGTTTCATTTTAAAATTCAAGTTTGTCAGAGGTTTTGTAACAAGTTCTTCATGAGGGTGTAGAAGAAACTAGAAGAGACCAACTGGCAACAGGTTTTTATTGGTGGAAAAGTCTTTCTCTGTTCTGGAGTAAACCACGTTACTTAGCGGTGTTTGGAGCTCGTTTTGCTTCTGGAGCCCGGGATGATCGTGGGTTTTGGACAGGAAGATCGGTGCCAGTTTTGCTGGGAATTCATCTCAGAAGTCAGTTTGCACAGACAGCAGTACAGTGGGCCTGCTGGCTGGGTGCTCCTCGGAGTTCCAGTTCCGTGCTCGCTGTGTTTGATCCCAGGAAAACGGCTCTTGGTGCTCTTAGCAAGGAGAAAGATGTCTGGAATTGTCCAGGAGGCGGTTGCTGTAGGTGTGCTGGCGCGTCTTTCTTTTCTGGGGGTTCCACGTGGGCTGGATCATTTGCTGTTGCTCACAACCCAAAGAAGCCCCAACCCCTTTGCCGTGCTGCTGTAGAACACGTGGATGGTGGTGTTTGACAGCTGAATTTTTCCCACAACCCCCCCCCCATTCCAGCAGGTGCTCCGTTGTGCAATCCCAGCCCCTTGCTGCCCTGCTTTTTGGCCGCTGCTGCTCAGAAAGGGACTTAAAAGAAGCTTCACAAATAAACAAGGGCAAAGAGTTGAGTTGTAAGAAGTGTAGGCTTCCTGGTGAGCTGCTTCAGCTTGGCTCATCAGGAGCTTTTAATCCGTGTGGGCACTGTTTGCACAGGGCTAAACTCCAGGTTAAGAATTCCCTGCCTTTTGTGGGGGTAGAAGATGCTCCTTGGTTTCGTTCTGAGGTGGTGGCCGGGTGTTCTCAAGGTGGGCAGAGGAGCAAGTACAGCTCCCGTGGACACTGCGGAACACTTGTGAGCCTTTGGAAAAACCCCAGCTGAAGGGACTGATCGCTGAAACTTGGGTGGGAGCTCAGTTAAGTGTGTGAAACCTTCAGGTTTGCCATTAAATGGGAAGAAGGTAGCGCTGAATTAAGTGCAAGCTTTGCTAGGGCCGGTATCAGTTTTGAGCGTTTCCTTTCCAAGGAAGAATCCGGGTTCCTCCTCCTCACGGCGCTAACGCTGATGGGCTGGTGGCCCTTGAGGAGTTGCTTTGTGGGGTCTGCTTGGTGGCTTTGGTGGGGGCCCCTGACAATCCCACCCCTGGTCGGCCACGTGTCAGCGCTGGGGCCAGCTGGAGTCTTGGAGGGTGGTGAGTTTTGGAAATGCAACTTTCTAAGAATCTCTGCCGGTCAGGGAAGCCTTTCTGTCCACAGGATAATTCCATCTGACTTCCAGTGCCTCGGTGAGAGGGTGTTGAGGGAGAGGATATAGCCTTGAGTGTGGAGCTTATGCAACACTGGAACTGGCTCTTACTGCTGAATTTAATACGTGCCCAAAGATTAGTTGGCTCTTGATGGCTTCTAGGCTGGGATCAGCGGGTTTCTTTGGGACTAAACTGTGGTTTTCCAGTGGCTATCCAGTGCTACATTCCTGTGGGACCCTGGTTTTACTTCCAACATAGTCTGAAGGACAGTGACTGCTGTGCAGTGACTATTTGCTAAACGATGTCTTAATTCTGTACTCCTCTACACAGTGTTTTATCTAATTTTCTAATTTTCACTGATCTGAACACCTAAATCCTCTTTGTTGTGCAAGCGACAGGTACAATTTTCTCAGTAATCATATTGCTGCAGGAATGGTGTTTCTTTAACACATTGTGTTAATAAACCCCCCCATGCCAAAAAGCATAAAGCCAAAACTTAAACTTCAGGATGTGACAACTACAAAGTTCAAATGTTACACGTGAAGTTTCTGTCTACCAAGTTGTTTCTGCTGGTTGTGAATCTCTGGGCAGTTCCTTGGATGAAATTATATTTTTAATGGATTAATGTTGTTGCCACATTAATTCTGCATAAGCTGACAAATTATACCCCTGGTCCCTTAGCCTAGGGACTTCCCCTGCAACGGGTTTAAACATGAAAACGCTCCTTGTGTAGTGATTTAAAGGACAATAGTTGTGCTCTGACAAAGTGAGAGAAAAGGGAGGGAACAGGCAGTTGAGCTGTCAAATCCCTTTATTACGTTAGAGCCCAGAGCTGGTGTCAGTACTCATAACTAACTCCCTTTTAAAGGCCCCCCTCTTTTCTGGTTTAGGTGATCTGCAGCTCGGAGCTGCGTGGGATGTGTATTTATTTACTGTAGGGTGGGTATTCAGGGTTAATTAGTGCATGGCTTTTTTTTTGGGGGGGAAACCAGGATGTAGCCTGCAGTGATTGCTGGATATGCCCAGTACCTCATCCCAATCCCTGAGGTAGATGTGGGCTCCTTTGACTTGGCGCTGGGGCGCGGGTTTTTCGGGATTAAAGCTGTGTGCGCGCCGGGAGTTACTGGAAGGCTGATTTCTGGGCTGGAAGACGGGAATTTATCGGAAAACGAATTCCTGTAGAGCAGGGTCCGTCCCGGAAGGCGGCTGCTTTGTGGGTGGTTGACTCTGCTTGGGGTTCTGTTAGTTTTTGAGCGGTGTCTTAGGCCCAGGTTGATATTTCAGATGTAAACAAATCCCCGTTCCAGTTTCTAATTCAAGCCAGCATCCTCTTTGCTCGTGTCGTCATCTGCCTCGGTCGCTGTCTCGGCTGCGAGGGACCCTGGAAGAAAAAAAAACCAAACACACAAAAAAAAAAAAAGGCAGCAGTTTTGTAGAATGGAAGTAAATAATCTTGCAGTTAGGCCCTGTATCATGCTGCATAAATCTAAGTTATCTTAATAACGATTTTTAGGCAACAGGGCTCAAGCAGTGGCTCGGTGATTCAAATGGTAATTGACTGTGCAGCTAAAAAATTAAACTCAACTGCTCTGTGTTTGGGATGATGACTATTGCAAAAGCTGGCATTGTTCCCTTTAAAGATGAACTCCCGGCTTCACAGCCCCAGCGTGCAGCAGTGCAGAAAAACTGCTTAATATCCAGTTTTTTGCAGTGAAGTGCTTAAGAAACGTCTTTATAAACTTAATTCTGCCTTTGTGGAGCGGTAGTAGAATAGCTTTTAATTGCATGATTAATTTTTTTAGAGGCCTCTGCTTAATTCATTGCACTGCCTGGGTGTATATCAGGCTAGAATTGAAGTAGTTGTGTATTTTCTGCTCTTTAATTTCTTGTGTGGGTGAGTCAGAGAAGTAATGTCCTTTTTTTATACTAACATTTAAAGGAGGGAAACACTAGATCTCATCAGAATGAGATTATCTACTTGAGGCTCATGCGTTGAGGAATAGTTTATTAGGATGGCCTTGTGTCTTGTTTTGCCACTTACCTTTGTCTTCTCTTGGACTCACCCCCCACAAATGAAGGTTTGATAAATCCATGCAAATCCTGGGGGTTTGTAGCTTCTGTTATAGAAAGCTTTTTAAAAGTGTGCCACGTTTGTCCTCTTTGAAATTCCCTTGTCTCTGAAAGTTGGGGATGTTCTTTCAGGCTTGCACAAAGTTGAGTCTGAGCCATTTTTCACTTCCTGTCAGTAAATATCAAAGCTGTGACTCTTCTGTGCTGGCTTCTCGTTACTGAATAAAATTCTTGTCTTTTTCTGGGGGTGTTTGAGATTAGGACGGGCTTAAATACACCTTAAAGGAGACCCTGCCCGGTGGGGTGGCGTGCTGGGAACGTGGACCAGGGAGGCCCCAAACTTCTTGAAAAGGGTCCATGTTGAGTTCGGTTGGTGGGTTAAAACAGGTGAATTTGGCACTTCAGAAACTCAAACCGAGACGCCTGGTCTAGTTGACAAGGTGGTGATGGGTCAGAGGTTGGACTGGATGATCCCAGAGGTCTTTTCCAACCTTGATGATCCTGTGAACCTGCACTGGCACAGCTCTTGGTCTTGGGCCTCCGTGCGTTGCTGCAGCTGGTTGGGATGCCAGGGTAGGGATGCTAAGATGGGGATGCAGCTGCTTCCAAAATGTGAGCAGAAACAAAAGAACCTTCTTAACTGGCCCCCTCTGCGTGTTTCCATCCCTGGAAACCCGTTGGGATTGGAGGGTTTTGTTCAGTGCTGCAGATCTGGACTTGAGGTCGAGTTAGGGAGTTGAGGCCCAATTTCTGCCCTCTCAGCTGAAGAGCTCTTTCTGTCAAATTTGGTGTGAATAATACAAAGTTTGGTGCATCACTTGTTATGTTCCTGTTTGTTCTTAGTTTTCTTTGAATGGGATATTCCAGGTTTTTTTGTGTCTGGAATATCCATCAGCTATTTTAGAGGGATTTCACAGAGTCACAGAATATCCTGAGCTGGAAGGGACCCACAGGGATCATCCAGTCCAACTCCTGGCCCTGCACGGGACACCCCAACAGTCCCACCCTGTCCCCGAGAGTGTTTGTCCAAACACTTCTTGCAGCTCTGCACAACAAGCTCACGTTTCCTTTATTACCTGCAAGCTTTTCTATATTTATCATTCCAGACCATTTTGAAATGAAGGTTTAAGGCATGCTTTTCTCAGCCTTTGTCAGAACAAGCTCTTCTCTAGAGCAGCCATCATCTTTCATGCTGCTTTTTAGCACTTTTTGGATCTGTGCTGGGAGGTTTAGGGGGTTTTTCCCAATCTTAACAACCCCATTAGCTCTTCAGCAAAGCCTGCATATGGCTTAGAGCTCCAGGACACTTTTCATGAAAGCTTAAAAAACTAAAAAGTGTGTGTGGGGGGGAAGATCATAGTTGAAATATGGAGCATTAAGGGTTAATTGCATTTCTTCTAAATCATAAAATGTTTCAGCCACATCTGAGTTGGTCCCTTTTCTTGTTCTTTAAGGCACAGATGGTAGAGTTGGCAAGTGCAGCTGGCTGGCTACAAGGAATCCTCCTTTGCTCTGAAGAACTTTCTTCCTGTTCATTTCCTCTCTACTTCCTGATGATCCAGGCTCCTAGAAAAATAGTAAACTCATTTTGTGTTTCATGCTGGCTAATGGAAATGCTGCCTGTTGAACAGAAAATTTAGCATGGGTCCAGTTCTAAACAGCCTATCTGCTAGGAAGCTTTCCCAGATTGCTCTGGGTCTATTTTCCTGTATCTTTTGCTTTTTTTTGTTGTTGTTGTTGTTGTAGGGATGCTGTCAAGAAAATGGCACTAATAGGAGCTTGGCCATTTGTCAGGGCTCTTAAATCTGTTTGAGGATGGAGTGTGGACACTTCTCATAACACTCCCCCTGTAGCTTCAGGCTGTCAAGCTGTTGAACAGCAAGAACAGTGTGAGTTTGTTGTTTTGTTTTTTTATTTTTAAATCCTTGCTGTTGCTAGATGGACTTGCTTAAGCTGGACTTAAAGGGCTGGAGGTCACGGTTTCATCGCTGGCAGGCTCCTGAAGTCAGAATTCCTGAAAATTGCAGGCAAATGGAGACAGCAGAGCAACTCTGGGAGACTTCAAAGGCCCTCTGTTCCTCTGCTCTGGGGTGTCGCTGGCGGAGGGGACGTGGCGGTGACGGCTCGGCCGCGCCGCTCCCCGATCCACAGCTGACAGCCCAGCGAGCAGTGGGCTGGGGGAGAGCACCTTCCAGCCTGAGCTGGAAGTGAAAATCAGCTCTCCTGGCAGTTGGGAAGCTTTGGTTTTTATCAGGCCATGGGTTTAAACGTGTCCTTTGTTAAACAAGATCAGAAACGGAGTGTCGGGGAGAAACGGGCTTGCTGTCGTTCTGTTTGCAGGTGGCAGGTCCGGGTTGTGCAGGAAGTTTTTAGCTCCAAAGCGTGACTTGAGCAGTCCCATCAGTCACAGCTTCAGGTCACAGCCTGTTGTAAATTTCCTTCCTAAAGACTGGTGAAGTCTAGTGCTTGGTAGGTCTTGTGATAACTTCGGTTCAGAGTGATAGAATGGTTTGGGTTGCAAGGGGCCTCAAAGCTCATCCAGTCCCACCCCCTGCCACGGGCAGGGACACCTTCTACTAGCCCAGGTTGCTCCAGCCTGGCCATGGACACTTCCAGGGATGGGGCAGCCTGTACCAGGGTCTCCCCACCCTCACAGGGAAGAATTCCTTCCCAATATCCCATCTAACCCTGCCCTCTGTCAGTGGGAAGCCATTCCCCCTTGTCCTGGCACTCCAGGCCCCTGTAAATAGTACCTATTTATAAGACCGTAAAGGGCTGTGAGTTTTAAAGTTGTTTTTTATTTTAATTGTAAAATGTGTCCTCAGCGTTGGGTTTGAAAAGTAAAGCTCTGTGTAAGTTCTGAAGCTCTGCAAGCTCTGGCCTGCTTGTAAAATAGGAGATGAGGTCATTTGCTCTTTGTTTTCCCTTTAAAACCACCTTAATGAGCGGAGTGAGGATCCTATATTTGAAATACAGGACTTCATAAAATTACTTAGAAATCCTAATGCCCTTGTAGTTTACTAATTGAGAGTGTTGCTCACTGGAGGAAAGGCTGCAGCTGTCTGTTCTTGTGGCTGTTTGAGAATTAAGAATTGGTAAATATTTCGGTATGTGTTTTTGGCCACCTTCCATTATTAGGCAAAAGGCTGAATTTGTGAGCAGCATCAGTTATAGGACCAACATGAGTAATTTACTTTTATATCTCCATGTATGTGAAGTTGCAAGTGTATACTGCATATTCTTTAATTTGATCTTGGCATAGTGTGAATATATAGACAGCTATTTTTGAAAGTGATTATAACTGCTGATTTGCATAATGATCCAGGATTTCTCTCATAGCAACTGCAAAGACTGTCATCTTCAGCAATGTGGGAATGATTTCAGGCTTTAAGGAGCAGCGTTTTGTTAAATCTCTGCGCAGCATTAGAGCAGAGGCATCTCTGAAGTGGCACATGGGTTATTTGCTTTGGTCTGGTTTCAATATCGATGCTTTCTCGTTGTGGCGTTGGATGATTTAGCAAATTATTGGGTGTTTTGATTTTAGGGTTCCTTGGGCACGGCACGGTGTCTGGGTTCCTGTAAAGGCTGCAGTTGGGTAGTTAGTGAGAAGCAGGAACTTGAGCAGAGGATGGGGGTTGGGATTTTGCTGTTGTGTGTCCTGTGGCACCACAATATAAGGCTCTAAAGCTGTTAGAGAGAGTCTAGCCTCTAACTTCCAGGGGAACGGGTGTCTTAGGAAAGGCCTACTTTGGCAGAATGTAGCAGGGTTTATTTTATGCTGTTTAAGAAAGTCCATTTCGAATTTGGGGAATTCCAACACTTTGGTTGACTTTGTTTTGTGCGTGTCGAGCTGCCTCCATCAAGGACTGGAGCTTTCTCCGTTTTTGTTTGCCTACCCTAAAAAAAAAAAAGCTTGGAATTGATAATGAACTTGTTGCGTGTTTTAAATGATCAGTTCTTCCAGGTTTCTAAAATTAGCAGTATCATTACCAATTTTGTGATGACTCAGAGTTCTCCCTTTGAATGGAAGCCCAGCTTCCAAGCTCCTGTGTAGGAAATCTCCTCTTGGTAGGGAATATCTTAATTTCAGCTTTGGGAATCAGTGTTAAATGAAGTGAGGTGTGAAAAGGAGTGTCTGTGAACTGTGGCGCGTGGCTGGTGATAGAATTCCGTGAAGATGATGCTCGGTGATGCTCCTAAAACTGGGCTGTGCAGTGATCATGGACTATCCCACCAGCATGGGGATAAAAACATGCAGGAATATCTATCCCCTCCACTTGCTGCAGATCTTGGGGTGGAAGAACTTGGTTTTTCGTGGCAGCTTTTCCAATTAAGCGATGAATCTTCTGTTTGTGCTCAGAGATTGAGATCATCTGTGCAAACAGCAGCGCCACTTCCACCGCCTTCTTCCATCTTATGCTGGAAATGCCTTAAAGCCAAAGGCATTTCTGCAGTTGCTTGAACCAACAAAAGAGCTTCAGAGCAACACGTCAAGGCTGCCAGAGCTCAAGGAGCTTTTGGGCAGTGCTTTCAGGGGCAGGGTGGGATAGTTGGGGTGTCTGTGCAGGGCCAGGAGTCACTCGCGCTCCTTGTGAGTCCCTTCCGGCTCAGGGTATTCTGTATTGAGCACACATTGAAAAGATATAAAGTGATCTTGCCCAGCAGTAGGAATGCGTTTGCCATGGCTGTCCCCTGCTTTCCTTTGGGAGCAGAGGGATCCTGGTGCCACGAAAGGGTGTCAGAGGCTGGCAGGGCCGGGTCCTTTAGCGGGAGCCCTGCTGCAGACACAGGGGTGAGTCAGCAGTGGCGTGTGAACTGCATTCCTGCCCAATACTTCGAGATAATCACTGAGGTACTTCAGGACAATTATATTTAGGTGGTGCAGAGATTGCCTTGCTCGTTTAAAAAAAAAACCAAACAACCCCAATCATATTTTTCTAAAACCAACCCTCCCCCCTTCCTCCTCACTGGGCTCGCTGGTGAATGTTTGGTTTTGGGCAGCCCTCGAGTTTTTGTGCTCTCAGATTGCAAAGCCCCAGAGCACACAAAATGCTTTTAGTGAATCAGCATCACAGACATAGAGAGTAGTTGGGGTTGGAAGAGACCTCAGGAGATCATCCAGTCCAACCTCCTGCCCAGGCAGGGTCACCTGGAGCAGGTGACACAGGAACATGTCCGGGTGGGTTTGGAATGTCTCCAGAGAGGGAGACTCCACAGCTTCCCCGGGCAGTGTTCCCTTGTTCCAGTGCTCTGCCACCCTCCATGGGAAGAAGGTCTTCCTCACGTTGAGGTGGCCTCAGTAAATAGATCTGATTTCCCCACCCCCACCCTGCCCCTTTGGAAGTATTTTTCCTTTTTTTTTTTTTCTTTACTGGGATATTGTGGAACACCTTTTGCAATACCCACTCTGCACTTAAAAAATATAATTGCAGTGATCCTGGTATAGTTTAAGGGACCTTAAAGCTCATCCAGTCCCACCCCCTGCCATGGGCAGGGACACCTTCCACTAGCCCAGGTTGCTCCAAG
>JAWMRA010000162.1:3274034-3293384 GCA_035584735.1 Pseudotriccus pelzelni | reverse complement strand
TGTGGCTGCCCCATCCCTGGAAGTGTCCAAGGCCAGGTTGGATGGGGCTTGGAGCAACCTGGGCTAGTGGAAGGTGTTACCTGCACATGGCAGGGGATGGAATGAGATCTAAGAATCACAGAATTCCTTGGGCTGGAAGAAGCGACCTTAAATATCACCCAGTGCCTGGAGGCTGTTTCCCATGTCCTTCAGCACTTTTATTTGGCAGTCCAGTGCTCTTTCCATGCCCTGCAGCCTCTGCAGTGACAAAGTTCTGTCCCTTGGTTTCTCTGTTTAGTTTTGTTTAGTTTAGTATTCACAAGTCTCATTAACATAATTTTCCAGTCTTACCTACCAGATTTGCTGTCTGTGACAGAATTTTGCACGAGCAGATTCTTGGGAGGGATGGCACAGATGTAAAATTTGAGGTGGGTTATTTCCTCAACCAGGTGACTCGTGGTTTTATTTTGGCTTTTCTTTTCACCATTTACTTTCTTTTCTCTACCTCATTATTTTTGTTAAGGGCATATCCTGCCAGGCTGTGGTTTGCCAGAACCCCTGTGGAGTTGTTTGAGGCATCAGAAAACTGTCGGTGTGTCATGTTTTCTCCCATCTTACCTGAGTATTTGAAGTCCTGAGCTCAGTAACTCCTCTGGACACGTGGCTCCCGTCAGCTGCCAAGCACAGCACATCTCACACCACGGCAAAGTGTTCTCTTCAGCACGTTATTTAATCCAATTTGTGTTCTCTGTGCTTGAAAGGCAGTGATGGAAAGCAAAGAGCTGAATATTGCAATAAGTCAGAGGCATCACAGTCCACGTGTGCGTGGGGAAGCGGGAGGACTTTCCCATCTGGATTTTGCTGTCGTTTCTGTAATGATAATCCTTAACTGGGCTGATTATACATTCTGAGATGTGATTGTGGAATGTACAATTTCCTGCATGGCACCGAGTGAAGGACTTGGGCTATTTAAATATGGGGAAGGAAATACAGAAAATGATGGTTTGTTGTCCCCTGCACCCAGGGACACCCAGACTTCAAAAACTGCTTGTGTCTTGGGCTGTTCTTGTAGGGCTCCCCTGTACCCTGGGCTGTCACACAGCACCAGAGCTCCACACCACCCCCGAACTCACCCTTCTCCTGCTGTAAGGACCTCTGAGGAGCCAAACTTCTCTCCCCAGAGATGTTCCCAAAGTTCTGCACAGGCTCCTCCATCTGCTGCCAGGTGGATCGGGGTCAATTCTGGTGATTTCCACAGCCTGTGTTTTTTACATTACATTTGAGGTGCAATTCTTTAGCTGTGTGATAGGACAGAGGGAAATGGCTTTAAACTAAAAGAAGGCTAATTTAGAGTAGATAACAGGAAGAAATCCTTTCCTGTGAGGGTGGTGAGACCCTGGCACAGGTTGCCCAGAGAAGCTGTGGCTTCCCCATCCCTGGAAGTGTCCAAGGCCAGGTTGGACGGGGCTTGGAGCAACCTGGGCTAGTGGAAGGTATCCCTGTCCATGGCAGGGGGTGGGACAGGTTGGGCTTTAAGGTCCCTCCCAGCCCAAACCAGTCAGGGATTGTGACATTCATATGAGGGTGTTAAATGCAGTAACTCTGTCACAGGAAGCAAGAGGTGCAAAACTGTTTCCCCAGGGAAAGAAAAGATCCTGGTGGACTACAGCAGGTAGTGGGGTTGGAGGGATACGAGTCTTTGTCCACCTTCTGCTCTCATTTGGTGAGTGATCACAGAATCACAGACTGGTTTGGGTTGGAAGAGACCTTTAAACACCATTTGGGTCCAATTCCCCTTCCCCATCCAGTGATGCCAATGCATAATCTGCACTGTATGTTGATTTATGACTAAAAACTTCTAAAGGAAAAGAAAATGGAAGGTTTTGAGGTTCTTTTGGGGAAGAAAACAAAAAAAACCCTGAGGGAAAAATGATTCTTGGTGAAGCTGATAACACATTATTATTTTTTGAGCTCCCAAACAGAAAACTCGCGTATTTGCATAACTCTCTCCAGCTCCAACTGCAACAGCAGCACAGGAAGGTGACAAAGCTTCAACACTTGCATGTTGTATGGCCTGTGTTAAATTCGTGCCAGTGTTCTAAGGGAAGATCATACAGTTCCCCAGCACTTACAAGCAAACCTCTATGGAGAATTGGGAAGATGTAAGTGAACATTTGTGTGGTGGAGACTCTGCTTGTGCATGACAGGAGGGAGAATTTTGAAATCACATGTGTGTCAACAGATGGTTAAACCTGATACCAAATGGGAATTTCTTAGTGCTGAAACCACCAAGAACAATTTTAAAATCACATTTTTCATGAAATAATGAAAAAACCCTCTCAGCTTTATTTCTGGAGTATAAATTACCTAATTGAAGAAAAATTGTCTAATTTAAAATACTGTGACTTCAGGAGCTCTACAGAAGCTTGTGTTGGGCTGATCCCCAAGGGCATTAATGCACTAAGGGTGGCACCAGCCAAGAGCCACCTCAGTGCTTGAAATCACTTTGTTCAGGATCTGAAAGCTGCAGACATTTATGAAGTGCCCGAGCAGGAATGGAGATGAACTCACCCCTGAGGGGCTGTGGGGCAGGGCTTGGGGCTGGAGCATCACCAGCCACCACTGCCTCATCCAGGCTCAGCCCAGGAGGAAGGTGGCACCTTCCACTGGATATGAACCCAAGGGAAGACAATCACTGAACCTCCTGGGTTGGACCATCTGGTTCCAACCTCCTGCCTGGCTCTTGGGTCAGTTCCAGAAGCCCTGAAGGCTGTTGGGTGCCTGTACAGCTGCTTTTGCAGGAGATGTGCCCAGGTATAATGATTTAATGTAATACAGTTATTGCCCAGGGACTGAGAGGGCCACGTCCAGCTCAGGTCATTGCATCAGGTGCAATTGTTTGAGCAGGTCCCCAAAGCCAGATGTGTCCGTGGGTCTGCTCCAGCTGTTCCCCCTTTGGAGCAACTTCCCAGTGGTGTACACCACCAGTGAGAGCTGGGGCAGGAGGCCTATGGAAACAGCTCTGGAAACAACCCCATGTCACTGCCTGCGTCTGCATTGGAACGGGAATAGTTGCTCTGCTCTGCACCCAAACAGCATTTAAAATACCACAATTATAATTTTGAAGTGTGGTTGGTTTTTTTTTCCCCTGCACTGGAAGTATAAAGATTAGTGCATAATTTTCACGGTGCATTGTAGCTTTTCCTTCTTTCCCAATGCAGAACAAACCTGCTTTAAACCCAGCAAACACCAGCTGAAGGTTCGCATGGTTACACAGCCTAATTATAAACATTCAGCGTTCCAAAAGCACAGTGCAGTAAATAAATGTATGGCCCAGCTGAAGAATGGAGCATCCCTGAGAGTCAGATATTGAATAGGCTGCAAAGTAATTAAAAGCCAAGTATCTGTTCAAGTCTGCAATTTAACAGGAGTTTAGATTCTACTTTGGAAATTGGGATGGAGTTGAAGAGACCCCCCTCCCCCCCCGTGCAAAAAATAGCCATGAATATTGGGGCTTATGGAGTTAAAAAATAAGAAACTTCTGTTGAGGGGAGAAACAAAATGATTACTTTTTAGTAATTTTCAAGGAGGAAAGGCTGCATTAAAGAAATCACTTGTGCTGTTCTTCTGTCACAGTTTATTACTCGGGGGACAGAGATAGGGACAGGCCTGAGCTGCCCCTCCTTAAAGCACGGGGAGCCTTTGGATCTATTAATTCATTAGCAAAAGTGCAGTGTAGCATCTCCCTGCTCTGCTGTTTGCTCTGAGCAGCTAAAGTCCATTATACTGCTGAATTACACTTGATGCTGGAGGAGGTATTCTCAAAATAGCCAATATTATCCACGAGAGACTGATAGGAGCTGATAAAATCCATTTTATTTATGGCATTTCCAGCTCTCTTGTCAGGATAATGTATTGCATCACCAGGGAACACTGGATTTAGTTTAACCTTGCTCTGAGAAGCTGATTTGCCTCATACCTGTCCACTGAGCCACAGCTCCCGGCGCCCATTCCCGAGGCTGTGATTTATGGGAAGCTTTCTGGGTCACAATAGCTGGGGCAAAATATTACATATTATGCCTCTTCTGGAAGTGTAACTAGGAAGACAACATCACTTATTTCAGCACTAACATGTGCATTCATTTCCAATTGCTTCAGGAGAGGCAGACAGTGTTTAACCCTTGTCTGCCGAAGGTGGTGGTTGTTGCAGCCGATGTGTTGATGGTCCTGGAGTGAAACACCCTGGCCAGGCTGGATTCTCCAGCCTCTGCTCTGCTGAGGAGTGAGTCTGGCACTTTAAAAGGACATGTTTCAGACTAGGAATGGCTTTTAATCAAAATCCACGATACCCTTGTTTTAATTAAGAAATGCTAATGGATGGTGTTGGCCAGACAGGACGTTGCCCAAGCTGGTTTCTGGCTCTTTCTGAAGGCTGTCTGTTCCCTCATCCTGACCAGCCAGGTGTGTGTATTCTTTCTGGGCTTGTTTCTGCAGAAAAACTCCATGGGAGCATTCCTTCTTGAGGAAAGCCATGGGAAGCCATGAATCCATCTGCCCTGGAGCTTGACCTGGTCAGTGCTCCTGGGATATCATCACTGTGGTGTGATGTTCCTGGTGATGGAGCTGATTGTTCCACACTGAGTCTGGAGAGAGACCAGCTCCTCTGCTGCAGAGGAATTCCATCCCAGAACAATGCCCAGGGATAACAGACCACAGCCAGCCACTGACATGGGAGGTCAGAGCTGGTTTTACTGGGGATGTTTCCTGGGTTGCCCTTCCTGGTTTTTTGCTCAGCTCTGTGCTTCCCAGGAGCAACGTTGGCATGGCAGCAAACCAACCCCAATCTGCCTTTTAACAGCAAAGAAATACTAAGTGTTGCATAAAGGGATGAGCACTTAATTAAAAAAACCCACCCCAAACCCACCCACCTTCAGACTGTGGGTTCAACACGGTTCCATTTATACCCAACTCCAGAACTGAGTGTATAATTCAGTTAAAATGAAGTCTCCTGTCAAAACATCTCCTCACCTGCTCCCTGCAGAGTCTGCACAAGTTTCTTGTCCCTGACCTTTTCTTTTTGGTTTTGTAGTTAATGCTTCCTCTAATGAGTAGATTTTACTTGTTCAGGGTTTGGATGAAATTTGCAGTGATAAAATTTGAAAGGCTGGGAAATTAAAAGGCTTATCAGAAGTACCTCGAAGAAGAGACATAAACTCCAGACTATGAGTTATTTATCTTTTTACGTTGTTTCCTTGTCATTGTATAGACCATTCTGGTTTAAACCTTTCAGTGTATGTCAAAGTAAATTGGCTCAGAAAAATTTTCAGGTGTTTTATTTAGTCACTGTGTCATGATTTAATATTGACAGGAAAAATATTTAGTCTCTATCTAATACTTGAGGATATTTTTTCTCTTTTGTCCCTGATGCAAAGCCCTGACTTCTCAGTTCCTGAGCTTTTAAATTTGTACCTTTGGGGAAACTTTCTTTCTTTAAAATTTTGTTTAGAAACATCCACAGCTTTTACCAGAGCACAGAGAACACACGTTGTGCTTGTGGATTCAAAAAGGTTTAAATCTCAGCATCTTAAATGAGGTACCTGTTGAGTTACAGCCAGAGGGAAGTAGAACTGAAATGATATGAGAGAATGTGATATATGAGTATATTGTATATATAAAGCATGATAGATTATTTACAAGGGCCTGGAGGGACAGGACAAGGGGAATGGCTTCCCACTGCCAGAGGGCAGAGTTAGATGGGATATTGGGAAGGAATTCTTGGATGTGGGGGTGGTGAGGCCCTGGCACAGGTTGCCCAGAGAAGCTGTGGCTGCCCCATCCCTGGAAGTGTCCAAAGCCAGGTTGGACGGGGCTTGGAGCAACTTGGGCTAATGGAAGGTGTCCCTGCCCATGGCAGGGGGTGAAATTGTTTGGGCTTTGAGGTCCATTTCAGCCCAGGCCATTCTGGGATTCAATGAAAACACAGTATTTTCAGTGATTAAACTGCCTACAAGAGATCTTGAGCAAACACCTCTTTTGTGTGGAGTGGGATTGTTGGGTTCTCCTGTGCAGGGCCAGGAATTGGATTGGATGCTCCTTGTGGGTCCCTTCCAACTCTGGATATTTTCTAATTCCATGATTAATTGCTTGGGAAGCTTGCTGGCAAAATCTCTCAGGAAATAACATCCAGGATCCCTGAGCTGGCTGTGAAACTGTAGAAACAAATGCAGTAATTACCTTAAAGTGCCTCCTTCAACCATGCTGTAACACGGATTTTTCAAAGTAAATCTGTGTTTCTTTGACAAATACATAAGAATGTTTCAATTCTCCCCTTTTACAAAAGATACTTGCGAGCTGACAGAAATTATTCACCATTTGGAACTTTTGACAATCAGACAAACTACCGAATTTTCTAAATGGAGGTTTGAGGTCTGACTCTGAGGAGCTGAAGTTGTGAATATTCCACTATTTCTTTATTTTACAAGTGCATGCAGGGACATCACCAAAACTGCTGGTAAAAGCCTTCAGGACTTTGTGTGGGGAAAACCTGCATTTGGCTTCCGATTATCCTGGAGAAACTAAACTTCCGAGGGCTCTTCAAAAATCCATATTTATATATATGGATTGAAATGTGTGTATTTATGTCTAAGCTTCCATAACTGACTGAACTAAGTTGAGATCTGCAGAAAAACTCCTCCCAAGCCTGACTAAGCCCAGTCTCACTCTTCAGAAAATGCTGAACCCCAGGCTGTCAGCAGAGGTCAAAGCCAACTGCAGTGGGTGGCCTCAACAGGTGCATTGAGACAGGAGGTATTTTTTGGAGCTGTTTTGAGCAGAGCCAATGTTACAGCAAAGAAACCTTTGGGCGTTCTCAGATGGCATTAACTTTTAATTCCCTGCTATCTGGGAGGCAGCAGAGGCTCCTTTTCCAGGGAGCAAGCAGCAATCCTGCCGTGCCTGTGCATGGCAATGAGGAGCACTCGCTCTCTAAGAACATCCTTGTCCCTGTGATGGGAGCTCGTGGATCTGCAGGAATACCTGTGGATCTGCAGGAATACTTGTGCACTGAGAGCACCTGACGAGACCTTGGTGTCCCCTGCAGGAGGCAGTTGTTGGTCACAACTTCCTGCCTTTAGGGCCCTTCTGCAATGTTCCTTCTCCCAGTTATTCTTTCCCTCAAAATCTGTGTGTATCAGTAACTCAGGGACTGGATGGAGATGGTGATTTAAGCTGGTACTTGAACTGAAGATGTAGAAGATAAAATCTGACACAACGAAGCAACCTGATGACTGCAGCCTGAGCAGCCAAGGGCTGGGAGGCTGATCCTACTGACTTACAGTCACAGAATGGTTGGGGTTAGAAGGGACCATAAAACTCACCTTGTTCCACCCCCTGCCACGGGCAGGGACACCTTCCACTATTCCAGGTTGCTCCAAGCCCTGTCCGACCCGGCCTTGGACACTCCCAGGGATGGGGCAGCCACAGATTCTCTGGGCAACCTGTGCCAGGGCCTCCCCACCCTCACAGGGAAGGATTCCTTCCCTATATCTCATCTAGCCCTGGACTGTATTTTCAGAAGAAGAGAAGGATATACTTTCTATTTTAAGGGCACTGGCAGGATAAAGGAGGCTCCTGGCTCTTCAGGACCCCTGGTCTGAGTCGTGAGCACATCACCGAGTGCCCCTTCTCCCCATTCTGTTCCCAGGATGGCTCCACACTTTTCAGGTACTTTTGCCTAGGTTAAATGTTAACTGAAAGCAAACCCAAAGAATTGAATTGTCTTGGTTTTCCTGTCTCTGTCTTGCAATTACATAAATCTAATGGAAGATAGCTGAGTATTAATTTTGAGGGGTTATACAATTTTTGGGTTTGCAAAGCTGTTGTGTGTTTCAGGAAGAAGTTCCTCATAGGAGAGGTGTTCAGGCATTGGAAGGGGCTTCCCAGGGAGATGGTGGAGTCCTCATCCCTGGAGGTGTCCAAGGAATGACTGGATGTGGCACTCAGTGCACTGGGCTGGATGACAAGGTGGGGATCGGGCACAGGGTGGACTCGATGGGCTGGGAGGGCTTTTCCAACCTCACTGATTCGGTGTTGTTTTGGTTTTTGTTACCCAGCCCACATGAATTTTCGAAGTCTTGGACCTGCTGGGCTGAATGCTGTTGAAATTACGCTTTTATTTTCAAGGAGTTTTACATTCTGCATCTTGTTTTATTGTGAACATACATCAGCTATTACTGAGTGTGACTCCAAAACTCATTTTCCTCCTTTTTTACCAGTTTTTTTCTCCCTTTCACACTGCTTGTGTTTTACAGCACACCTGACTCGTTGCCCTTTAGTTATAACTTCAGAGGATTGTCACATATTTCACACTAACTTTTTCCTGTGTTGCTGGGAGAAAGGTTAAGTACATTCTTGATTACTCCTGTAGTTCTGTTTTTTATGGTGCTGTTGAATTAAATGCATATGATTTGTTGCATGTCTCGAGCATCAAATGTACACACTGAATTATTTCTTTACATTTGGTTGAAGCTGGGAATATTCTAGAGGGTAAATATGTATGCAAATTACCTATATTGAGAAAACTTCCTACACTTTCCGTTTACAGAAGATGTATTTATTCCTTTGGAAATATATCAGCAAAAAGACCAAAGTCTTTCCAGTTTTAGAATCCATTCCAGATCACCACGGGAGAGGGGCAGCTTTATAGCCACGTTAGAATGAAGGATGAGAAGCATTTTTTATATTGTATTGAGTCAAAAGACTCACATGTGCTTTGATTTCTTGTACTCAATTCATGTATTTGTATTTATT
The DNA here is from genome assembly GCA_035584735.1 of Pseudotriccus pelzelni. Lineage (NCBI taxonomy): Eukaryota > Metazoa > Chordata > Aves > Passeriformes > Tyrannidae > Pseudotriccus > Pseudotriccus pelzelni. The sequence goes on along the minus strand of JAWMRA010000162.1, from coordinate 3,284,597 downwards.
ATTTATTTATTACATTCAGTGTTACTTTGTGACTTTGTCTTTCCTAATGTGCCTTGGCATGTCAAAAATGTATTTTTTTTTTAAAAATCTAATGAGAAGATACTTTGTGTACTGTGAAAATTCCGTTCCCAAGACAGAGGGAGTGGGGGGATGCTTTTTCTGGGTTTGCAGGAGTTAGAAAGCAGCCTGGTTTGGCTCTTTGAGAATGCAAATGATTGCGTGTGAGCAAGATCCGCTGGTACAAAAATAAAATATTCCACATCCTGTTTGGGAAATAATAATCCATATCCAAGCAACACGTAGTAGGTGGCTAAACCAGACCCTGGCCTTAACTTGCAGCACAATGTGAGGAGCTACATTAATTTGGTGGTGATTAAAAATCAAACTGTCAGTAACAGCTAATAAAGGTCTTATGGCATTGGGGGAGGAGGTGCTCAACTTGCTCTGGAAGCCTGAAATTCCGGACACATTTCCCCATGAGTTTTTCAGTCCTGTTTCTGATTAACTGTATCTGACAGGAAGCATTTCTTCTTTAATGTTATCTCAGCGTAGCTTGTAATGTATAAATTCATAATGTATAATATAAGGGGGTTTTTAGTTAAAGGCAAACTTTGGTAAGTCTGCAACTTTGTTAAGTGAAGAAATCCTTGGCTGGTGAGGCCCTGGCAAGAAGCTGTGGCTTCCCTATCCCTGGAAGTGTCCAAGACCAGGTCGGCCGGGGCTTGGAGCAACCTGGGATGGTGGAAGGTGTCCCTGCCCATGGCAGGCATTCCACACCTGTGGAATGAGGTGATCTTTCAGGTCCCTTCCAACCCAAATCATTCTGGGATTCCATGATTCTATGTCAGTAGAGTCAGACTTTCTTCCTATGAGATTTAATGCTTATGGAGGTCAGTCTTAACGTTTTTTATAAGCTGGGGAAAAGTGTGTGCTGGCAGCACAGGAGGTGAGCTCTGTAAGGTAAATATTCCTTTGTGTCTGGTATTGCCATTTTACTCCACTCAGCTGCTGTAAATCCCACACTTCCAGGGCTGCCCCTCGGCTACCTTAAATCTCGTGTGTCCAGGGGTGCCCCGAATGATGACACACCCTCTAGGAGAGCTGTCCATCCTGTCCTTGAGCCTGCCATGGAAACTTGGGATAAACCCCACCCTGGTGCTCATTTGAGCCCTGTTTTTGCAGTGGCATGGACAGAACTGGGTGGGAAGCCCAGGGCTCTTCCAGGAATGATGGCTGTGAATGAGGCATGGAGCGGTGGGATGTGCTCCAACTGTCTTGCTCCGAGGAATCCCCAGTGAGCTGCTGAGACTGACAAACTAGGCCATGGAAAGGGTCCATCAGTCCTTTCCCAGTTAGGGAAAGAAAAGCAAATTGTATACATAATTTTATAAATAAAGCCCTCACAAGAGTAAAACGAGCTATTCCAGAGGTACTATTGCTCTGTGCACTAAGTAGGGGTGGCTTATTATCATATTTTTGATGACTTGCCATTGTTCTCTGTTTACTTTTTGCCCAAAAATATGTCCTTGCTCTGCTGCAGCAATTTCCAGGTTCCTTAATTTGTTTTGTTTGAAGTGCATTTCTCTCAGTCACACGCTCTGGCATAATGATGGCAGGAGCTTGTTACTGAGCAACTCATTTAAATGAGAATAGACACAATTTAAATAGACGGAAACGGCCTTTAATACTATTTTTAAAGACTAATGCAAGTGCTGTGTGGGGCTGTGGCTGAGCTGTGGAATACAGAACAAACACAGTTGTTCGGATGCATTTAGATGATTCTTTCAGCCCTTCATGGGGTTGTTTCAACTCTGCAGTGGTGAGATTTATCAAAGGGGCTGGGAATCGCTTTGATACAAAAGAGATATTTATTTCACTGCAGGCTGCCTTTCCACGAGGTGATGGAAGCATTTTTCCTTTTGTTGAAATGTTGCTTTAAAAAATGCCAGTGGTGAGAATACTTTGTGTTTGTAACTTCTTTCATATACAGTGCCCGAACGATGGCTGATTGTTTTAATTGAATAGATTGCTTAATTTCGATTTGGGGTCGGGTACAGGGTGGTCATGGCCTCAAGTTGCACCAGGGGAGGTCTAAATTGGATGTTTGGAGTTATTTCTGCATGGAAAGGGCTGTCCAGCACTGGCACAGCTGCCCAGGGCAGGGTTTGGAGTCCCCATCCCTGAGGGATTTAAAAGCCATGTGGATGTGGCACCTGGGGACATGGGTTAGTGTGGCCTTGGCAGTGCTGCGGGATGGTTGGATTCCATGGGCTTAGAGACTTTTCCAACCTCAACAATTCCCAGATTCTAAGACATGAACACACCAGCAGCTGAGACACTGGTGCGTGGCTGATGGTTCCCCTGTCGAAGTCACTCAGAAGCATCAGGTGCTCAGAAACCAAAAGTGGGGAAAACTCCCCAGACCAGTCAGAAAATTCCCCTAAACACAAACATTATTATAGGCAGGGCTTTTTCATATATAATATTTTTCTTTATATTTCTTCCTGTTATAATGTAAGAAGCACCTTTGCTCTTTCTGAATTCCAAGAATTTAACACAGAATCTGAAGTTTTCACAAGTTTAGGAGAGAGCTGGTGGGTATCCTGATCATCTCTTCCCTCTTTCTGTCAGCATTCAGGAGCAAAATTTCATAAATTGGGGCAAGGCAGTAAAATTTTAAGCAGGGCTTGGGCAAAGAAGAGAAAAAACCTCATCAAGCCCAAGCTTTTAATTTCCTACTTCTTGATGAAACAAATGGGGTTGGGAGGGAGTTCAGGAGCTCTGTGTCTGAGAGGGATGTTTTAAAATAATATTTAAATAATTTTAAGTGAATTGAGGAGATTTAGTGAATTGAAAGAGGAGGTTTCAGTGCTGTGCCCCCCTCATACATTCAGAATTTTTTCCCAGTGGTCTTTCCACACAATGTGGGAGCGTTGGAGCTGGTGGGATCTTCAGTCTGCTCCTCTGGAGGGCTTGTATGGCCAGAATAATTCAGGAACCTCCCCACTGCAGCTCCCCATGAAGCAGGTTGGTCGTGGTGCAGCACTGGTCACATCAGGATATTCCAGCTTCAGGATGTATTTTCTGCTCGAAATGAGGAGCTGTTGTCACTGTTTGCACCAGGGCTGCAAACCAGAGGGGACTCCTCTTGCTTCAGAGCAGAGACATCAAACTGGATCCCCCAGCTGAGTTTATCACACCCCGAACCACTGATTTCTGTGGCCCAAATCTGATCTTGTTCTGATTTTTTGAGGTTTTCTTTTCCAAAACACTTCTGCAAGTCTTGGTTTCTCTCCTATTGCTGATAGATATTTTTTTTTGTTTGCTTTTAGTCTTAAAATTCCCTGGGAGGGGAATTCCAGTGTTCTGTGCCCTTACCTCTACATAGGGATTTCTGTCTGGCTTTCCCCACAACTGCCCATGTTTTCCTTCTCAGTTTCCCACTGTTGCATCCTCCTTTACCTTATTCCAGCCCTCAATACCCTGTTTTGTGTTTTCCCATCTTTTCTGGAGCTAAAAAGGCTTTTATTCCTGTCACCTCTTTGTATCACATGTGCAAAAATGTGATTTTTTTTTTCTTAATTCTAGTTTTCAGCAGGCCTGGACCTTCCTGTGTGCTGTGCATTTTGTCCAGATTAAACCCTTTTTCCTCTAGTTTATCTTTCTGAGGCATCGAGGGAAATTTCTGTGGGTATTTATAGCATCTGCTCTGAATTTCCAACTGCAGGTGCCCACAGCAGATCCCTCCTGGATGCTTTATGGGAGGAGGAGGAGGAAGGGTGGGTAAGTCACCCCTTTTATTGGTGTAACTGTGTAAATGCACAGAGCTGTTGGATCTTTGTCTGCACATAAAATCAGGGAGCTGATTCCGTGGGTTGGGAGGCACCTTAGAGCTCATCCAGTCCCACCCCCTGCCATGGGCAGGGACACCTTCCACTAGCCCAGGTTGCTCCAAGCCCCGTCCAGCCTGGCCTCGGACACTTCCAGGGATAGGACATGGTTAAGCTTAAGCATTCCGAGTGATTCCTGGTGGTGATCAGTCAAAGGTTGGATGATCTTAGAGGTCTTTTCCAGCCTAATTGATTCTGTGATTGAATTCTACCCCTCTTTAAAAGCAGAAACGCCTGTGAGCTGTGCATATGCCCTTGAGCCAGGGAGGGGAGAGGGGTCACAGGAGAGGCGGGATCCAAGCGGGAATTGCGCTTTCCAAAAGCCCGAGCCCGCCCCAGTTATTTTGGAACTTTTTATCTCCCTCTGCCTGCGTGTTTTGAAGCTTTGGTGTTTGGACAAGTCTGGGAGCCTGCTGACTGGAAAGGCTGCTCTTGAGATGTTCCCTTGCCTTTGCTTGGGGTGTCTGCTTCGCTTCCATCTTGCACCAGCTGGGAATCCTGGAAAGTATCTATCTCATGGCTCAGCCTCTGGGAGAGGAAAAGCATCTGAGCATAAACCACGGGCTGCAACGCCTGGAAAAAAAAAACCAAAAACTGGAGTAAAGCTCACAAATCGAAATCTGAGCAAGTTGCAGCGTAATTTGGTGAAGTTTGGGCGTCTGTCTCATGGGTGATACTATAACTGAAACTGGGTTTTGATGTGGTGTGTCAAAAGGAATTGATTTTACCCCTGGTTTTTTGTATCTCACCCTGTGGAAAGGCAGCTGAATATATCGGATTCTTTTGCTGGGGTAGCTGATATGGCCCTCCTGCTCAGGGTAGGACCCAAAAGGAGGTCTGCTTTGCAGGGGAAATGCTGGAAGTGGGAGTAGGGGAGAAATCAGGTTGAAATCAAGGAGGGGAGGGAGTGCTGTGGTGTGTAGCTGAAAGCCAGATAATTCACTGTTAATATAGTATAGAACCAGTTTCTTCTTATTATGGGAAAGAGGAACTGAAAAATAGTGAAGACACTGCTAATTATATAGCACCTTTTGTTAATTAAGGAGGTGTGAACTGCTTGAGGAGTAAAATACGATCAGAGTGGTGTTCAACGTTTGTTATTTGTAGTTATCACAAGCTCTGTAAGTTAAGCAATTTAATGTTTAGGTGTTGGGGTTTTTTTCCCTCCAGTGTAAGTGTTTTTTAGGGTTTGGGCAAGTACAGAATAAACTGGAAACCAGCCACAAACCCCTTTCAGCTTCTGTATTTAAGGCAGCTACAAATATTTATTTCATTTACTCAAAAGCTTTCCTATTTTTCTCATTGTCTGCACAAATCATCTGTTGAATGGCCCGAGCAGACCAATGTCTATTAATACTTGGATTACCACACAGTAAATGCTAATTCTTTTTTTTTTTTTCTTTTTTTCTGAGAGTACAAAACATTATTTCCGTGTATTCAGCTCTTAATGTTTTTCTGGAGTCTTGCAGTTAACGGTGTCAATGCAGAACTTGGTCTGTGCTGCTCTGCTCTGAGGGCTCGAGCTTGTGGGAATTCTGCAAGGGTGGAGCAAAGGAGTTTGCGTCCTGCTTCAGGCTTGGCTTTGTGGACAACTAACTGGAATTTTAATACCTTGGGAGCTGCTGCGGCGTCTCCCATCCTGATGATCCTGCTCTTTGCAGCTTTGGGGGTGTTTTGACCGTAAAAACGGTTCTTGACAGGGTGGGATAATTTAGGTTAAAAGGGCCCTTTGGAAACCACCTCCTTCAAGCCCCCTTGTTTAAAGCAGGGCCAACTTCAAACATATCATGCTTTGTTCTTGCTCCTTCTAAAATTAGTTTGAGGAGGAGTATGTTAATGCAGCAGGGTATGGGCTGTTCGAGCTGCTGCTTTCATTTCTGGTTTGATTTTTTTCAGTGAAGCTTCTTCAGCACATTATCGTTTCTAGCCCTGTTTTAAACTTGGGAGTACTTTCTTTTCTGGAGTTCTGTTAAAAAAAAAAACCCAAACAAATAAATCCATGCATCATTTCACCACCAGGAAAATAAATACCAGTAATTTTCTAGCAGTTTGCTGTGAAGTCTGTAGAGATGTAAACTTACGGTTTTCTTATTTGCCCTTTTTTTCCTTAGCACTGATTTTTGTTTGGGCTATGAGGTGCTTTTGCCTAAATTCTTTTATCTCAGGTTGCCTGTGGCAAGTGAACTGCAGGTAGTTCAGAATAAGAAATGAGGATAATTCTTCAGCAGTGGGTAATTGTTGGGGGGTTTTTTTGATAAACAAGACGCATAATCCTTTTCACATTCCCGTCTGTTGTGTGAAGCCGGTTGGAGTTGTTGCTTTGACTTGGGTAGAGTTAAACATGGGGTTAACGGCCATTTGATGCTCTTGCAGACATTACACTTGCTTTACAAATATTTCCTTTGACTTGCATATCCAGATATTTATCCAAACATAATTGCTATGGGCTTTCCTGCAGAGAGGCTTGAAGGAGTGTACAGGAACAACATTGATGATGTAGTAAGGTAAGGCTTCATTTTTTTCTTTTTCCTTAACTTATGAAACGGTGGAATATTCTTTTTGGTACTCACTGAAGTTCTGCTAAGGAAAAGGATGTGCGTTCGGCAAGATTTTTGCATCTTGTAGATGTTGCCTTGTTAGTTTGCCTGGAAAATGGTGGAAACAAAGGAAATGGTCAGGCTGCTGTTCTGGGGTGATCTCAAATGCATATAATCTGCTTTTTTTGGTGTGAAAAATTCACTTCAGTGAGTTGCGTTGGAGCAAAAAGGTTCTTTGCTTTTAAAAAGGCATCACTCCATGGCATTTCAGGATAAGTTTGGCCTTACCCTTTCTTCAGTCATTAATGATGTGCTTAATAAGTTAATTTTGAGTCCAAGTAGTAAATACAGGTGACTTTATCTGAAGGCTTTTACACTGGGGTGTGTTCCATAAATCATGGACAAGGAGAAAAATCAGCTAAAATTCGTTATTGCTGCTAAAAAAACCCCTTCAAGTCGTCATTTTTACCACCAAATAAAGTCATTTGCTTTTGACTGCAGCTGCGGAAGGGGAGCAGAGTTTTGGGAGCATCATCAATACCCAACCTAGAGAGTGCAGTGAGAGAGGCTGCATTAAAAAGGAAATGCTTGGTAGAAGCTGCCAAAATGTGTTTGGGATCCTAAGCTGGGGTTTTTTGAAGCCATGTGTGTGATGCTCTAGAGATCGTTTGGGGTCACGAGCTCAGTAGCTGCAAGGAGGGACGTGATGTTTTGGGGCTGGAGGGTAATGCAGGAAGGTTTGAGAGTTAGTCCTGATTGTGCGAAGGGTTTGACGCTCCCACACAACATCCCTGGCTCTGAACTGGAGAGACATGGAGGTGATGGATGGATGGACCACATGTGGCTGAACACACAGAGTTGTGGCGGAGGGCTCCCTGTCCACGTGGAGACCCGTGAGGAATGCTGGGCTGATCCCACAGCCTGGGCAGCAGGGGAGGGGGGGGGGATTCTGCCCCTCTGCTCCATTCTCACGGGATCCCACCTGGAATGCTGTGCACAGTTCTGGTGCCCCCAACACAAGAAGGACATGGAACAAGTCTGGAGGAGGCCACAAAGCTGCTGAGGGGACTGGAACACCTCCTGGAGAGAGGCTGGGAGAGCTGGGAATGTTCAGCCTGGAGAGGAGAAGGTTGTGGAGACCTCACAGCATCTTCCAGTGTCTGAAGGGGCTGTTCATCGAGAGCTGAAGTTACAGGACAAGGGGGAATGTGTTCAGATTGACAGAGGGTAGGGTTAGATGGGATATTGGGATGAAATTGTTCCCTGTGAGGGTGGGGAGGCCCTGGCATGAGTTGCCCAGAGAAGCTGTGGCTGTCTCATCCCTGGAAGTGTCCAAGGCCAGGTTGGACAGGGCTTTGAGCAACCTGGGCTAGTGGAAGTTGTCCCTGCCCATGGCAGGGGGTGGAATGAGATGCTCTTTAGGGTCCCTTCCAAATCAAACCATTCTGGGCTTCCGTAGTCACGGACAGGCAGAATTAGCTCTGGTTGGTTTCACTGGTGAGTGTTTGCATCCAGTTAACGAAGAGCTGAGTTGAGACCGAGTTGGGCTCCTCAGTTCCCACGCTGGGAGCAGTCGTAGCCCTCACCTGAGAACCAAAGGTCTGGAGGCAGTGGCTTCCTGCACAGCTGCAGTGAGCTGGGCTCAGGGGGTTGGTTTTCCATGTCCAGCTGTCGTGACAAAGCTCCCCGTCCACAAACAGCACTGAGAACATCAGAGGCCAGACCTGGCCAGGCTCGTGGAAGTCACCGCGTTCTCTGAGGCAGCAGTGAGGACTCGTCACTTCTCCAGAGCTGGTCGTGTCAGGGAGGTCCAGTGGCAAGCTGGAAATACTCCTGCAGGGTGAGGGAGTGTGTCTCTGCTGGAATCGTTAACAGAGGTTATGGTCTAGTAATCACAGGGTTGCACACAAGAAAAGGTTGCCCAGAGAGGTTGTGGACTCCCCATCCCTGGAAGTGTCCAAGGCCAGGTTGGTCAGAGCTTGGAGCAACCTTAAGGTCCCTTCCCACCCACAAAATTCAGCCTCTGTGTAGGCAGCTTTCACTGCCAGCAGTCAGAGCCACGTTTTCGTGACGCTCATGGGGGCTTTGCATCTGCTGAGTGAAACGTCTGGTCCCTGAGGGGCTCCATCTTTCGGAATTGTAGGACGGGGCAAAGGCTGGATTTAAAATAAATCCTAGAATGGTTTGGACGGGAAGGGACCTTAAAGCTCATCTCGTTCCAACCCCCTGCCGTGGGCAGGGACACCTTCCACTAGCCCAGGTTGCTCCAAGCCCTGTCCAACCTGGCCTTGGACACTTCCAGGGATGGGGAGTCCAAAAAAGAATTCTCTGGGCAACTCATGCCAGGGCCTCACCACCCTCACAGGGAAGAATTTCTTCCTAATATCTAACATGGGAATAATCCAAATAAATAACAATAGGCAGCAATCTTTGAAGGGCGTCTTTTATTCACAGCATTGATTTCAGTGGCTTCTGGATGAAGGGAAATAAATTTCATTGAGTACATAGGTATGTGTAAAATAGACTTTTGAAAAGGAATGCCTATAGAATTATTAAGCTGTCCATAAACACTCTGATCAAAAGGAGCAGCGATCACCAAAAAGCATCATCAACCAAATTAAGGTATGGAGAGATGTAAATTAAGTGGCTGTAGGGAACTGGATGCTGAGGTAGCGATATGTTTGTTGCCTCCTATTTTTAAACAAGAATAAAATGTGATCATGCAGCATTTCCCACGTTGCACTCCTCATCTGCTCCGGTCATTTTTTATCATGGAATTATTTCTCCAAGAGCTTTTTATGCAGAAATTCAACGTGCTTGAGCAATTGGCGTTGAGCCAGGATCCACCAGTGGGCTTTTTCTGACTATCCTGACAAATTCCAGGCTAATACAGCATGAGAAGCACGACCTGGACTGCTGGCAGTGTCACTTGGAGAGGTTTTGGATGGAATTTCGTCCTTAGAAAAATTACTTCTCCTGCTCTTTGTGGATATTACTGGCAGAAGCGGAGTCAGCTCTCCTCGCTCTCCGGCGTGTGTGTGTGTGTGTGTGTTAAACACGCAGGAACATCTCCTGAAAACAAATCTCCATGTCCACCATCTTCCTCAGGCTCTCCAAGTGTGCCAGGGGAACCACCGGGAGCCCTGGAATATACAGTTTGTCCCGGTGAAATTGGAATCTCCCCCTCGACGCCGCACAAGGAGCGCTCACATCTGTTCCTGTTTTAACGCCTGGGTTTAACCACGGAGTTCTTCTGGGTTCTTTCTGGAATATTATGACTGATAACCAGAGCTTGTTTTTGCTTGAGCTTTCCAGGATTTTTAGCAGCTAGTGTTTCTTTTCAATTCGAACAGCATGTTCTGTCATGGCTAATTAAATTCCTCCTGGCTGATGTGCAGATACACACTGTTGATGATGTTAAGTGTAAACATTTGTGTGTTATTCCTCCTTGCACATTGCCAGGTGACACATCATATATAATCACGGCAATTCTGATGAATCATGTTTGCAGTTTGGCTCGCCGAGGCTTGTATGGGAAGTTTGTGTTTTTTTGGGTTTTTTGGGTTTGTGTTTTGGTTTTGTGTTTTTTTTTTGTTTCCAAAGTGAGCTTGGAAATGAAAGGAGTGTGAAAAAGTGATCTCCCTCCTTCCTTTCAGAACCCACAATATCACACTTCGGTGGCAAATCATGGCCCTTTAAAACGGGATTAAAAAGGAACGGTTGGGGCTGCAGTTGGAACACAAGAGTTACTTTAACTGCTCTGAAAAACGTTTTGCATAGGTAGTGAAATGGGAGGTGTTTACAGATCCCTGGTGTGATCAGTCCTTTCTGCTTTTCAAAACAACCAGCCCCTCCTCAGCTTCCCACAGTGATCTGCAGGCACTTTAGGGACCAGGAAATCAGTCCACACAGTCACTGCTTCAGTTGCAGGCCAGCCCTCGGTGTTCTGAGTTGCAATAGTCGTGTTATCCGTGTTGCTGGATTATTTGGATGAGCCAGGCTTTGAGGCACTGCAGGGAATGCAGAGCTGCACATGCTGGGTGGTGCTTTGAGGATGCTGCAAATTAAGGTCAACATTATTGCAATGTATATTAATACGGGTTGTTTCTTTTTTCTTTTTTTTTTTTTTCCATTCC
>JAWMRA010000162.1:3258852-3273934 GCA_035584735.1 Pseudotriccus pelzelni | reverse complement strand
ATGTATTTTAATATGTTTTGTTTTTTTTTTTTTTTTTTTTTTTTTCCCGTCCTGCTTAAGGTTTTTGGATTCAAAGCATAAAAACCATTACAAGATATACAATCTGTAAGTATGCTCTTAGAGATGCGTTTTCCCAAAATAATGACTTCTAAAAATAGCTTGTGGGGGGGAGGGGGGATTGCAAGTGGTTTCTTGTTTCTGTCCCGAAGCGGAGCTGGGGATGTTTTTTGCACATTTCTTAAAACAATTAAGGCTGATTGAGAGCCCCGGTACTTCATTTAGAGGAGCTGAGCGAGGTTAAATGAAATGCTGGGGTGTATTCATATTACTTGAACGCTTTTAAATGACTTGGCCCCCAGCCCATCTGGAGCTTGGACCACGTGATTAAAAAGTGAAAAGTAATTCACAGCAGGCTTTCTGTTCATGTATTAATGTCCAGTTGCCAAATGAATATTTTCCTGTTTTGTTTTGTTGAGGTTTTTTTCTCTGTTTTTTGGGTTGGTTTTGGGTTTTTTTAATCCAACTACATTGGTACAGTGGCTCCGTTTGCTTCCTCGCTCCTCTTGTCTGTCCCTATTTATTACTTTAAAAAAAGCTGTTGGAGCGATTGGTGATGGTTTCTCACTTCTCTAAGTGTAATGTTTGGCCTCTGAAAATTTAGTTATGCAGAAAGCTGTTATTGTTGCTGTTCCTTGATCAAATTTATATGTTAGCTTAGGCTAATTTCATTTGTATAAATGATTTGGTGATGTCAGCTGCTGTTGAAAAGTAGGTCATGGTTTTCCTACCCCTCGTCTTTTTCCTAGAAATCTAAGTTGAAGATTGATTCTCTGAAGTGCTACAGCTTTTTTTTTCTTTTTTCTTTTTTTTTTTAATGAATATGTTTCCAAAGATCTGCAGTTAATGGAAAAATTACTGTCGTCTGGAAATGCAGGCAATGCGTGACACTGGAATCTGTCAGTCATTAAAAATAAGTATTTAAAAATGAGGATTTAAATCTGCCTCTTGAGTTAGCTGAAGGATTATGCATCAAGCAGCTCTGTTTCCTGACGCTGGGGAGAAGTGACAGTAGGAGCCGAGAAACTGTATTCTGATTTTTGAAGTCGTCTGGAGGGTAGGATGGGACAGGAAAGGATATGGGCATAAACTATAGTCAGTGGCCGTCATTCCTACAGTTCAGGAGCAAAACTGTGCTTCTCAGCTTAGAAGCCCTCCAGAATGTTATCCTTCGAATAAATGGATACGGTTTCTGGCAGGAGGTTGCCGTGTGTAAACCAGAAAGCAGGATTTTAGTAAGCCCGATGTGCATCTTAGCAAGTCGCTGCTCCTCGGGGAGGCGGTGCCTGAAAAGTTTCCACTTTGTCTGCCAGCAACCTCATTTGACTTTAAAAAAACAAAAAAAAAATTAAAAAAAAAAGAGGCAAAAACCAGTCCCCCAGCCCTACACAGGAACAGCTTTAAAGTTTGCAAGTGAGAGGAGCTAAATGCGTTTGGCATTTACATTGCTGGGATGGGTGTTCTCAGCTGTGAAAAGGACTCGGCCAGGTGTGCCAAAGGCTTTTGTTTTGCAAGCTCTTCTTGTAAAAAAAAAAAAAAAAATGGATTTCCCTCTTGCTAACCTTGGAAACAAAAAAAGCTTCCTAAAATTACTCACCTTTTGGAGGATAAAACATCGTGTTAAAGCGTGAGGGGTTTTTTGCTTCTCCGAGACACGGCTCAGTTGCAAGTGACGATTTTAAGTGTTTTACTTGGAAAGTGGAGCTTTTAAACTGTGTGGAGATGCCAGATTATCTCTTGGATCTTTTTGCAGGAGAGGTCTATACACGTAAAATGCCATCAGGTGACTTGTTGCAGTGTTTTCTCAGGAGATGGGGAAGGAATTGCATCCATCAGGTGTTCCAGAGCACTTCATCTCTTCAGATGAAGCTGTAAATAATCACCTATTGTCTGTTTCAAAGAAGGAGGTGGGAGTTTCAGAGGAGCTACGTGATTATAAGTCAGAATTATTTCAAACTGTCACGGGGTTTGAGTTCCCTTAAGGTGGCTGTTCTATGAAGTTTGATTTAAAAGGATTTAGAGATTTTTCTAAAATTAAGTCAGTTATGCCTCATCTTCACGTCTTGGCTTTTTGACTTCCTTGCCAGTGTTTGAGCAGTTCCATTTTTGCTCCTTGTTTGTGTGAGTTCCCTCCGATGTTCCTTTAACCCTTTGCTGTTTCTTTTATTTCTGTTTTTCCCCTCTCATCTCCTCACTCCACGTGCTGCCAGATTGTTACCTCCCCTTTTGGAATCCTCTCCATCTTCTCCAGGGTATTTCCTTGCAGTGTCCTACAGGCAGATGAGTGAAGGGAGGATTTGATGTGCACGTTTGTTCCTCTGTGGCAGAGGAAGCCTGAAGTCCTGTTGGCACTGAGATCATGATTGATCGGGAATGTGCCTGGCAACACTTTGGTGCTTTAAACTCCCTTGAATCCTGGGGAGGGTTATAAGACCTGTGCCAACCCATTCCTTACCCCCAAAATGCAAAGAAATATTCAGGGTTCATCTGGAGACCTGACTATTACAGGTGTTTTAAAAAAAGAACCCAAACACTTTCGAAGAGTTAAGCCCCCCCCAGCGCCCCCCAAAGTGTGTGTTGGTGGGATCTGTGCTGCAAATCCACAGGATTTGGGGTCAGTTGTGCCTGGAACTCTGCACTTGGTTGTGTTCAGCTCCCAAAAGAGGGCACAGAGAGGGCCATGGCCGTGTTCTGTGCTCAGTTTCTGTCCTTGGTATCAGCAAAACCGTTTCTTATCCCTCATGGTATTTGACTTGATAACTCTCTCAAACTTCAAATTTTGAGGGCTGCCTGTGTGTGAATTATTTTTGTGTGTGTGTGTGTTTTGAAGGCTTTCATCTCTTCCTACCCGTTTGAACTGGGTGTTTCTTTAAAAGGAAGCAGGAAACCTTGGATAAGATGCTTTGTGTTAACTGCTTTGCTTCCTGGCAGGCTCAGCTTCCAGGGTGCAGGTGCTGAGTGGTGACTCCATCCTGGGTGAACATCCTGCACCCAACCTTTCTTCCCAAAGGCTGGAGCGCAGACCATGTTTTTGGGAGTCCCGTCTGCCGCTTTCACCTGTGTCAGGTCACTTCTGTCCCAGGGGAAGTGTCAGCACTGTGGTGGGAGCTGCAAAAGCTGCCAGACTTCTCCCTAGATGTGAGCAGAGTGGGGAAGGCTCTGCAGTCCTGAGGAAGGGAAGCACTGAGGGCACACGCAACCCCAACAGGGCTGCCTCTGTCCCTGGTGTGTGAGTGTCCTGGGCAAACCTCAGAGCAGCTCTGTGAGGCTCCAGTTACAGTCACAAGTAGGAGCCCGAAAGTTTGTGTGTCTGAAAGTGTCAGGTCAGCTCCATATGGCTCCAAAGGCTGCAGTCATAACATACCTGGGGAGGAGAGACGAGTCCTGAAACTGGTGTGGGAATTGGAGTCCCGTGAAGAGCAGAGGTTGCAATCAGAGCAGAAGATCTGCGTGTGCTTCATCTACCGAAATGACTCCCGGTCGTTGTGTTTCAACCTGGGGTCCTGTTGTTTCTTAGAATCACAGGATGGTTTGGGTTGGAAGAGACCTTTAATCTCCCCTCATTCCACCCCCCTGCCATGGGCAGGGACACCTTCCACTATCCCAGGTTGTTCCAAGCCCCATCCAGGCTGGCCGTGGCAGGATGCGAGGCAGGATGGTTCTTGTTTTCCTTTCTGAACTGCACTCCCAGTGCCATCACTTGGCCTTCAGAGAGCAGCTCCAAGGAGCACTGCAAGGGCATGCACTCTTGCCTTCTTTCCCTTTACCCTAACATCTCACCTAGTAGTTCCCTTAGCCTGTGCCATTCGGGCTGGGTTAGAGCCCGGCCGATGGGGTTGTTTCCACCTGACCGCTGGTGTTTGTCATCCTGCAGGACAGTTCCAGGGTGGTCTACAGGGGGTCTCTTTGAGTGGTGGGAGACACTGATGCAACTCCAGAGTCTTCAGAAATGTGCCATTTTTCAGGGTCTGAGGGGGTGGGGCAGAAACTGACTGACTGGCATCTAAAGTTCACTTAAATTCAAGAACCAATGCCAAGTGTGATTTCTGTGAGAAGATCTGGTGAGGATATTTCAGTTGTCTGTGGTGCTCCTGAAATGTCCTCGTGATCCCCATCACTCCTCTGCTGCTGTAGAGGCGTCTTGGTGTGTGTCTTGAGTTCAGAATCAATTGGATGAAGGTCACAGCTGCCTGCTCTTCATGTGGTTGGGAGCATAAAGCTGCTGGAGTGGCTGGAGCTGTTAATAGCACAGGTTAAAAAGCAATTATAGGTTGCGTTGCTTGCGTGAATTGAGTCACATCAATTCAACAAACCCATGGGCTGCAGTTAGCAGAGGGTAAGTATTTGCCTTTCAGTAAAGTAACTGCTATTTTAGTGAGCACTTTTACAGGTCTGCAGCAAACCGGCTTTTCTGTGTGTAACCTCTAGCTCTGGTTTTAAATCCTAAAGGTGAAAATGCTGGGATTTTCCCGGCTGTGCGTTCCAAGGTGTGACAGGTGTTGGGAGCGCCTCAGAGCCTTGAACTCTTGTCTGTTTTTCTTTCTTTCAGATGTGCTGAAAGACATTATGACACCGCCAAATTTAACTGCAGAGGTATGTTTTTCTTGTTCAATACGTGTCCTCTTTAAACTTGAGGGAAGGAAGGGCTAAAGGAGGAGCTGATTAATAGTCATGTAGGAGATTTGGGCGCAAGGAATGATGTCAGATTGCTTTGAGTCATTGGAAAAACTTGCTCTGTTCTTGGTGCTTTCAAAAAAATGTGCCTGACAGTTAAAGATCAAGACCTTATAAGAAATGTGCTGTTGCAAAAATCTTCGCAGAATGGATTGTAGAGAAGTTTCGGTTCGGTTCAGCCTGCTTAAAAAAAAAAAAAATCAGTCCCATGTGATGCCTCTTAGAGATGAGCTGGGTTTTAGGCAGTTTGCAGGGAAACTTTCAGGAGGGCCTTTTGACTGGGTCTTTTCGGCAAGTGGATACTGATGTGCCTGTTGTGTCACTATTGACTCCCCCAGGTAATGAATAAATAAGGATTTACCTCCATTCTTTGGGCAGAGGAACATCTCTGTGCACAGTTAGCAGAGCTGCCTGTGTAGATGAGAAGTTCTTGTGTCTACACAGTTGTAGGAGATAAGCAAATTTTGGCAGCATGGGCTAACCCTACATCATTGCAAGAGCTCAACTTTTTTTTTTTAATTCTTTTTTCTTTTTTTTTAAATTATTATTATTATTATTTTAAACCATCCTTCTAGTTATAAAAGAGGGGTTTTAGAACGTGACCAAAATATAATTGGCTCCTCTAATGGCTGAATATAGAAGGACTGAAATTGTCGTGTCAAAGCCGTCATCACTTCTGATTTGCTCTCACCACGTTGAATGACATGTCCTGAAACCTCACTCCATATATAAAAGCCAGGAGAAAAAAAGGAAAGTATTTTGAGCTGTGCTGGAGCAGTACTTTGAGTGAGGAGAGAAATGAGAAGGACGTGGTTCTAATATGGCCAGAACATATGTCTGCTCTAATTTATGCTTTTTGATAGGGAGGTGTCAGATCCCTTCACTGTCAATCCCAGCCCAAAATGCTGTTTGTGACAGCACCTTTCACAGCTCCTCTGCACATGTAGCTTTTTTTTTTCCCCCTCTTTTCATCCCTGAATTAGTTAACCTTAGATAACCAAATTGGTGACTCAGGACTTCCCTGAGCAGAGGAACAACAGCTCTACTTTGAAATCCCCTGAAGTGAATTAATTGCAGAGGGAACTTCTTACTTGTACACTTAGCATGAAACACCAGAGTAGTTCATTATTCACCTTGGATGCTCTTACATCAAATTAAACCTTAAAGAGCTCTTCATCTTCTTTGGGAATTTGCTTTCTGCCCAGGGTTTTTGCAGTTCCCAAAGTACTTCCATACCTGAAATTACCTTCTGCTTTGCCACAGACTTTCCTTTTTAGGTTTTTTTTTTTTCCCATTCCTCTACGTGCTATGGGATTTTTCTTGTGATGTCTGGGAGCTTGGAGAGGGTGATCAGGCTTCAGTGTTAGGAATCAAAACCCATGGAGGACCTGCACCTTCTCAAGGACCAGCTCGAGGCTGTGAAGTTTAATGTTTCCTTCCTCTGAATCCCCCCACAACATCACAGGGCACCCATTTCATCTTCAGCTCATTCCACCTTTGAAGAAATTGCCACAAGGTTTTGCCTTTGATCCCAGACCTTGGAGAGCACCTTCTTCATGCTGTGACTATTTGGGATTTTTCAGACATTTCCTTCAGGACTGTTTTACTCCCCTTTCCATGGGAACCTGGCTGGCTGTAATTACTCAAGGCTCAGAGTTGGATGGACACA
Organism: Pseudotriccus pelzelni; assembly: GCA_035584735.1. Lineage (NCBI taxonomy): Eukaryota > Metazoa > Chordata > Aves > Passeriformes > Tyrannidae > Pseudotriccus > Pseudotriccus pelzelni. Next base: position 3,267,534 of record JAWMRA010000162.1, on the reverse strand, counting down.
TTTGCATCTTCTTTTCTTAGGGATTTCTAAGAAAATTCCTTCTTTCATTTCCATCTGCAGAAAACGGCAGCTCCGAGTTCACGTGAAACGATGATTTGGGGAGTCTTTGGATCTTCCACGTGGAAGAATTTATTAACATGTGTTCGTGTTGGTGAACCTTTGTTGGTTCTTTAGCAAAGATTATTCGCTTCATTGGCCTTCCCCGTTTGGTCTTCTGGGAGAAGTGAATAAACTGCCCTTGTAGATCCTTCCAAAAGGCTTCAGCCTTGTGCTGCAGCCATTTAGCAGTTCCATAACTGCACCCCTCGCTTGTGCTCTTTTAAGTCCTTGGGGATTCATCAAAAGGAGCCTTGTGTGTGTGACCAGAGAGTAGGGCTTACGAAACGAACGCAGACCCTTGCCAAAAAGTGGAATGTGTTCATTTTTAGCCCAGAAAAGGAAATGGTGTTCCTAGCTGAGAATTTTTTCAGTGAACCGGAGTTGTGTTTACAAGATCCCGAGGCGGATGGAGAAGTGGGGTGCGCTTCATCAAGTGCCTTCTCCTGGTGAAACTAAAACATCCCTTGGAATCCTGTTGGTCAGCCTGACGTTGTCTGTCACGTCGTCTGAGGTGGTCGAGGTCTGGGTGCTTCTCTCTGCTTATTTTTTGCTCTCTTGAGTTTCCTTCCATTTCCTGCGTGAAATTCTTCCCGTCTCTAGATGGAGAAAAGTGTGTGTGCATGAATACACCCATATAAGAGAGGAGGACTGCAAACCCCACAAGTGTTTCAGATGTGATTTTTCTTTTGATTACCGTATTTTTAAAATACGGAAATGGCAGGTTTTTGTTTCAAAGCACCTTCGAGAGTACGTTCCCAATGCAGACCCAACTGTGCTCAGTAGTTTTTCAGCAGAATTCCTATTGTCTGGCCCTGTTTTCTCTCAGCAGGTAGTTTAATTATTGCTGGAGTAATGGGTTTCCACAAGGCTTTTCTTTGTGCCAGCACGCTCTGAAATTCTGGAAGATTCCTGTAGCAGAGCCTGTGCCACTCATTTCAGCAGAGGTGTGAAATAGTTGCTTCATGGAGCAGGATTCTTACGGATTACTGGAGAAACGTCTGCAGTGCTTACAGTATACTGAAGAATATTACAATAAAAAATAGATGTCTAGGTGTAAAACAAGGGGGGGTTACTTAATAAGTTCATTTTTACGTGTTTGTCACCGGGTTGCTCTGTCAGAGCTTGCTGCATTTCCCGTGAACAGCCTAATGAACTCCTCCTTCTCCTTGCAGTTGCACAGTACCCTTTTGAAGACCATAACCCACCACAGCTGGAGCTCATCAAACCTTTTTGTGAAGACCTTGACCAGTGGCTGAGTGAAGACGACAATCATGTGGCAGCAATCCACTGTAAAGCTGGAAAGGGACGAACTGGTGTAATGATTTGTGCATATTTGTTGCATCGAGGCAAGTTTTTAAAGGCTCAAGAAGCCCTAGATTTCTACGGGGAAGTAAGGACCAGAGACAAGAAGGTGAGATACTCCCTGTTCTTCTGTTCCCCTCCCTGTAACTCGCTGCTTTTCCTCCTTGAGGTCGTTTTGGTGCTCAAACCCTTAAAGAAATACTTGCCATCAGTTGCGATTATCTGGTTTGATTTGGCTTTAGTGTTATCGGATCAGCGCAGTTATAAATGAAAGAGCTTTCCTAAGCAGCACTGGCAATTAGTCACAACACTAAAACAGCCTGGTTTTAACATCTCCTGTTCAAGAAGACCTGGACAGTCTATTTTAAATAGCTTTTTCAGCAGAGGTCCGCTGTGCGTTACATCAGGTGGACAGTCCACGAGAGAACTTTCTCGTTCAGCATTTTCAGCCCAAATAAGAGGATTATTCCAGCTTGTTTTGCTGGATGAATGGATGAGCTGTTCATCTCCTCAGGTTCTCTTAACTTCTGTGGTGGTGTTTGGAAATGGGTAGGCATTACAGTTGAATATCCTTACACTGGAATGTTGCTGGATGCCCCTTCTCAATAGAAGGGAAGTTAAGAACCTTTCTGGCATTGTTATGCCTCATTAATGTGAATTTAACCTCCTTCTTTGAAATCTTTTCCAAAGATAATAAGGTGTGAATTGCAAGGCCACTTGAACAAGCTTCCCTGCTCATCTTTCATCGTTTTCAACCTTGGGTAGGTTGGTTGAGCATCCCAAAGGGATCATCCCAGCAGGACAGGTTTTCAGTCTCCCCAAGTACAGAGCTCTCTCTGTTCCTGTAATGTTTGCACAAAGTATTAATTTCACAGCGCGAAGGCCTCTAAAAAGCAGAGCTTCATGTCTGAAAGCTCTTGAGAGCAGAGGTGGCACATGAGGAATTCCAGGGATTTGGCTGTTAATTCACTGGAAGGAGCAAGTAGCTCCTTAGTTTGCTCCCATGGCAAGAGGGAAGCTGTTATTCCATGGACTGCTGAGTTGGCTGTGGCGTAACACTGGAGCAGAGACACTGTCAAGGTCTCCCATCAGAACTCTGAGGCTTTTGGTGAGAGTTAGTTCATGGCTAGTGAGGAGTGATGTGAATAAACACAGTAGATTCCTCCTGCTGATTAGGGTTATCTCAAGAGCTGGATAAAACAGCCCCGAAACCACAAAGCTGAAGAAATGCAGGGTAAAAAAAAAAAAAAAGTGTGTTGTGCCCCAGTTTCCCTCTTGTGAAAAGGTGGTATTTCTGCACATCAGCGTGGTGGGGGTGAGGGCTGTTGGGTGTTCCTCAGCACCCCAGTGGTACCTCAGGCCTCTTGGAGATGAGGGAACCTTAGTAAGGAGGAAATAGGGAGAGCCTTGTTTAGCTTTACTCTAAATAGTGTCTGTAACCAGCAACTTTGTTTTGGTTTCGATGTCTCTACTGGAAGAGTTGATTTTTTTTTTTAATTCTTTTTTTTTTTTCCTTCCCAGCTCCACTTGAGCGTGGTTATCTTGATGTGGCCAGTGGGCAGCATCTGATTCACATAATCCTTCAAGTAGTGTTTATAAACAGGTATTCCAGTGCAGGTTCTGGGGGCCTTTTCCTCCCTCGTGGCCCATATTTCAGTGTTATATGTCAAGTGCTGCTCTCCGATTTGGTATTTCACCACACCTTTATATAACTGACTTCCTGAATTCAAAGCAAATGAGGCATCAAAAGAGGGATGAGCAAGTGCCTCTCCTCTTTCTTTTTGGTTTATTTTTCTGGACCAACCTATGCGTGATGAAGGAAAACTGGCTTTAATCAGGCTCCAAATTTTCTTGGTTTAAAGCAAGAACAAGGTGCCCACTTGGCACAGAGCAGCTGAGAACAGCCCAGCTAAAACCACTGTTGCCATTAATGTTCATGGCAAAGCGATTCTTGGAGGGTTCAGTCGGTGCTGGCAGGAAGTGTGAGTCTTGATTGCAAGAGGAAGTGTGACTAATTGGTCAAGGGAACAACCTCGAGTGCTTCTGGAACAGCCTTTTCCCAAGTGCCTGCTGGGAGAAGCAGCTTCAGGGAGCTCACTTTGCAGCATCAAGTGAGAGCTGCTGTAGGTGAGGCTGAGAGCTGTGCTGTCCTGGGGAAATGAGACGTGGCAAAACTGAGTCTGCAAAAAAGACTGGGACCAAAACCTGGTGTGGGGTCTGGTCTTCATTGCCTGTGTAAGCTTGCCTCTTTGGACTTGTCTAACTCTTTGTGGGAGGGGGGGATTTGTCAGAAGAAGGGAATGATGAAGATGAGAAAATATTGACTGCGTGGTTGCTGCTTCTGCCTTGAAGGGTTTTCTGGTGAGGATTAGAACTTGGAAGGAAGCACAGTGTGGGCAGTGGACAGATATCAGCTGGGAACAACTATGCAAGTGTTGGAGATGATCAATTCAGGAGCATTCCTTGACCATTGTATTGTTGTATTTTCAAGAATGACTCCTAAGAGCTTTCCTGTGAGGAAAGGCTGAGAGAATTGAGATTGTTCAGCCTGGGAATTAAAAGCTTCAGGGTGACCTAATTGTGACCTTCCAGGACCTGAAGGGAGCCAGCAAGAAAAATGGAGAGAGGCTTATTACAAGGCCTTAGAGTGACAGGACAAGGGGGAACAGGTTCAGATTGACAGAGGGCAGGATTAGATGAGATATTGGGAAGGAATTCTTCCCCATGAGGGTGGGCAGGCCCTGGCACAGGTTGCCCAGAGAAGCTGTGGCCGCCCCTGGATCCCTGGAAGTGTTCAAGGCCAGGTTGGACGGGGCTTGGAGCCACCTGGGCTGGTGGAAGGTGTCCCTGCCCGTGGCAGGGGGTAGAACAGGATGATCTTTAAGGTCCCTTCCAGCCCAAGCCATGCTGTGATTCTGTGGTATTGGTATAACTGAACAGGAAATGCAAACCAATTGTTTTGTGCGAGGAAGTCTCAGAATGACTCTCTGAGCAGGGCAAGGATCCCAGGGCTGATGGCAGAGCTCAGCAGTTGTGATTTCTGTTTGTTGGCTGTGCTCAGGTGACAGCTTCTGCTAAACCTCATGCCCCAAGCCTAGTGCGAGCCTGCAGCTCTGCTCTCGCGGTAGGGCACGTTATTGAAGTGCTTGTGGGAATATTACTTCCAAAAACGTTTGTTCTTCGTGATAATGCCTGTGCTGCATTGAGAGGAGAACCAGGAGCAGCATCTGACAGTTTTTGTGATGTCCGCGCTGCTCACCAGTGCCCTGGGAAGCTCCGCTACAAGAACTAGAGAAGCTTGTCTAACATCCATTTAAAAAGGCTGGTGGTGATAGATGGGAAATACCAGCTTCCCATGGAGAACATGCTTGAACTACTTCCCTGTCCTTATTCTCCTGGAGTAAAAGTGAGCAGGGGTTGATTTTACCTCTTGGAATATTATTAGCTTGTTATGAAAATGTCCTGCTTGGAGTTCAGACCTTTGGAAGTTCAGACCTTTGGAGAGTTCTGCTTCAGTGTGACTGGTTCTTGGAGTCTCAGGGTCTCCCTGTGTCTCCAGGGAGTAAATCTCTTTGGCTGGAGGGATCAAACTCCCTTGTTGGACAAGAACTGGATTCGCTTTGGGATTGATTATCCCAGTGAACGTGACTGTGCTCCCTTGTTTCTGGTCCCAGCGTCGGTAGTTCTGGTGGAGCGCTGGGGTTTCTCCATGGGACACATCCATCAGGACACGAGGAAGGAATGAGCAGAGAGGGATGTCTTCTCCTTACCTGCGTGGTTTTCTTCTGCTTGGCAGCATTGGCAAACCCTGCTGGTCTGCTCTGAGCCTGGGATCTGCTCAGATCCCAGGAAAGCAAGCTTGAAACTCCCTTAAGAAGTGGGTGTGATAACTGCTGAGGACGTCTGAGCCAAAACCATGGGCAGTGCAGAAGGCTTAGGAAGGTCATTGTACAAGTGCTGCAGGGAAAGGTCTTTTGTGTAATTTAGAAGCAGCTGAAGTGATAAGGAGACATAATTATCAACTTTTTTTTTTTTTTAATAATGGCAGGAAGTGACTCTTTTCATGTGTGCAGAACAGAGATTGGCTAAATTAAAAGCGCTCTGGCCACTCTAAGCTTTATGGCTGTTGTGAGGTGAAGCAGGTGAAACTTAAGAGCCTACAGAAATATTGTGGGGTAGGTTTCGTGACCAGAACGCTCACAGAATGAAAACCTTTTGCTTATTTTTGTTTATTGCCATCCCACAACTGGTTTGAATCAGAAAATTTACTTACTGATGCTGTTGTATGTAATGCAGGTTATTATAAATGTGAGGCGTTTTCTGGGAAATGAAATAACTTTTCATCTTTCTCGCTTTTGCTTGAAAATATTAGTTGTAAGAGCTTTAAAACTGTTCCCTTACTCGAAGCTTTAAGCTGATTTAAAATCAGTAGTGAAAACATTTGTAGGTTATATGCTCTCAAAGCAAATGCTTACTTCAGAGTTGTAACAACTAAAGTCCTTCATTGCACAGTGTGGGCTTTGGGGCCTGTTGTCATGAAACTTCCCAGCTTTTTGGGGGTAAAACATTTCAGAGGGATGTTAGAAGGCAACATCTGTCTTGAGTATGGTGACAATAGTAAACACCAGAATCCTTTGACTTAAACTGCTGTCAAAATGTAATTTCTCTTAGTGGTGCTTAAAAATTAAGAGTACGTTCAAGGCACCTCCTGCTCAACGCCTCACACTCCCCACCCCAAAAAAAAGCAGGAGCATGAAACTGTCTTTGACGTGACCCTCAGAGTATCTGTGGTGTTTGGTTTTGAGATACGAGAAAAATCTGCCTTCTTTGCCTCATTACTGGAGGTGGAGGCTTGGAGAGCACAGAATTGTGGAATGGTTTGGGTTGGAAGGGACCTAAAAGGTCATGTCCTTTCGCCCTCTGCCAGGGGCAGGGACACCTTCACTAGCCCAGGTTGCTCCGAGCCCCGTCCGACCTGGCCTCGGGTACTTCCAGGGATGGGGCAAGAATTTCTTCCCAATATCCAGTCCAGTCCCACTCTCTTGTCAGTGTGAAGCCGTTGCCCCTCGTCCTGTCACTTCAGGCCCTTGTCAATAGTCTCTCTCCATCTTTCCTGTCATCTCCCTTCAGGTCCTGGAAGGCCACAATTAGGTGACCTCAGCGCCTTCTCTTGTCCAGCCTGAACAATCCCAATTCTCCCAGCCTTTCCTCAGGGCAGAAGGGCTCCATCCCTCTAGGATGTACTAAAGTTACTGGAAAACCAGTGCCCTGCTGGATGCTGGAGACCGGCTGCTGATGACTTCCCAGTTCCTTGGTGGTTTGTTTGCCCTCGGGGATATCTGAGGTGATCTGTCAGCGATGCCGATGAACGGTCGCGGTGGTTTCTGACGCTTGTTTTCCCTCTGTTTAGGGAGTGACAATTCCCAGTCAGAGACGCTACGTGTACTACTATAGCTACCTGTTAAAGAATCACCTGGATTACAGACCAGTGGCACTGCTGTTTCACAAGATGATGTTTGAAACAATTCCCATGTTCAGCAGCGGAACTTGCAGTAAGTACCCGGCCCCCCGGTGGGGAAACATCGCGCCTTGAACGTGGTGGTGGCACCAAGAGCTGCACACCTCGATGGAGGAGGTCATATTTACACACCTCGCCTTCCAAAATCCGCTGGGTTGGTGCGGTCTGTCCGCTGGGATCCTCCCAGGTGTGGTAACTCAGGGGTCTGGGAGGGACTCAGGATCGTTTTACTGCGGTTTGAAATTGGGCAGTGGTTTACTGGTTTGAACATCAGTCAGTTAGGTTGGAAAAGAGCTCCAAGACTGTGGAGTCCAACCTCTGCCCCATCACCACCTCGTTAACCGGCCCAGAGCACTGAGTGCCACGCTCCTTGAACACTCAATATATCTATATTTCAATATCTGCTCCTTAACTTTTATAAAAGGCCTCCTTTTTTTTTTTTTTTTTTAAAATACAGCAACTCTTGGGAAACATGAATTGCTGCAAAACATTTGCTTAATGGCGTGTTGGCTTCAACTGCCAGCAGCATCATTCTTCCCATGATGTTTTAAAAAAAATAAATGAATCAGTTCAACTGGGTAAATATCTAATTAACTCTGGGATAAACTTTCCTTGATGTGGAGGCTTCTAAAGCCTGGAATACACCTGTGAATGATTAATCTGATCTGCTGGTACGCTGCGTTAGGAGGGGACAGCAGATTTCTGGAAGCTTTGTAATATAAATACAAACTCTCTGCTGTCCTGTGGGCCTGCGTGACAGGGCAGGGACTGCCTAGTGCTGCGTGTTCATTTTTTTTGGTGGTGGAAAAAATCTTTCTGATGGTTTTGCTATGGGGAATTACAGCAATGTGTAATTAATTCCAGTGCCTCCCGTGGCTTTGATTAAAATGGGCCCCGTTAATATTGTTGTGAGACACTACCTGAACGCGTATCACACATCAGAAACAATCGAGCGACTTGTCAGGCTGGGCTGAGGAGGAGGAAGGGAGGGAGGAGCCTCTGCCAAAAAAACCTCTGCCTCCAGGGGAGAGGTGTGGAGGTTACAGATTTCTGCAATTACCACTTATTTAATGTTTTGGATAAACTGTAGCTGTACTTGCCAAACGAAGCTACAGGCCTGAATCACTGCTGTGAGCACTGACTTGGGTGTCCGTGGCGGGCTCTTGGTGTGCTGTTTCCGTGGGACAAACAACGGGTTTGCTAAGCACCTGAGAAGACAGATGCACTGTCAACTTCAGCATCTTCCCATGCTGCGATATTTTAAGTTTCTCTGGAGTTTTCAGTGATCTTTCAGAACGTGAAAGCCGTGGGCTGGGTTGTTCCTTTGGTCGCGTTATCGACTGCGAGGGGAGGAATTTTGTGTTGCACGTGCTGTCTTCAAACCTGACTTCCTGGCTATGATTCTGCTGGTTTAAAGTCACTGACCGAGACGGGTTGTGCCTCTCGGGCAAAATGAAAGGATGACAGGGTTTCACAGCTCTGAGGATTTGAGGGAGATAAGGTGAGAGAGTTGGGGCTGTTCAAGCCTGGAGAAGAGAATATTGCGTGGAGACCTCACAGCACCTTCCAAGACCTGAAGGGGCTACAGGGAAGCCAGAGAAAGGCTCTTATCAGGAACTGTGGTGATAGGACAAGGGGGAACAGCTTGACACTGGCAGAGGGGAAATTAAGGTTGGATATTGGGATGAAATTGTTCCCTGTGAGGGTGGGCAGGCCCTGGCACAGGTTGCCCAGAGAAGCTGTGGCTGCCCCTGGATCCCTGG
>JAWMRA010000162.1:3245677-3258752 GCA_035584735.1 Pseudotriccus pelzelni | reverse complement strand
GGCCCTGGCACAGGTTGCCCAGAGAAGCTGTGGCTGCCCCTGGATCCCTGGAAGTGTCCAAGGCCAGGTTGGACAAGTGTCCCTGCCCATGGCAGGGGGTGGGACTGGATGGACTTTAATGTCCCTTCCAGCTCACACCATTCTGTGACTCTCTGAATCTGTAACAATTTCATAGCTGGGCCGCAGAGCAGGATAACGTGGATGTGCTCCATAGGGATTCCCACAGCTCTGCAGGGGTGTCGTCTGGCAGTTTCCAAAGAAACTCTGCTTGGACTGCACCGAAAACCTCTCCTGATGTCACTGTTACCCCTGCAGATTTAATTTGGGAGTTATGCTGTGGCACTGCTTTGGTGATGGTGATATACCCAGGACCAACTGGGTGCTGCTTGGTTTTGTCTATTAATGTTCAGTTTTAGCCTTGGCTTTGTTGGTTTAACACTTGTGTTCGTGTAAGAGTATAAATCAGTTTGTGCTGACATGACCACCCACTCCACAACTGGAAGAAGAGACGAGAGAGAATAAAACCCCTCAGTCAGATCCATATGATACAGAGAGGAGAAGCAACACACAAGGAACATCAAGTAGTTGTCATTTCGTATAGTTATTTCTTACTCTATTGAAAACGACAACTTTCTGGGAGCTCTGGTTGCCTGAAAGTATTGCCATGAAGGACAGAAATCTGTTGTTTGCAGTAGCCTCTAGGAAAGCTTGATACCCTGTGGTGCTTAACATTTAAAATATATTTATTTAACTTTGAAAGTATCACTGTTCTGCTGCTAATATTGTGCTTTTTGACACTTTTGAGGCGTTTCTTACAAAGTGACACTCTGTTTTGCCGTGCAGATCCTCAGTTTGTGGTGTACCAGCTCAAGGTAAAGATATTCACCTCCCCTTCAGGACCCTCGAGACGTGAAGACAAGTACATGTACTTTGAATTCCCTCAACCTTTGCCGGTATGCGGTGATATCAAAGTGGAATTTTTCCACAAACAGAACAAGATGTTGAAAAAGGTTGGTTTCCTTCGGTTTGTTGTTTGTTTTTTTTTTTTTTCCTGGAAAATGGTGTGGAGCCTGATGCAGGGCTGGGACTCTGGTTATTCCTCAGGGCTGTGCAATCCCAGTACTTAATTCTTTGATGTCGAGTTTTCCCAAGGAGCGGATCCACCACAAAATGAAAGCTGGGTGTTGGGAGAGTTGGTGAGATCAAGTACAAAGGTTGGATAAAAATGATCCTGGATATATGTGTTGCAGTCGTTTGGGTAGTAGTGAGTAATCTAATTGAGGAAGAAACATTCTCAGCCTAAAAATAGACTTGCATACTGAGCAAGTTAACTCCAGCTGTTTTCTTCACTAAATTTTCCTAAGGTTTTGAGCAGGCACGGAAGATCCTGTCTGTGCTGTTGGCTGATTCCAACCCATCTGTCAAATGTAGTTGAATTTCTGAGATAATTAAGTTCCTACGCACTTGGTAAAAGTATCTCTGCAGTCTCTTCAACCACCTCTCTGTTCCCAGCTGCAGTGCCTCGACTTTAGAGAATTCACTCAGCACTGAGGATTTTATCAGCTGTGGAAAGGAATTAATCTAGAACTTATTTTGAAACCAAGTTCTTAAAGCTTAGTTTCTGGGGCTTGTGGAACTAGTTTGCATCTACCAAAGTGAAAGCTGGGGATGAGACCGTGTTGATTAAGGGCTGCCTTTGTATTTGCTGCTTCAAATTCTTACCCTAACCCTAACCCAAACCCTAACCCTAACCCTAACTCGTGGTTTAATGGAGGTTCTAAAACTTGAGAGCTTCCAGTGAGTGAGTCCTGTGTACAGGCAGGGCCTAAAAATAAGAAATCCTGGAGCAGACTGGGAGATAAAACTGAAGTGCTAAGTCTCTTAAAACCGAGCATGCAGGTTGTACCTATTAGCTGTGTGTAAATACACATGCACGTTGTTCTGGGGGCTTGTAGAGGTACCAGGTGTTGTTAGCAAGTTTAATCTACGTGCTGATGTCTGCAGAAGTTTTTAAACTGTTTCTCAGGGGGACTGTTTTCTGTCTGATGAGATGTCCTGGTTGGGCAGTGCAGCTGTACGCAGCACGGCGTCCGTGAAACAAAGCATTGGCAAAGCAGAAATCCCGCTTTCAAGTGCACATTTAGAGTTTTTGGCATTTCAAACAGCAACACCGAGCAGCCAGTTTTGAGAACAGGAGCACCCAGATGAGTGCTGTGGCTTAGACATGAGGGAGGCAGGGAAGAGATGGTACAAAACCCAAATGTCAGAGACAAGGCCCTGCTTTATCTGTTCTCTGTCCTGTCAGCACTGGGGATTTGCTGTTTCTTTACCATCTCCAGTAGCACTTGGATTGCAAGCAGGCATTATAGGGAGCACTGTGCTGCCCTGCCCACCCCAGAAATACCAGTGTGCGGGGTCAGCTGCTGGATTTTGGCTCTGTAGCCTCAGGGATAAACTCCTGTGTTTGTTTTACCCTTGTAGAGAGCACTGGCATCCAGTGACAGCAAAAACTGGAGCTCCTGGTGAGCACACACGACTTCTGCAGCGTAAATTCAGTCTTCAGGAGAGTGGAAAGCTGCAGAACCCCACAGCAGGAGTGTTAATGGGCTGGACTTTTGTTTCAGAGTGTCAGATTGTGGTTTCATTTCTTAAGAATCCCTTTGTAGTTTCTGAGGAGGTGGTTGATGTATTTTTTTTTTTTTCCTTTGTGTGTATTCTTATCAAGCACCAGAACTGTTTGGGTTCTGTGGGTTACAGGTAGTGGCAGAGATGCTTCTTTTCTCAGTGTTTTTGGCCTGTTAGGGCCAAGAAGTGGTGAAAGCTCTACTTTTCACACCTACAGGCTTTTCTGAGGTAGAAACCCTTCACCAGGCAGTAAAGAAACCACCCTGACAATCAAGTATCTGTTGAATTGAGTGTCTGATTGCCTCAACACCACTGGAGGCTAGAAAGAAGTAGGTTTGAGATGTTGCCCAGTTCTGGAAAGATCATGTCAGCTCTGCTGGAAACACGGCCAGGAGCAGATCCTTCCACATGGTCCTTTGACAGCATGTTGCATAAAAAAGGTGGGAACAGGGCAAAGGTGAATATTGGTGACAGGAAAACGTACCTTGGCTCCAAGTTGAACACATTTCACTGTCCAAGTGTTGCACAGCTCTGCCTGTTCCTCTTCCAGATCAACTGACTAGGCAGCTTTTACTCAAAACCCCAAAAGTGAGCGGAATTTCCAGTTGGGGGAGACTTCTGTTCTAAAGATCACCTCTGTGCAGGGATCCCCTGATTCATGAGAACAGTATAATTAGGAGTAACAGGATCTTACCTTCCAGAGATTCTGGTTTAGTCACCAGGTTTATGAAAGGTGAAATTCCAACTCTGTTGCCTGTCTCTGGTTCTTGTCCTTCCAAGGTTTTCTGTTAGCAGATTCATGGGTAGCTGTGCAAGTCTTAAAAGACATCACATGTTTACCGGCCTGGAACAGCCAAGGAACTTTAAGCAGCTCGTGTTGCAGACCCAGTGTGACACTTAAAACAGCCACATGTCCTGCCTTTTAATGACAAAAGTTAATTTTAGAGGCTATTGAGAGCTGCCCTCTGCCAAAGGATCATTGGTAAGGGGGTGACTGCTTTGGAAAAGTTTCCCTCTTCCAGCTCTTCCACAGTCTCTGCCACCTGGCATCAGTTAGGAAGTCCAGAGCTTTTGGTCTTTTCTTGTCTAATCAAGTTGTTTACTTTATTCTCAACCCATTTCTTCAGTGTGATGTAGCTACTTCCTTTCAAGAGTGAAATGCATGCCCACATGAGAACAAAATGGCTTGAGGCTCAAGTACAGTTATTATGTATGAATTTCTGATGGATAGAAGTTAGCAATCCAGGGGATTTTTTTTTTTTTGGAGCGTGGCTTTTTGTTGTTCTGCCTTGTAGCTTGACTGTTGTTCCATCTCAGGCTGCTGCCACAGTCTCTCTAGGTTTGCTTCCGTGTATCTGTGCAGAGCCTTTTTTTCTTCCAGTTATTGATGCTGACATGATAATTTTTAAGTATTTCAGAGTATCCTCAGATCACTCGGTTCAATGAGAGCCTGTTTAAAAATAATGCAGAAGATCTCCTCCTAATCTTCCTGCCTCCAGAGCCTGGGGGTGAAGGAGACCTTTCTCAGGAGTCCTCCCAGTACAGATTGAGAGGGAGATGTGGCTGCGGGTTTAATTTGTAAGAGTCAGTGGTGTTTTAGTCCCAGGCTCCAGCGTAGGCAGGGCTGACAGCACTGTTAGAGCATTTCAGCTCTCCAGTCTGCAGATGAGAAGTTCTGCTACATAGCTCAGGGAGACTTTGGGGCTGTTTGGCAGACGCCGAAGAATGAACTCTGAAAATGTCAGAAGACTTTGAACTGTTGATCTGAAAACGGTACAAGAAGTTCCCTCAGCCAGGACTGTGGGAAGGCCGAGGCCAGCATGGAACAGGCTGAAACAGGATCTCCTTGTCTCGGACAGCATCTCCAAACCCCTCAGTTTGCTGCGGAGTGATTGGAAGGGCCTGTAGATCTCTCTGCAAAGTTAAACTCTCAGGAGGAGAGAGGAACTCCTGACTGGTGGTTTAAGTGGTCTTGGGTTTGGATCTCAGCCTGCAGGTAGAGACAGGTACCACCTCCAGAGTGAAGACTGTTTTCCTGTCAGAGAGAAACTGCACGAGGTAGGAGTGGTCCTGTGTGTCACAACAGGGGGATTGAATCAGCCTTTTTTTGTAGATTTTATGGTACAGATTTGGTTATGGAAGAGAGTGCAGCTGTGATTTTTATTTTTTTTAAAGACAGATGTCTGTGATGTAACTGGAAGTGAAGCAAAACACATTGAGAAACAGCCTCTAATACTCCTTTTCAGAAGCCTATTCATTAAACTGTCTTATGTGAGCACTTGGTCTGGTATTTTGATTTGCTATATAAAGCCCAAATTCAGTTCATGCCTTGATTTTTAAAATTCCTATCTTTGGCCCATATTACATCATCTTTCTCAGTTGTCTTGCATGAAATATCTCGGAGTCTGATGCTTTAGCTGAGCCCTCACTTTGAATAATGAGGTTTATTCTTCAGTGCAAACAGTGACACTGTTACCACCCGTAAGAGCTAATTCCAAAAAACCTGACCAAGTCCTCCCTCAGCTTGAGTGGCCGTGCCATGTTGCAGGACCCATGAACTCAGTTTATTAAGCTAATTGAGTTACTGTAGTGGAAAAGAAAGGAAAATAACTCAATGCTTTACGAAGCTGGAGGGAGATAAAAGGAAAAATTACCAGCTCTGCTGAGTTGTATTGTTTAGTTTGAGTCCCTGAAGACCTCTGGAAACTTATCCCAAGGAAAACAGATTAAAAGCTGACAGATGACAGACTCCTTGCTGGACTTGTCTTCTCCAGCCTCTGTCAGTGGAGCTGAGTCCCTGCAGTTGCTTGTTCAGGCAGGCCCTCAAATGCCAAGGTAAATCCTTCCTGCTTCTGCCCCACGTGCTGGAGCTGAAGGTGAGGCATGACGAGCCCGTGCCTTCTGCTGGCATTGCTTCACACCCAGCGGCCTGGTTTTCTTTCGCCGCTGCTTTCCTCCACTGTTCAGAGCCGTTTTCCATCCACGTGCTGCACACTGGAGGTGACGCGGGTGGCGCTGAGGACCCCGCACCAGTGGCAAAAGTGTTCCCAAAAAAAGGGCTTCCAAACCAGCTGTAGTTACTGCATGTTAATTGGGCAGATCAGCTTGATTCCCAAAGGTGCTGGAGAGGCTTGTGGTGAAGTGGGTAACTTCTTAACTTCCAGAAGTGTTTCTGCCTGAATTTCTTGACTTCTGCCACTGCCCTTAGTTACAGGTTGGGAGTGTCTCAGGTGCTTACAGAAATGCACACAGGCTGGGGAGGGGTTTTGTGGGTTTTACCTAAAACACTCGAAGTGGGTCTGCTGGCTTTTGGTAGAGAAGGCAGGCAGGTGTAGAAGTTGTTTGATCAGACACTTCTGAATTCCCAGGATTTGTGTACTTGTTTTTATTAATTTCTGAGGAAGATGAATGTGAGTTAAGGTTCTGGAACGGACCGGCAGATTTAACAGGGCGGCAGAAATACTGACCATTATGGGGAGCCTGGTCATTTGCATTGGGAGCTTTTGCATGAAAACTCAAATCAGAGTCAAGTGGAAGATTTCATTTGTGAAGAGCAAGTGAATACAGCTCAGTTTCAGAAGGAGAGGCACTTACTGTGTGAGGTAGGACCAACCTGCCAACAACAGTTGGTCTTGGAAACGTCAACTCTTGACTGGCAGAAGGGCAGGAGATGGAGAGCTAAACCAAGGGCACTCAGTGCATCCTGTGGAGCTGTTGAGGTGAAGTTCCCGGGCATATCACCCTCAGAGCTTGTCCAGCCGAGAGCAGAACCTGTTCAGTAGCACACAGGGAGAGAGACACTCCCCCGCCAGTCTGAGTGGGAAGTGTGTGATGCTCTGGCCAGTATCAGCTGGCTCTCCAGCCTTTAGAATCACTGAGACAGTGATGTTTTGCCTCTTTGTACAGGTATGGCTGTGGCAGCGTTAGAGTGGGTAACCAAACCTTGTACCTGTTGGTAATCTGTGAAGTTCTGCTTAAGCTGAATATACTTCAACTGTCCCTGCCTCAGCTTCTCCTTAAGAACCTCCTGTTGAGCAGCAGGACAGCAGACACGGAGTCTGACTTCTCTTAGTGCTGGTCAGCAAAGGTCTGACTGGTAGAAACCACCTCAGTAAAGCAGGAATGAATCCAGTCCTAAAGGAGTCCTGCTTTTGTAGGGTGGTTTGGCCCAACTACAGCCATTTCTGTGTAAAATGAAAGCAAAGCTTTCTGTTAGGGGATAGATTGTTCTGTGTTATCAATATTTAACTCACCTGAGCTGGTTTGCTCAGGTTGTCTGTTGGGTTTGGCAATTGCTTGGCGGGGTGTGAAGCAAACAAAATCTGTTTATGCCTTGCGATTGCAAGTTTAAGACTTATTTAATTTCTTGTCATCTGCTTTTATTGTAGGTATGGTGGTTGTAAACCCAGCTTTCGATAAGGAGTGACTTCTGAAAGCTGGAGTGGTTAAAACTGAGCTTGGTTAATGCAGAGTTTTGTGTGTTGTGCAGGAGATTTGGTGAAAATGTCTTTGCATGCAATGTAACCAATGATGTACTGTTGTCCAAACAAGTTTTGTCTGTTATTACCTATTTGTTTCTGACCAGATGATGATGATGATGATATTAGTCTAATGAATGTGCCACTAGTGAATACTAAAGCAAGCTTGTTTTTTTTTTGTGTTCTTCCTCCCCCAGGACAAAATGTTTCACTTTTGGGTAAATACATTCTTCATAGGACTGGATGAAAATTCAGACAAAGTAGAAAATGGAAGTCTAGTTGCAGATCAGGAACTTGATGGTATTTTCAGTACAGAGCGCTCAGATAATGATAAGGAGTATTTAATCCTTACATTAACAAAAAACGATCTAGACAAAGCAAATAAAGACAAAGCCAACAGATATTTCTCTCCAAACTTCAAGGTCAGTATATATTCTGTGTGAACAAAGCTGAAAAGCTGCATGACTTGCTCTTGGTTTGTCTGTCTTGCCTCGTTGGAGGGACCGTGTGAGACTGCTGTGTAGAGATGGAGTCACTTCTGTGTCGGTGTTTTGCCACCATTTAGCAAAGTTCTTTGCTTTGGAGGTTTTATCTGCTTTTTTTGGGGAAGCTGAGAGATGTTGAGAGCTGGGATTAAAGCCTTCAGGTTGTTTCAGGTGTTTCTCAAAGCCATGAGAGACGAGTAGTACGAGAGCCAGTGAGCCAGGTGGCATCTTCCCCTGTAGCAGCTGCGTTGCAGGAGCTCTGAGCGTGACATGCTAATTTCTGACTTCATTTGCCTGTTTTGTGGGAAGCAGAGAGGCCACAGAGGGGTGATGAGTGGTCTGGAGCATCTCTCACGAGGAGAGGCTGCGGGAGCTGGGCCTGTTCAGTCTAGAGGAGAGAAAACTGAGAGGGGATCTCATCAAATCCACACAAATACCTCCAAGGCAGGTGCCAAAGAGGATGGTTCCAGGCTCTTTTTGGTGGTGCCCAGTGACAGGATGAGGAGCAGCGGCCATAAACTAAAACACGAGAGGTTCCACCTCAACACGAGGAAGAACTTTTGTGTTGAGGGTGGCAGAGCGCTGGAACAGCTGCCCAGAGGGATCGCGGAGTCTCTCTCTGTGGAGACGTTCCAAACCCACCAGGACGTGTTCCCGTGTCACCTGCTCCCTTGGGTCATCTCCAGGGGTCCCTTCCAACCCCAGCTGTTCTGTGAGTCTGGGGATACCTTAACTTGGGAGTTAAGCTTCGAGGAACACAAGCCATTGCTACTAGTGTTTTAAACATGGGAAAGGCCTGAGCATTTTCTCCCTTGCTCATGAAATACCAGCCAGACCCCAGCAGTGCCGGTTTGAAGGTAATGGTCAGAGCTGCTTGTTGGAATGTTGCGCGTGAAAAGTCTGATCCAAGCAAGTCACACCCATCGGAGTTTGTTTTATTCATTCCTGTGCAGTCTTACCGCAATTCCAGAGCTCTGGAAGGCAGGAGGATTGAAAAGCTTGTCCTGGACTTTATTTTCCCCGTTGTGGCAGGGAGAGGATGGAAAACCTGTCTCTGGAGAGAGAGGAACACTCGTGTGATTCAGTGTAGCTGTTAAAAAGCATTGCTCTGTTACCTGTGCTCAGTTCAAGTCCAGGTTTCCTTTTTTTAAATGTTGTTTTTTCCTTCCCCAGGTGAAGCTATTTTTCACAAAAACAGTAGAAGAGCCATCAAACCCAGAGGCTAGCAGTTCAACTTCTGTAACACCAGATGTTAGTGACAATGAACCTGATCATTATAGATACTCTGACACCACTGACTCTGATCCAGAGAATGAACCTTTTGATGAAGATCAGCATACACAGATTACAAAAGTCTGAATATTTTTTTTATCGGAGATAAAAAAGAAAAAAAAACCATACAAAAAAAACCCCACCAACCATGAAGAGAGACAAACTTGAATAAACTGAGGAAAAAAAGAAAAAAAGGACCTTTCTAAATGGCAAAAGGACATAGTGTCAGATTACCAATTATAGGAACAGTTCTTTCCTGACCAATCTTGTTTTGCCCTATAAACCTAAAGGGTTTGACACTTGTCCAGTCGGGGGGAAAAAAAAGGAAGGTTACGTAGCTCTTATATGTATATACCTTTTTGTGTCAAAAGGACATTAAAACTTCAATTAGGAACTATAAACATGGCACTTTTCCCATTTTATTCCAGTTTTATAAAAGTGGAGACAGACCTAATGTGTATGCGTAGGAATTTTTCCTTTTTGTGTTCTGTCACCAAACGAAGTTTCAAAACCGAAAACAAACAAACCGACAACAACAAAAAATGATTTACAGGTTCACATCCTGCCCCTTTTTTTGCACTTGTGTGGCAAGAGAAAAGTCTGCAGTTGGCTAAGAAATGTTTCCAGAAGGTTTTCCTACATTCTAACGCATGTCTTTTGGCTGGGGGATGGAAAAGGAGTGCTCGGGAAGGAGCGTGGCCTCTGTACCATATCCGGCTGTTCCATGCACCTTTCCTTAGCACGCTGCCCTGACTCGCCCGGGACAATGGACGAGGAGTCGCCGCTGTCACTGCTTTGTCGTTTGTGCATTTTAAATTTCTCTCTCTCTTTTTTTTTTTGTTTGTTTTGTTTTTGTGTTCTTTTTTGGTTTTGTTTTCCAGTGTAATGGTGCTAGAAAAGGCAGCTAGAGGGGAGCGATTCTGTACTGGGGAGGTGGGGGGGGGGGGGACAGGAGTGAACCTTCCCGACACCCGCGCCACGAAGGGAGACAAATTCTTGGGGTCACACAAAAATGAAAATTAGAAAAAAAAAAAAATTAGAAAAAAAAAGAAAAGGAAACACACAGCAACAATGACTTAACCATACAAATGTGGAGGCTATCAACGAAAAATAGGAGCTTGAAAACAAATGGTTACAAAAGTTTTGACAATGATTTATCAGGTTGTTTTGTTGTTTTGGTTGTTGTTTTTTTTTTCCTGAATTGTAATGGCTGCTCCATCTCCTGTGTAATCAAGGCCAGTGCTAAAAGTCAGATGCTCTTAGTGCAGACATCAGTCAACATCTTACATTTATATTAGTAGTTTTTCAATCATATTCCTGCTGTGAATACTTCATGTGCTGCCTTGCAAGCTTTTTTTTTTTTTTCTTTTTTTTTCCCTCTCTTCTCCTCATGAATATAAAAAATATTTTGTAATGGTGCACAGGAAATGTCATTAGAGATTCTCCAGGTTAGTAGGTTTCTGATGCATTTATTCAATCAAACCTCTGTCAGCCGTTCCACCCCTTTGACCTTACGCATTCTGATACAATGAGTTTTGCAGTTTTGCACACTTTTTAAAAAAAAAAAAAAAAAAGAAAGAAAAAAAAGAAGTCAGTAACTGTTAGGGAATTTTACTTGAATGCTCAGTACCTACAGTGTTTGAAAAACAGACCTTACACACGATAAGAGAGGAAACCGGTGTTGCAGTAAATTCTCAGCGCTGCAAATGAAGATTAAAAAGCAGAACTTGTCCCAAATAAATTGCTGGCTATCAAAAAAAAAAAAACCAAAACAAACCCCAACACAAACCACCCAGCCAATTAGTTTTCTACACTAACTGACTGTGTTGTGTTGTTTGTAGGGATAGAGCCAAGGGTAGGGCTTGAGGTTCCCTTTTGGTGTGTAATTGTCTTGCCCAGACTGCAGGTGACTTCAGAGTGCGACTGCTG
Organism: Pseudotriccus pelzelni; assembly: GCA_035584735.1. Lineage (NCBI taxonomy): Eukaryota > Metazoa > Chordata > Aves > Passeriformes > Tyrannidae > Pseudotriccus > Pseudotriccus pelzelni. Next base: position 3,247,963 of record JAWMRA010000162.1, on the reverse strand, counting down.
TTGCATCCAAATGTGAAGTAGCTGCCCAGATTGTCCCTTCTAAAGTACATCCTGAAGAGCTGACCCCAAATGGATGCTTTTTTTAGGGTATAACACATTCCCCGCCCCCCCCCCCCATTAGCTTACTGGTGCTGACAGTGAAGTTCATGAGCTGTGTTCTCACCTGGAATTACGTATGGAATCTGTTCAACAGCATTAATGGTTGGAATTTGAACGAGACAAGGCAGGACTTCCAGTAATTACTGTTGGTAAACGAAGGTATAAAGGGCTTTTCTTTTTTTTTTTTTTCTTGTCTGGTATCTGTTGGTCAATTTTGTTCATCAGATTCACGGTTCTAACTTCTAACAAAACTGGTTGATACTTTCTGACTTAGAGGTTTAATTAGACTTTAATAGCTTAAATGGATCAAGATTGCTGGTTCCAGCACTCGTTATTCCCAGTGCTATGACGAGCAGGAGGTGGTTCCCTTGGGACAGGAATATTGAACTCTTACCCTTCCGATCACGTTTCACTTTGTCCGGTTTATAACAGTTGAAAGTTGTTGTTGGCTTAATAAACAAAAACTGTTGATGCTTTAAAAAGTATTTGGATATTGGCACTGCTGCGCGTCCCGCTTTGGATAATAAAGGTGGGATCGGTGTGGTTCCAGCCTGGAACGCTGAGGGATCGGAAATCATGGCGCGATGGGCTTTTGCACTGTTATTTTTCCTTTGGAATGTGAAGGTTGGAATGAGGGTTTTGACTAATTTTTTTTTTTTTTTTTGAATGTTTCGATGTCTTTGAGAAGCCTTGCTTACATTTTATGGTATAGTCATTGGAAATGGAAAAATGGCATTATATATATATATATATTATATATATAAATATATATTATACATACTCTCCTATACTTTATTTCAGTTACCACCCCCATAGAAGTTGACAAGAATTACTATGACTGAAAGGTTTTTTTGAGTCCTTATTAAAACTTTATTTATGACAGTATTCATAATTAGCTTGAGCTGCGTTCTGTAGGTAATCTTTCCTTGAGTTTCTGGACTTGTACGCTTCGATCTTTTGGGACGTGCAACAGCTTACATGTCTGAAACTACCTGAAGGCATCACTTTGGTAAGAGCTTACTGTAAGGCCCTGAAAGCATCCATCCCCTGCTCATTGGCAGCCCCAGCTCCAAACCTTTGCCGCAGCCGCTGGAGCGGCGGCTGCAGAACCCAGCACCCAGATTTTACCCCCGTGGCACACGTCGTAAACCGAGGTGGAGTTTACACGCAGCATCATTCCAAAAACAAACAAAAAACCCCCGAACCCAAACAAACCAACCAACCCCCTTTGTAACAATCAAAAAAAAACCAACAAAAAAAAAAACAAAACAGGGATGCTGGTGTGCAAGTTCCATGTTTAGTCCTAGCAAATGTGTGCAATATGTTAACGATGCCTGTGGTTGCCACGAAGTGCCTCGTTTACCTTTGAAATGCTGTTAGGAAGTGTCGTGCATGCAGATGGATGGGGTGGGACTGTGCACTAAAAGGGGCTCCAACTGCAGCGTTTGGCAGAGCTGCCTTTCTCTGCCCGTTCAGATTTCCAGTCTGTTTTTTCATATAGCATATATATATATAGATACTAAAAGAAAAACAAAAACGAAAAAAAAAAATCAGTCTGTTAAGCAGCCTTACTCTGATTCAGCCTCTTCAAATACTATTGTGCTGTGCAACAGTGGCTCTGTGTGTAACTGAGAATACACAAAAAACCAAGTATGACATGTACAGGATAATGCCTCATACAAATCAGATGTCCGTTTGTTATTGTGTTTAACAACCCTTTATCTCTTAGTGTTAAAACTCCACTTAAAACTGATTAAAGTCTCATTCTTGTCACTGTGTGGGTGTTTTATTGAAGTGCTTTTGAGTATGGGAAGCAGGCAGCTGGAGGGTTTTGCTTGTAAGCCCCGCAATTCTGAGCGTGCTGGTGGGAGCCAGGGGTGCTCCTTGTGCCTCCAGGGATTTTAAGGGAACTGCAGCTTAAAACCCTTCTGTGTGCAGGGGCTTTAACCAAGTGCAGGCAGTGGAAGTGCAGATCGGGTGCAGGGATATCAAACCCTTCCAGTGCCTAAAGGGAGCTGACAAAGGCCACGGAGAAGGACTATTTCCAAGGGCCTGGAGTGACAGGATGAGGGGCAACAGCTTCCCGCTGCCAGAGGGCAGGGTTAGATGGGATATTGGGAAGAAATCCTTCCCTGTGAGGGTGGGCAGGCCCTGGCACAGGTTGCCCAGAGAAGCTGTGGCTGCCCC
>JAWMRA010000162.1:3203543-3225429 GCA_035584735.1 Pseudotriccus pelzelni | reverse complement strand
GAGCTCCAGGAGGGTTTGGACAACGCTCTCAGGGACAGGGTGGGATTGTTGGGGTGTCCTGGGCAGGGCCAGGAGTTGGGCTCCATGATCCTTGTGAGTCCTTTCCAACTCTAATTCTCAGCTTATGAAAGCCAAGATGACCAACCCATCGAGCAAACTGAACGTTTCCTGGTGTGTGCTTGAGTGCAACCGAAGTCTTTATTTAATGTGCCAAACTGCTGTGAAAACTCCTCCAAAACTAGAATTTAGCCTGTGAGTCCAGGCCATCCTACAGCTGCTTCTACAGGCTCTTGTTCAGGTCTGTGGGAGCTCTGCCTTCAAGCCTGTCATGTTGTCTGTTCCTCATATCTCTTTTGGAGGACCAGCGAGTTTCAGAAGAGCTGGTTGTGGTTCCTGTAGTTGTCCGATTCACTGATTCATAGAATGGTTTGGGTTGGAAGGGACCTTAAAGACCATCTCATCCCACCCCTTCCGTGGGCAGGGACATCTTCCACCAGCCCAGGTCGCTCCAAGCCCCATCCAGCCCTGGCCTTGGACACTTCCAGGGATCCAGGGGCAGCCACAGCTTCCCTAGGCAGCCTGTGCCAGGGCCTGCCCACCCTCCCAGGGGAGAATTCCTTCCCAATATCCCGTCTAACCCTGCCCTCTGGAAGCGGGAAGTCATTTCGCCTTATCCTGTCACAAGAGTGACAGGCCCTTGTCAATAGTCTCTCCCCATCTTGTGGGCTCCCTTCAGGTACCAGAAAGCCACAATTAGGTCGCCCCTCAGCCTCCTCTTTTCCAGGCTGAACGATCCCAAGTCCCTCAGCTTTTCTTCGAAAAACACCAGCGAAGAAAACGCCACGACAGCTCAAGATTCCGCCCCCCCCGTCCCCGGGGCAGAAGCTCTGGAGGTTCCAGAGGTTTTGAGCCGCCCTGCGTTTTCCCGAGGTCTAAAATTCACGCCTGCCTTTAGCGGCTCGGACTCAAAACTTCACGTGAGCGAGCGCTTTGGCGTGCGACGCCGCGGCTCCCTCTCCGGGTGGTGTTGCAATGTCCTTTGGGCTGCGGGGGAAGAGAGCGCTTGGAAATACGCACGTTTGAGCAAGTTCAGCGCAGCTCGACTGTGCTGGAGCCTGACTTCCTTCCTTGGACGATGCCAGAGGCTTGTGGGCTCTAATAACGTGGCAGGGAACGAGAAGGGCGCGTCCCCGCTCTGGTTGCACGAAACGAAAAAAACGTCGGATCGTGTGGAGGGGAGACGAAGGTAGAAGGAAGACCCAGTTTATTTTCTTTTCTTCCGGAAAGTGTCTTGTGTTTCTGGTTGCTGGCAACGATTCCATGATTGCAAGCACACGGGGAAAATTTCTGGGGGCCAGTAAAGAGTCGGGGACTGAACCTGGGGCGCTTGGGGCAGGGAAATCTGCCTGTGACCAAATTTCTTGGTGTTTTAATGTGAGGAGCAAAGGCAATAGATGCTGGTTGTGGTTATTGGTGTTGGCAGAAGTTCTCAGGCAGAGAACTGTGCTCACCTCTGCTCAGAGCTGGTGTGTGATGGGTCTCATCACTGCCACGTGATGACCTGGCCGGCCCAGGGTGATCTCAAAGCACAGAACTAGTCCAGAGTGGGCTGTTCTTTGTTTTCCAGCTTTTTGACCCGCTCAGGGTCATGGTTTGGAGCCGTACCCTTTGGCCCTGTGGACTGGATGTTTCCTTCTGATGGCAAGAACGGAGGCTGGTGCATCCGCTGGTTTCCAGGAGCAGGGGCTTTAGTACAAATCATCAGAAGTTACAAAATTCGTTGTTAAGATGGAGTCTTCGTGTTTTACTTGTCACCGTGGTTCCAAATGTGAAACTGGAGAGCGCTCCAAGCTCATTGTCACAGTGCTTTCCCCCACGAGGGAAAAATGCCTTCGGTCTGCTGGGAATGACAAACAATGCTGGCAAAGGGAAAGTCAACAGGGCTGAAATCTCAATGCTTGTGTTTAGAACTGCCTTTACCGTGGTCCCTGGAAGGCTCCCGTTGCAGAACGCAGGGCCCTTGCAGGCTCTGGTGCTCTGCAGAAATAGAACAGAGCACGGTCCCTGTCCCCAAAGGGTTTGAGCTGTGTGAGGCTCCTCCACCGGCCAGACTGACACCGACCCGCCTGGGCACCGTGTCACTGGTTTCAGTTGAAACCCAGAAATTTATAGGCTGCTTTTTCAACTGCAAATTGAATTTCTTCTGCCCTTGTCAACGGCTTTTGGAAGGCCACGGCGCAAGGGTCCCTTTGGTGAGACAAAAAAAAAAAAAAAGGGCTACGAAAATAATAGAAATGAACGTCTGCAGCTGAAGGGCTTGACTGAGACTTGAAAAGTTTGCTTTGGGTGGCAGCCAGGTCCTGCTGAGGTTTGCAGGAGTTTTGCTCTTGGCCTTGAGTGGGGCCAAGCCTTCACCCTTGGAGATCGTGTCCCGAGGAAGAATTTAGTCTAAAATAATTTTCAAAACTTGTATTGGTTGACTCGCATCCAAGCGGTTTTTTTTTTTCAGAGACCGAGTGGCTTTGTGTCTCTGATTGACTCGGGTTGCTCCCCTTGGCATCTCCCAAGGATGAGTTCTCAGCGAAGGGCCAAGCACAGGGGAGGAGCAGATGGGAACAGGCCTGGATCTGGGTTCCTAAACCGACACGTTCTTTGGACATGTGAGTGTAGGGCTTGTTGGGTGTGTGCTGAAGGAGGGAGATGTGCCATGAGAGAGCCACACCACGGTCATGGCCAGGACCTGGAGCATCCCTGGGGCATCCTTCCCTCCCCTCTGCTGCTGTCCTGTCAAGCAGCTTGTTGAAAGAGGAAGAAGAGCAATGGTAAAAAGCAGTTGGATTCCTCCTGCGTGTGCTTCCTCTTCTTGATATGATTTGCCCCTCTTTTTTCAGAACCTGGTGGCAGGAAAAGCAGCTTGTCCAGATCACAGCCCTGAAACCCCTGGAGATGCAAGGCTGGGTTTTTCCCTTGGTTTTAAGACCTGCTGTAGTATCACACTTAAACAGCAGGTAATTATCAAGATTTAAGGTTTGCCTCCTGAAGTCGATTGGATCCACAGCAGACCCTGAGAAATTAATTTCTTTTCTTTACTGAAAGAGAGTGTGAAATCATTTTAACAGGTTCCTCTTGGAAAACCTTGAAAACTGCCTAAGAAATAGATTTATAATGCATAGGCTCTGTTCTGTTGCACGTGAGGCTGTTCAGCATGGAGTGCATGATTTAGACTTGAAAAAACAAATTAATTGTGAATCAATCAGTGCAATACAGGGATTATCAACCACCAATAGGCTCCTTTAAATCTATGCTGAGCTGGGCTCTCTAAAAAGTGTGGGGAAAAGAAGAAGAACAAAAGGAAATCTGAGAGTTATTAATTATTTTTATTTTTATTTTTTAATTTTTAGAAAAAGTAATTCTTTTTCGCTAGGGGAACTTTCATTTTCTCTGCTCTTAAAACGAAGCAACGATACTGTCCTGCTGTGCCCCAGGCTGTCCACTTAAAATAAAGGAAGGGCTATAAAGATGGACCATCTGGAAGCCTGTGCAGAAGGAGCGTGCCAGGGCAGTCTGACGTGGAAGAGCATCTCTTGGATGTATTTTTGAACACTGGTCAACCCACCGAGGGCTTGGATTTTAATTATTATTTCTGTGATGAGTCGATGGCAACTTCTCAGAGGCTTTTGCTGTGCATGATCCAGTCCTGGTTGCTTCCTTCCTGTTCCATTAGAGGCTGAAAGGGAACACTGGGACTTGGGATTTCTCCCTGGGAAACAAGGCAAACATATTTTTTTTTTGTTTGTTTTTGTTTTTTAGGAAATATTGGGAAAATCCTTTCCTGCGTTTTTTTTTTTTAATTGTGGTGGCACTGGATAGACAGCTGGACTTGATGGTCTTAAAGCCTTTTTCTGACCTGAATGATTCTATGATTCCACAATTTTTTGGTGGAAATCTTCAGGCCACAAGCAAGACTAAAGCCTCTCGACGCTCCGTGCAAACCTCCACGAGGAGATGGTTCTTGGGTTTTTTTTTTTTTTTGGAGGGTGACGGAGAGGGACATTTGAAAGCTGCTAAGGGTTTTTTTGAAAAGGCCCAGCGTCATCACTTTTTCTCCCCTCAGCGTGGCCCCCGTGGAAAGTGTTGACACCCCCAGCGTTGCTGTGGATATTTGTGCTGCTGCTCTCCCCAGCCATACGTACAGCCGCTCTCTTCTCATGGCGCCGCGTGTGGCACCCTCACCATGGAGTTTTTCGTAATAATTCATCTGACTGGTATCATTCTGTCCACTTCAGCAGAGCTGATTCCAACAGACTGAGATCAGGACTTCAAACACGGTCCACTTAGCAGGGGAGCCGTGGAGAGCCTGACTTCCCAGTGATGATGGGGCACAATCTGTTTTGCCCGGTCCAGTCTGTACTATTTCTCTGCAGCGCGTGGACAAGGCTGACGCTGGTTTTGTTTCCATTTGTCTGCCGTGAGAGGGGATGCAGGGGAAGAAGGGGGCTGCCTCTGTCCACCTTAGCATCCTTGTTCCCTCCAGCGAGGCCAGCAGGTCTGGAATGCTGTGGCTGGTGGCTCTGCATGGAAAACAGGCACACGAGGGATTGGGGCTGCAGTGTCCCATCCCTGGACAACTGGGATGCTGAAGGTTTTTGTATCATTGGGGATGGTCCTGTGCAGGGCTGAGGGTTGGACTCGATGATCCCTGTGGGTCCCTTCCAGCTCAGCATATTCTGTGATCGTCTGCCTGGGGTTCCTGCAGAGAACTCTGGCAATGCCAACAAAGAAAAAGCTGGAATCGGTGAGCTAAGCCTGCCCTTGTATTTGGAGGGATAAAAAACAACCCCTTTGGTGGTCTCCAAATTTCCCCTTGCTCTGCAGCTCAGACTCTCAGAGGAAGGAACAGCAGTGACGGGCTGCGGACAATTCGAGGAGATTAGAAACCGTCCTACAAGATTAGGAAGCTGCAAAAATGGGCTGTAGCTACTTTCTCTCCCAGTGCTCTCAGCTGCAGCTGAGAATCTAGACCAGACTTTATTTTTGGCAAGGGGGAAAAAATAAATCTCCTTTGATACTGTGCAAAAAAAAAAAGAAAGTAAATGTTAAGCCCTGTGCCTTGAGCAAGGATCTCTCCTGCTGTACAGCAGCAGCGTTTTAGAGCTGAAATCCACTCGCTTTGATCGCTGATGGGAAAAAAAAAAAAAAGAAAAAAAAAGGACCTAAAAGGGATTTATTGTGAAATAATGGATTTGATCCCTAGTAATCCTTTCTTTGGGATTAAACTTGGAATATTATTTTTGTGATCTCTGGAATTAGACTGTGCTGGCGTAACAAACCAAAGCATGTGAGTTCCACTGCAGGAGGAGGCTGAGCTGTGAACAGAGCCGAGCGAGTTACTTGCACAGAACAAAGCAGCTGATGAATTTGCAGCTCTATTTTTGATTACTCAAGGTCTGCAGGCAACCATAAAACCTAGCAAAAAAAAAAAAAAAAAGCAAAAAACCCCAGAAAAACCAACCCAAAGCAGAAAAGACCCCAGACCTTTCTCTTCTTTGTGGCTGAAAGCTCAGCCGAGGCATTGGGATCTCCGGGGGCTTCCTTATTTTTTTTCAACTCCTGGGAGTTCAGGAGCTTGTACCTGCTCCTGTTGGTGTGACCGCGGGCACGAGACGTAAAATGTTCGTGGCAAATCTGCTTGCTGCAGGTCCCTGTGTGTGGTGGCCACAAGGCAGAGAGGTCCCCAATCTTTCACGGAGAAAGCTGCTCCGAGGAGCTTCTCTCCGTTTCCCTGCCAAATTTCGGCTTTCTGCGCTCATGGTGTGGCATGGATGGCTTTTAAACAGGGGGAAAGTTCTTCTCTGCCGTGCTTTGAAACGGCTGATCTGAACAAAAACCCCAAAACACCACCAGCACAAAAGCAGTGGGACAGAGAGCAAGCTGTGGAAAGGGAATAACATTCATTCCCTGCCCCATTCCTGAGTTTGCTGTTGGACTTGCAACTTCCTTTCTGCTTGCGAAGATCACTTTGCCGTCGAGCTTTTGATCAGTCTCCCAGCCTCACCCTCAGCTGTCATCCCGGAGCAGCACCAAAAATCTGGGTGAAGAAGAAGCAAGGAAAGGAGTCCTGGAAACCCCTCTGGAAGCACCTCTTTTGGGAGCCGTGGAGACCCCCAAGACAAACGAGAAGCTTCCCAAGCATTGTGTTTGCTGAAAAAAAACAACCCTTCCTCCTGAAAGCTCTAGGGATAGGACTGCTGTGCCTGCCCTCCACATTCAGAAACTCAGAGTGTTTGGATTCCCATTAAAACTTCTGCTGCTAGCATGGGGATCCCTACCAGAAACCATTTGTATGGACTTCCCGAAACCGGGCTAGGCGTGCCCCGTAATCCCCTAGGAAGCACTCAGTGACTGCAGCCCGTTTTCCTAAGGTCAAACGGTCCCGTGTTCTTGAGGGAAAAAAAAAAAAAAAAAAGTGAGGGCTGAAAAACGTGTTGATCCTTTCCATTTTTGGTTCGCGGCGAGCGAGCCACCTTTCCCGGCAGCGATGGGATGCCGCTGCGTTCCCTTCCCTTCCAGCCGCGCTGTGGGACGTCACCCGGACTTCTTCTGCAGCGCAAACGCTGCTGCTGAATATTCCCCGGCCCTGCTTCGCTTCCTGTGCCTTTTCCCCCTTTCCTCCCACGCGTGCCCTTGGACGGAGCGCACCCTCAGCATCTCCGCGGACGGAGCGGGCCCGAGGGGGGAGCGGCTGACGTGCCGAGGAGCAGCTCGCCAGTCCGGAGGGACCTCCAGAAACTCGGGGGATTCTGCCAACAGAAACTTCCTGAAGCTCGGCAAGCCAGGACGTGCAGAGCCCGGGCCTTGGGGGTGGGTAGGGGGGCGGGAAAGCCCCTGGATCTGCAGAGATCCAGGCTGGAAACCGACCGGCTGAGCGGCTCTCCCGGACAGGACCTGGCGATGGGGGGAGTGTCACAGCAGGCAAATCGCATCCTGGGCTACCTTAGGCAGGAGACCGAAGGATGTTGTTATTCCCTCTATTCGGTACATCTGGATACCGTGTCCTGTCCTGGGCATCGCCCCCCAAGACGTGGTGCTGGCAGTAAATCTGCAGAGACGGAAGGTGCCAAAGGTGCTGACGGTTCCCCTGGGCTCAAAAAGAGAGAGGATGAAACCACAAAGGGCCGATCTGCGGGGAATACACTGATGGCAGAAAAGTCTGCACGGAAAGCCACTAATTATATTGATATTCCCTGGAATTTGGGGAAGGACCTGAGGTCCCAGCTGCTGGAGCTTTCTGGGGATGTATAGCCACCTGCTTGAGCTGCTCTTCAGCATTAAGTACCCATGAGTGGCTGCTGCTGAAGGTACAAGGATTCAGGTTTGAGCTGCAGCAACTGTTTTTGTTCTTCTGCATCTTCCTCGGAAGTCCTTCTTCAGTGGGAAGGGCAGGTAGAAATGTGCCCAGGTTTGGAGAAAACTCGGAGGGGCTGTTGAGGGTGGAGCTTGAGAGAGAGCGCAGGAAAAGCAGGATAAAGGATTTTTGCCCCATGCTCAGATCTCACACTTGGCAGGGCTGGGATAAGAGCTGCTTTGAAGAACTTTGTTGAAGTTCTCTCCTCTTGGATCTCCTTGGGAGCCAAACTTGGTGGACGTGAGTGTGATCTGTTCCCCCTGGACTCCTGGCTCAGTGGAGAGCAGCGTGGCCCTCGCGTCTGCAGATGTCCTTGAGCTGGCTTTGTTGCCCGTTCTCTTATGGCCCCCTACAGCCTTTTGTGCTTTTTCCTCGAAGATGCCAGAGTGCAAAATGCACAGGCAGCTTTCCTGGAGCATCACCTGCTCCCTGGGGAATCCCTTTCTCTTTGGATACCAGAGCCAGGCTCCTTCTTCTTGCTCCCCCTCACCCCTTACCTCGTGTTTTTCTGCAATGGCATGTACTGTCACTGGCAAAAACATAAACGTGCCACGGACAAGATTTCTCCTTTTTTTTTCTTTTGCAAAACAGAGCCAGGGCTCCTCCACAAACTTTGCTTCCTACCCTGAGCAAGAGGCCTGTCACTGGTGCCGCTTAAATTATCGCGCTCGAAGGACACGTTTGGGGAGACATCCCAATTTGGCTGAAATGGGCTTGTTGACTTTACTGGAACGTCTCTACTACCATAGTCATGTCACAGAGATCTTTCAGCCATCCAAATTTGGTTCAGAGACGTGGGCACCGGCTCTGCAAGCTGATCTTGTGACCAGAGGTGAGAGGACTGAAGAGCAGGAGGGGCTTGTCAGCAGGTTTCGTGTGGAAGTCACAGAGAAAAAACACCCAAGTGATTTCCTGCCCGTCAGCCTTTTTGTTCTTTCTCCTTCCTTGTGGAGTGGTGGTTCTCAAAGACAAACACAGCTTGTTTATTTAGAGAATCCTTGTTGGAATGGGACAGTACTGCCTTTCAGACATTCATGTTATGAAATATTTGGAAGTTTGGGGGCTTAAAATAAGGGATAGAGCCGCAGGTTTCCATGAGCAGACACAGCTTGACGAAGGAATGCCCATGCTAAGGGCTCAGTGACTCCATGGCACTGCCAAGCCCCACTTGAGTTGTATCCAGAGAGACACAGTTTTTCCAACCTTCATTTGCTTCCTGGATTTGGACTCTTTGACCCAAAATTCCCTATCAGCAGAGTGCTGATGCTTAATTTCTTAAGCCACGGGGGAAGCGTTTCACGTGGTGCTCTGAAAAAGTCACGAGCCAAAGACCACCACTATTGCAAAGTCCACGTCTCAAACACCGCTTTCATTCCCCAGCAGGAGTGAACCAGCTCAGTGTGGCTGTCTGAGCGTCGGTCAGAATCTTCTTCCTGCTTGTTTATCCTGCTGAACATCCAGTTTGGAGGAAGGTTTGGTGGAGGAGTCGTGGGAATGAGGCCCTCAAGGTGATAAATACACCGGAAGACTTTTTCAGCTGGGGAAAGATGAGAACATCCCCTTGCCTTGCTCCAACTACCTCTCCCCTGTAAGGATCCCTCCTTCTCTCCTTGTGTGCGTGAAAACTGATCCTTTCTACCTTCCTACAGCTTCCTCAGAGCATGGCTGTAAGTTTGACCCTATGTCACCATGAGGAATCATTCCTGAACCGAGGGGAAGACCAGGTGGACTCTGCTGTCCCTCATCTGGTGGCTACCAGCCCTGCAGGTGGTCAGCCAGTCCCCCTGGAGTTCAGCTGTGTGTGCCACTTTGGGGATGAGGTTTGCACCTGGAGCTCCCGCCCACCCTAGGCATGATGTTGGTTTTGGGGTTAGGCCCAGCTTGCAGGGAGGGCTGGATGCTGGTTTTGCCCAGAGAAGGCCAGAAAACGGGCTGCATGTCAGTTTTGCCAGCTGGCTGCGAGGGATGAACTTGGAGAGCCTTTTTGGGGTAGGCTCACTGCTTCCTTATGGCGGCAGAGAGGTGCCAGTGGGAATATCTGTGCTCTCAGGGCTGTTTGTGGCCACAGCCTCGCTGAAACCAACCTGCCTCTTGTGCTTGCAGCTCTGGCAAATTGCTGAGAGCCGAAATCCGGAGAAAGACTTCTTTGGTTTCCAAAGAAACCTTTATCCTTGGCCTTTTTATTTCTACCTTCACTTGTTTGGCTCTTGGGCTCCTCCCACATGAGACAGTGGTTGCTTGGTCGAGCTTGCTGAAAGGAGGAGGAGGAGCAGAAAAATCTCAGTGTTGCTCGAGGAGAAATAACACTTCAGCATCATTATTAGACCTCTATTGTCTCTGTTTCCCTTTCACTAAATCCAGGACAAATAAAATACTATGAGGAGTTGCTTTGCATTCTTTCCATTCTTTCCCCCCACCCCCCTTCATTGTGAGTCACAGTGTTGAGGTTCTTGGAGAGGCTGGAAAGAGAAGAGTGCCTAATTTCCATGGGCACACAGAGCATCTGGACAGAGTTACGACAGGCACAAATTATATGTAGTGTTTATGGCTACGAAGAATCTCCATTTCTTGACCATATGAGGCATTCACAGATCCTGTAAGAGGGGAAAAAAGGCTCAGCTTTTTTATTAAAAGTGACTGTGTGGTAGAAGAAGAAAACCAGACCAACAGCTGGAAATGTGTCACCAGTGTTAACATCAGCTCTGCTGGCTGAAGCTCACTGCCTCAGGCATGTGGACACGTGTCCAGGGCCACGGACGTCATCTCACATTTCACCTGCCCTAGAAATCACAGGGAAACACGTCCTTTTGGTGGCAGGAGAGGAGCGAAAGCACAGGGCTGAAAGGATGAAACCTCGGTGGTGGATTAACTCTCCCGTTCATCTCGGGCTGGAAGGAGATCCCGCAGTCCTGGGCCCAAGTAAATCGTCTTCCTGGCAGCACCGAGACTTTGCCTGCAAAACTGGGCTTAAAACTATGACTGGATGTGCCATTGCCATCAGCCAAAGGGAAGGACACTTTTGTTTTCCGAAGGGAAGGCCCGGTTTCACCCAGGGAAAGACATTTATGGCACAAACAACGTCTTAGTCCCGCGATCTGAGGGCTGCCAACCTTCACCATCTCTCGTGGGCCAGGTCCAAGGGGTCTGTGTGACTCTGATCACTGTGGATACAGATAAATGATGTAGTGAGATGATCATCCTCCTGCTTTATGTTCCTCCATCATGGAAAACAAGGGGCATCAGAACCCACGTTTCATCTCTTCTGCTGTTTGGTGTAAAGGTCTGGTTTTGCCTGCACAGATAGGATTACCTTATTCCCTTCACTTCTGGAAGTGGTCCGTTTGCCCATTCCAATGATCTATTACAAAATATCCATTAACTCATTTTTTTTTCACAGTGCTTCTCTGAGCTGGCGCAGCGTTGAGTATTATCCTGTTTTCAGTAGAGGTGGGTCTGCTTTCTACTCTGGAAACACCCAAAAGGAATTGTTTTTAATTAAAAATGGCCTAACAGAAAGTGAGCGTGGGCACTGCCCCACCGACACACCGTTGCCTGTCCTGATCCTGGGAAGGTCTCAGAGCACAGATACCACATCAAAAAATAATATAGGGAAGCCAAAAACTCCCTGTCAGGAAAACTACATGGCCTTAAGCCGAGAGGGCTCTTGCTTTGGAGTCAAGTCCTGTTCAGCACCAGCTAAAGAAGCAAATGAAGGAAACCCAAGGGGAAAAAACAGGTATTGCTGTGGTATGTATGGGCTGCACAGTGGTTCAACCTGTAAGATGTAAATTATGTATATTATGTAAATGATACAAATTATATAAAAAACCACCCCCATGGCTGATGGTGTCAGGCTGCAAAATGGCATCGGGTTCTGCAGTGGCAGAGGGGCAGCCAGGTGGGGATCTCCTCCAGTCTCCACAGGCTCTCGGGAAACTGGACCTGAGCCCGCTGGCTTCAAGGTGTGTTTTAATAACCGAGACCGCAAATCCTCCGTGAAAAGCAGCGGGGTGATGGAAGGCATTTCTTCATTCTCACAAACTGTTACCCCCACCTATGTATTTTATGAAGCGTGGGAACCCAAAAAGCTGAAGTTTATTTTCCATTACTCGTTGCTTTAGTTTTACACAAGTCATTTTTCTTGCCTAAGTGGAGCTTCTGCTTAAAGTTGCCTGATAGACCTCATTTCTTTCTGTGGCCCACTCACCTTGGAGGCAAGGTCACAACTTGCTGATCTAGCAAGCCCTGATTTTATTCGTTTCCCCACCCCCAAGCACATAAAAGAGTTTCTCAAACATACCTGCGTCATGACCTCGATTTTGATAATCAGTCTGATTAAAGAGTTGTCACAGAGAGAAGGAGGCAGCTATGGGGAGGTTCTGCTCTCTTCAGCCCCGTTAGCACAGGAACAGAACAAACCACAACCTGCAAAGCACTGCAGGCAACCCGAGGTGTGATGTGGAACCCTCGGCCTGTGAAATGTGAAAATATAATCGGGGATAATGGCACAGTGGACGTAAAAACTATTAATTTCTGAGTGAGTTCCCTCCTTCGGGCTGCAGTGCAAGGAACATCGACCTGCCAGGGGAAACCATGGCATTAAAACAAGTGTTAAGGGATGTTTCATGAGGTTTAACAAGTGCTGGTTCTGCCCCTGGGCCAGGATAACCCCCGGGATCAATCCAGGCTGGGGATGAGCAGATGGAGCAGCCCTGGGGAGAAGGACCTGGGGGTGCTGGTGGGGGAGAGGCTGGAGCTGCTCTGTGCCCTGGGCTGATCCCCCAGTGTGGGCAGCAGGAGAGGGGGAGATTCTGCCCCTCTGCCCCTCAGGGGAAGTTCCCCCTGCAGAGCTGCCTCCAGCCCTGGGGAACAGCCCAGCAAGGACATGGAGCTGCTGGAGCCAGTCCAGAGGAGGAACCAAGAGGATCAGAGGATGGAGCAGCTCTGCTGGGAGGAAAGGCTGGGAGAGCTGGGATTGTTCAGCCTGGAGAGGAGAAGGCTCCAAGGAGACCTTAGAGCCCTTTCCAGTGCCTAAAGGCGCTCCAAGAGAGCTGGAGAGGGACTTTGGACAAGGGCCTGGAATGACAGGATGAGGGGGAATGGCTTCGCACTGTCAGAGGGCAGGGATAGATGGGATACCAGGAAGAAATTGTTCCCTGTGAGGGTGGTGAGGCCCTGGCACAGGTTGCCCAGAGAAGCTATGGCTGCCCTATCCCTGGAAGTGTCCAAGGCCTGGCAACCTGGTCTAGTGGAAGGTCTGAAATGAGGTGGTCTTTAAGGTCCCTTCCAACCCAAACCATTCCATGACTCCGTGAGAACTTTCACTTTGCCGTTCTCCTAGAAACTTTCCTCAAGAGGCAAATACCCAGGCTGGGGCTACAAACTACCTTCTTGCTGTTCAGTGGAGAGGTGTTGCAGTGAGGACTTTTGCTGCAGCTCCTGTCCATGGAGACCTGTGTGGAAACCAGCCTGAGTAAAAGCCAACATAGGACAGAGGTGCCCCAGCACAGGGGAAGAGTTTTCCAGCCTCAAAGGTCCGGAGGTAAGTAAGACAACATTTCTTTTTCTAAAACATGAATTTAATTACAGTGCATATTTTCTGAATTTATTTTACAAAGCAGTGGTCCCTGCATGAAACTTCTATGCCTGGAGCTGTCTTATGGGTTGTGCTTGAATTGTTCTGATCTGTGACGTAGAAGATGGAGTTGCTCCACCGGATGAGCAAATTCTCATCCCAGACTCAATCCACACCTTGCACAGGATCAGAAAAAATAAAATTACTTAAAAAAAATTTACATTATATATATATCTATCATATACATCATTTGCATTTTAGCTTATTAATTAGGGTAAACCCCTCTATGTGTGTGTATATATGTATATTTATGTAACTTAGCAGATTTATTTAACCAGCATTTCAGAGCATGGCCTCTGCATCATTTCATCCTCTAAATCATTTCCTAGATCGGTGTCCACTGTAGAAATCTGTTGTTGTCATTCGATTAGAGCTCACTAATAAATAACATGAGCATCTGAGTAAGTGATGCTATTTAGAAAAAAGTAATTAAACTGTCCTTTGGTAGGCCTAAAGGCTGAAAATGAGTCAGGTCTTGCTGCAGCCTTTTGCCCACTTCCAGATACATCCCTCCCTCCTTCCTGGGGCTGCTCGCCCAGCTCATCCCAATGGCTAAATTCCCAGGCAAGCCAACGATTCCCAGGGCAAAAATGACATCCGTGAAGTGCACTGGCCTGAGGTCTCCAAGTTGCCCCAGGAAACCTCTGGCTAGCCCCAAACCAAGCCAGCAGATCCGTAGAAAAATGAATCCTCGATGTCGGTGCCAGCAGGAGGAGGCAGTGGGAAGAAACGTTCCCCAGGTTCTTGCCAGGTGCCCAAATGTTAACACAGCCCATGTGCCCGCGCACGGAAAAGGAACAATATCTCATGCAGGGCAGCTGTCCCTCAGCTGGGAACAGCCTTGGCACTTTCACGTGGCTTAGGGATTTGGACGTGGGGTGTGAAGTTAATTACTGCAGCAGCCCTTTGGAGTAGGGGCTGAATCCTCCCTCTTCCTCCGGCTTCCTTGGGCGTGGAGCAGTGGAGGCCCCATAGGCCAGGTTTGAAGGATCCTTTTTATTTCCAATTTGGGGGGCCCTGGAGCTCGGGGACTCTTTTCTCCCCAGATCTGGGGGGGCGGGGGGGGCTGGGTTGTTTTTTTTGAGATCCTGGGCTCACCCAAAATATCACACTGTTTTCAATTAAGTAATGGTTATCAAGAGGATTATTGCAGATTCCATTTCAACTCCCTAGGACGTTTGGTGGATTTCAGTGATCGAAGCTAAATAACCTTTGGCATCAGGTCTCTCTTTTTTCATACATGAAAAAGTAGAGGGATTTCAGTTCCCATTTGCTAAACTTCAACATCTGCCTGGGCATCTTCTAGGAAAGCACAATAACAGGGTGGTTGAACACCACAAATGTCTCACTGTCCAGTATTGGATATAAGGACATATCCCTTCCAGCACGCTGGCTTAACCTCCTTGGATTGATGTTGCCCCTGTTATTTTAGTCTTAGAAGGTTTACAGCCCTCTGAGAGATGGAGACCAAACAGTCCCTGATGTGAAACAGAAGGAATCCTACACAAATGAGGATATCCACCTTATTTGCATTTTAGCTCATTAACTAGGGTAAACGCCTGGCTCGCTGCCTCTCTGAAAAGGCAAACCAAGTGTTTTCCTTGTCATTGCAGATTTTTAGAGCCCCGGGCTCGTTCCTCAGGACCAGGGCGATGTTCAGAAGGGAGCTGTAGGTCCTGCCATTCCCATTTCCTGCAGGGTCTCCTGGTTTTGGGGATGTGAGGAACTTCTGTGAGTTTCTTTCTGTGTGAATTTCTGTGAGCTTGTTGCCCTTTTGAAAGGAGTGAGGAGTTCATTTTGGAATGACCTATTTCATAAACCCCACCCAGAGCAGCAAAGTACCCAAAGCTGTGAGAGCACCCAGGTGAAATTTCCCTGCGTGTTTTTCTTGCCCAGAGCTCAAGATGGGATCCTGGGTTAAAAGGATTTGCTCCAATACAGGCATTTTCATGTTCTCCTGGCACAGCAAGTCAGAGACATTCCCTTGTGAAGATGGATGTAACGAGGAAGGTAACGTGCACGAGTGATTTCTGCTTTACATCCCGATTCAAGCTAAACGTTTAATGGTGAAGCCCAGGGGCCACAGACCGAAAGATGGAAAAATACAACCCCCCAAACCCTTCTGGTTCAGAACATTTGTGTTATCAGGTTGCTGAGTAAAAGAACTCCAGGCTATCTCAGAATCCAATCGTTCATGAGCTGAACTGGTGAGCAATTTTGGCAGGAAAAAAGCTGCCTGCACCAAAATGCTGAGTGGGCAAAGAAGCCCGTGCCATTTGCAATGTGTTTGTGGCTTCTTTAGCCAGCAGAAAAGAGTCTGCTGGGTGATTCACTTGATGCCATTTGGCTCCACTTCAGAGGTGAGGGTTTCAGAATTACTCACGGCCCCGCGCTAACGAATCGGAAACTGTGTAAATGCTACTGAAGTGTCTTGTAGGTTTGCCCCCTTTGAACCCAGAAGAGGCACTGAGCAGATGACTTCAAAATGAGACCTCAACACTCTTTCTGTTCCCAGTTTGATGCAAGTTTTATTCCAGTTTTGTGAGGCTCCTTGTTTTAGCCACCCTGGCGATGGCTGCTGTTAATGAGGACGCAACGAAACAATCTCAGCTCCTCACTGTGAGGAGACAAATGGGCTTTAATTATCGATGATATGGTGCTCTTAACCTTTACCTGAGCATCATAAAGACTTTTCCCAAACACCAGAGCTTCTCTTTTCTAATCCAACTCATACGAGGAAGGAAGAAGCTTTGGTGTAGAGTGCCTGGGCAGCCAAAGCTCAGCATCACAACCTCATCAATGAGGCAGAGTTTCAGTGGAGTAAAACAGTGGGAAAACCACTGAGGTCAGATTGCTCTGATTGCGCAGGAGTTTTTTTTTCCCCCATTGTGCTTTTAATTTGTCTTCCATCCACATACCTATCTAGCTGGGACTTTTGCAATCTTGAAACACCTTGAGCCATTCGAAGTCGTGCTAATTTCGTGTGATTTCAACACTTCCAACACAAGCTGTGCTGACAGCAAAGCAGGAGCATCCGGGTTTCCTCCAAGGGACTTGTGCTTTGCCAGCAGTGACCGTGAGGCTTGAGGCTGGATGGAACAAACCTGCTGCCCCTCCTGCTCCTGCCCTCTCCAGGTGACCACAGGGTCACAGCACGCTCTTCCACGCCATCTTCATGGCCAGGTCCGCCCTGAACTCTCCAAGGCTGTGCTCATCTTCACCACAGGTTGCTTCTCTCAGCATTGGGGACGCCCCTTGGTGGGAGGAGAGGAGGAAGAGCAACTCTTACAAGAAGAGTCATGGATTTCTCCAGGAGCCTGCAGGATCACTGGGGACAGCCTCCCTGGCCCCTGTATTTTCCACTGAAGGGAGTCTTGGCTTATTTTTCTCCACTTTTCAACTACGTGTGCACCTTTGTTTGCTCCATGAAGCCTCCTTGGACAAACAAATATCTTTATTAATACTTGTCAGCAAAAATATAAACAGATACTGAGTTACATCCACGGGCTGAGCTCTGATTATTTGACCTTTGGGTTTCTATTGACAACAGCAAAGTAAACAATTTCTGTAGCGACTCAACGCTGATTTCAGCCAGAAATAAACAAGAACACGAGAAGAACACAGTGAGCTTCGAGTTATTAAACCGGAGACCCAAAGCCATCGAAACTGGCAACTGCACTAAAAGTATTGATGCCAGTGGAGCAATGATTCTCCCTTGAAAAAAAGCTGCTCTTTGCTCCCCTTGTGGGCAGAGATGGGTTGGATTAGCATGGATCTGTCCAGTGGTGGAGACTTGAGCCAAAGTGAACTTGAGATGGGCATCTTCCCTCCTGACTGGTGCCAGGTCACAGCATGAGGGCAAATCACAGGGAAGGGACGGGATGCCCTGGCCTGATTTTCTCCCTTTGGATCAACCAGAGAGACTGTTAATGCAGTTTGGTTTCAGGCTGTTATTTAGGACTGATCAGAAAGTTTCCAGTGGAAGCTTTTTCCATGAAAAAAAAAAAAAAAGTTAAAAATTGCAAGCCGATGAACTTGAAGCAATTTCCAGAGAGCAGAAGATCTCAATGGATCTTGTGCTGGACAGGTTGGTTTCCACCGGACACCCCCAAATTCCCTCCACCCCCTGGGAGCTCAGAGCGTGAGAGGGATCCCAGTCTCCCCCCCCCTAGTTTGAAACCAATGGAATTAGTGATCAGAGAGGCTGGGAAATGAGGTCTGGATGACTCCAGGGTAGGCAGTCAAGGCCCTCACCCCTGCAGGCAACAGCCTTGAGGGAGATTTCACACTGTACCTCGGGGCTTTGGAAAGCAAACTTGGAAAGCCTGAAACAAAGCAAAGAAAATCAGCAGCTTTGCCTTTTCTGCCTAATTTGGGCCAAGTGTGTGCCCAGAAAGTCTGAATTTTTATGTAAGTGGAGCTTGGTGTCCTCTTTGGCTCCGCAAGGACTCCCCCATCTCGCTCGTGGGGAAAGACAAATACGGGCGTATTTTTCTTCAGATTGGTTTGTATTTCGAGTCAGTCCATGTGCAAACTCAGAGAGATGAACTGACATCCACCTCCTTCTCCCTCGGTGGAAGGGGCCTGGGTGGGTGTCCGGGCCACGAGGTGCAGGTGGCCGTGGCTTGGCTGCTCTCCCTCAGGATGCCTCTCCACGCTCAGCAGTCCCAGCTGTGCATTCCAAGGTGGGCATTTAATGATGCCTGAGCTGAGACTGGGCGGAATTCATCTCACCCCCGATGGTCCTGATGGAGATGTGTTTTGTTCTGGAAGCTGCAACCAAACACAGCCACGCTGGAGGCAGAGCAGCAGTTGGTGCCTCTGCTGGTTTTTGCGCTGTGATGCAGGAATTTCTCAGGAATTTATTTCTCAGGAATATAAATCTCAGGAGACCCACTTATTTGTCCTGCTCTCTTTACCCTCACACCAACCTGTCTTGTCACGGTCCTGAGACTGTTGCTTGGTTCCTTTGTGCTCAGCCAGTAACTAAAATCTGCTCTCCCTTTCCCGCACGCTACAGTAAAAGAGCTGATAAAGTGAAATACTTTTAGACCTGAGCGAAGACAATGAGCCTGGGCTCTGCTAGGTAGGTCTTCCGTGGAAAATCTTCCTCAGCATTTTCACTGCCAGGACAGTGGGAGAGAGAGATATTATCTTTTCAGGGCTGGCTGCAACTTTCCAGGGGTCTCTATTCCCCCTAAGGCTGTACAAGGAGGCTTGGAACTCGGGAGAGCTGTTGGAGGATGTGTCTTCTCTGAGCCAGGCTCTTCTCTCCAAACCCATCAAGGATTTCCTGGCGTTTCCCAAAGCCCTTAGCAGGGACATGGGGGGATCCACAACTGCAGCCACGTTCCCCAAAACCTCACCTGCCGTCTGTTTTGGCTGAGACTGGCACGTCCCAGGCGTTTTCACGGGAGTTGTGGAGGGGCATTTGAGGGATTCCTCTGGAGAGGAATAAATGAGGAAAGCCAGTTTGTTCTGGTGGAAAACGATGGTTGCTTGTAGCTATTAATGTCTTTCATGTCCAAGACAGAAATGGTGTAATCCATGGGGCCTCTGACGTGAGCAACCCCGAGAAGGAGAGCTGCCCAGTCCAAGAGAAGCAGCCTGAATCCAAACTGGGAAGGGTTGTGGCAAAACCCAATGATCTGTGGCTGAGGTTTGCCTGGCTTTTCAGGAAAATGGCTTGCTTAAATTTTAGTTGGCTTTTAGCCTGTTTGGATAACGTTGCCTTTTCTCCGTGGGCCTAATCCCTCTCTGTGTTGGGAACGTTTCTGCTCCCACTTCCTCCCAGCCTTTAAACAGAGTGATTTGCCCAGAAAAGCCGTGGCTGTCCCATCCTTGGAAGTGTCCAAGGCCACGTTGGACAGGGCAATCTGGGTGTCCTGCCCACGTCAGGGGGTGGAATGAGATGATCTTCAAGGTCCTTTCCAACCCATACCAGTCTGTGATTCTGTAATTTCATGATTCATGCAGAGCAGAGAAGTAAAACCCTGGATCCCACTGCTTTATAAGCAGACAGGATAACGTTAATAACTCACAAACAGTCCGAAGAAACCTCAAACACCGAAGAACCTGCAATGAAATAGAATGCCTTTGAAGGCTGTGCAAAATCCCTGCTTTTAGTATAACTACTGCTAAGCACCACGTGCATGTCTCAGCTTAGTGTTCTTAAATCAGAACTGGGGAGGGCTAATCAAGCAGAGGCCTGATCTAGTCGAAGGGTTACGGTAGCCGCATGTGCCACGCTGACCTTTCGGGAGCTGCGGACCGGCCAGCACTCCCATCCCTCCCCCACAGGCTGGGACAGCTGTAAACATCCCCATCATAAAGAGACAATTGTGATATCCTATTTATTTTCCATTAAAAAGCCAGCCTGGCACGGGCTTAGGTTGCCCGAGGGGCCGGGCGAGCGAGACCCGTCCGTGTCCTCCTGCCACGACCCGGGCGCTGGACCCGCGGGAGCACCGTGGGCCGTCGCGGGCAGACAAACCCTCTGCTGCTCCCCCTGTGCCCCCGGAGCAGAGTCTGGCGCCGGCATCCCTAGGAGATGAAAACAGCAGCCTTATTCCCTCTCCTCCTCTCACCAGCTCTTCCCATCCCTGCTTTTCCCCCGGGGGCAGGAGCTGATGAGGGTGGGGAGGAGGGCAGGAAGTCGCTGACGCGTGGGGTTGGATTTTAGCTTGAACACCGTCCAGAAAGGAGCACCAAATATTAGTAAACAGATCAGGAAACATTTCCGTGTTTGGCAATAACTCCGCTTTTCCATGGCAGCAGTCTCCAGTGGTTTTTCCACTGGAGAAAAAGACCCCGCTTGGCTGATTTGCTTAAACTTCATTAGCTCAGTTCCTGGGCCACCTTCAGATCCTGACCTTCAAACTCAGGTCTTTGGGCGCTGCAGCTCCTGACTTTGTGCACTGGAGTTGAGTCCCTGACTTTGTGCATGGAGTTGGACATGCCCAGGGGATTTACAGGACTCTGGTGCCATGTCCAGCATCTCTGTCATGATCCAGGCTGAAAGGGAAAGGATCAAGGTGGTTGGCCTATTTTGCTTCTGAAAAGAAGATTATGGAGCTGTTTCCTTGCTGGAATTGTTCTGTTCCAGTGGGTTCCTCAGGACAACAGCCAAGGGCCTGTCAAGTCCCGGTGGTTCGTGCTGCAGTCAGTCACATCAGGAAGAGGACACAGGAGTGAATCAAACACTGAATGAAGTCTTAGTTTTACCACTTCTTGACATCCTCAGGCCAAGCCTGGGATGAACCCAAGCTGCTCATCCTGCAATATGGGGGGGGTGGGAAAGAATGGCCCCTGATTTCGGGCGACTGAACGGATGGTTCCCTCTGCCACCACTGTGTTGCAAAAACCCTGCTCTCTTCACTGGGGCTCCCACTCAAAATGCTCAGATTTAGGTCCTTGGATAAGAAGCACGTGGTCACAGACTGGTTCTGGAAAGAAGACCTCATTTTGTGGCCAGCACCTCCCGCTGCAGGTGTCAATGCTGCATCAGGAAGAGCAATTGAGAGGATGAGGGTCAAAAATGAGCTTTGTGAGGGGAAGATGATTTCCCATTTCCGAGACAATCCTGGTCCACGGGCACCAGCAACCCTGCAAGAAAACAAGGAGGAAAAAAGAAACAGAATGTGCCTGGTTTCATGCTGAACTTCGTGAGGTGGTGTGAGAAACCATGTGCCACCTCATGTGACCGAGTCACAGGACCCCATGAATCACTCCAAAAAACCCCCACATCTCCTCGGCGATGCTAAAGGTGACACTGTGACACCCAGAATAAGCCACTCCTCTGGCTTTGCCACCTGTGGTTTTAAACGATGAAATCAATGCTGCCTGCAGTAATTAATAAGTGGCATGTCTGTTTTGGAACCAGTGTCTCCAGTGAGACGCCACCACACAAGCCACCTTCTGCTCTTGCTGTTTCAGTCTCCTTCCCGTACCTTTGCCCTACCTGTTCTGGTTTGCAAATAGAAGGGGTCTTGTGCACAGAGAGACTACTTGGAAGTACAACTTTCTCCCAAACCCCACAACTTTCCTCCTGTCTTCTGCTTAGGAGACTGGCTCCCACCCTGAACATGGGACTGCCCCTGTAGCTGTGCTGCCCATCTTATATTTGGCTGGTGCAACCCACGCCATGTTGTGCCATTCCCTGGGGTCTGTGTCTCTTCCTGGTTTTTGGGGTTTTTTTTAACCACCAATGAAGGGAAGAAACGCAGCATCTGGAGTCTCAGCTGTGCCAAAAAGGCGACACTGCTCCCGTGATTTTATTCCAAAAGCCCGTGCAGCCATCTGTGCAGGTGAGTGTTACTGAGGAGGGGTTAGACGAAGTGCTATAATGAAAGAAATTAAAGGGGAAAGCCCCCTGTCCTCCATCACCTCTGGGCTGTGATGCCATCCCATGTATGGCTGTGGGCTGTGTGATATTCCAGAGGCTCCAGTGCCCTCCCCACCAGCACCCAGAGGGGCAGGACCTCTGCAATAGCTGCATCCTTACAGGGAGTATTGGGGAGATCGTTTTCGCTTGTGCTGCAAAAGGTTCCATCCTGTGATCCTGGGTCTAAGGACAATTCCCATGCAGCAGGATCAGAGCCCAAATTTCCCTTCTGTGGCTCTTTGCAACAATCCTGTGAGATGCTCACAGGATTTCCCAGCTCTTCTGTTGGTGTTTGCAGACACTGTTGTAGGGAGGTGAAAACTGAACCACAGAATCACAGACTGGTTTGTGTTGGAAGAGATGTTAAATCCCCATCTTGTTCCACGCCCTGCCATGGGCAGGGACACCTCCCACTAGCCCAGGTTGCTCCAAGCCCCGTCCAACCTGGCCTTGGACACTTCCA
>JAWMRA010000162.1:3189764-3200998 GCA_035584735.1 Pseudotriccus pelzelni | reverse complement strand
TTTTCCCCCCAGTCAGGGCTGAAAAAAAGGCAGAGGACGGTCAAATCCGTGCAGGGTGCCAAGCATCACTTCCATGCCCCGAAACAAGCCGGGGGAAACCAGCAGGTCCCTTTGCAGCGAGCAGGGCGTGCTCTGCTTTAAAGACCTTGACGTGTGTGACCACCCCGGAGGGGAGATCTGAGGGCACGATAGCGCTGAGAAAGGAAGGATGCTCCGGCACCGGCACAGGTGAGGGAGGGGGTGCCGCCCGGCTCGGCAGGAACCCTGCGCTGCACAGATAATCTCACGCCGAGCTGCGGTTCACCGCAGCGCCCTCGTGACCGGCTGAGCGGTCGGGCAGGGGAACGGGCTCCTTTTCCCACAGCAGGGCCTGAACAGGCGTGGCAGGGCTTGGCTGGGGCACAGCCGGGGCTTTCTGCTCGCCCGTGCGGCCCTGGATTGCATTAAAACCCCCCCCCCCCCATTACACACTGGCATCAAGCCCCCTGCCCCAGATGTTCAGAGCAGCTGGGGAGAAGGGTGACAGCCACAAACGCAGCGCCGTCCGCGAGGACCTGTTTGGGGTTTTTTTTGGATGATGCCCGAAGCACCTGGTTATAGCGATGCACCTGGTTATAGTGATGCACCCGGTTATAGTGATGCACCTGGTTGCAGTGATGCACCCACTTACAGTGATGCTCAGCTGTCACGGGATGAAAACTGGGGAATGGCGAGAATCGGGAGGCTGTTCGAGGCTTCGGCACCGCAACCTCCACGACCACAGCAGCCTGCCCCGCACCCCTCTTCGCTCAGCGCAAGAATCTCCCCACCTGGACTCGGCAATAACTCTCCGGGGGTCATTTCTTGCCCGTTTCCATCCATTCATTCACACCCCCCCCCTCCCAAAGGAGAAGATTTGCTTGGCTCTGGCATGAGAGCCGGCCCCCCTCACTCCTCCTGGGCAAAGGGCTGTGTCACTGCCCTGTGGGGCCGCGTCTTTCACGGCCTCTGGAAGCGCCGGCCGCGGTGTCATCGCCGGCTGATCTTGGAGGTGCCACCTGAATGTGGGAATTAAGCAAAAACCCTAAGGAGGCTAATGGCGAGCCGGGGCAGAGCGGAGCGGCAGCAGAAGGCTCCGGGATTTCAGAGCTTCAGCTCTGCCCCGCAAAGCGGCTTACGGACGGCACATCTGAGCCAGAGACTGGATTAGAGGCAAAACCGGCTCTGGCTCCGGGGAAATCTCTGCACAGAGGCTCAAGGTGCTCGCCGGGCAGCTCTGAGAGCGCTCTCGTCCCCCCGCGGCAGCGCTTGGGCTCCTGGTGCCAGCACCACCTCCTGCTGGCACGGCACCAGCCGTTTGGAGCTGGATTTGGCAGCGTGGAGCAGCCGAGCACGGGCTGTGCTCGCCCAGGCACCCAGGGCTGGGTCTGCCGCTCGGGCTGGATGGCCCAGGCACAATTTGGGTGATGCAGGGTCAGGTTCCTCTTCTTTGCACTAACTCAAGGAGGAACTCGTGTGTCAGAGTGATGCCACTGCTGGTGCTGCACCAGCACAACATGCCTCCATCAAGAAGTGTTGGTCACGGTGGATGGGGATGCCCCAACTCGCCCAGACACGACCCAAGCAAACAGTTTTAGCTGTGGTGTCGCTCCTGCTGGGAGCAGAGACCTCCAGCCTTTCCTCCTTGGTCACACGTGCCAAATATGATGATGCTGCCACATCCCAAGGGCAGCAAGATGCCTAGGAAAAAATCCTGGCCTCTGGAAGAGCAGAGTGGCTTTCACTGCAGGGATGTTTCACAGCTCAGTGCTGTGAAACCCACCGCGTGTTTTCAGCTGGGCAGCACCTCCTTTTCAAAATGAAGGAAAAAAAAAACCCAACCAAAACCAAACCCTCCAAAACCAAATACAGCCCAGATCTTCGGAGGCGTGTGATTTGGGAACTGATGTGGGCCGAGGAGCTGGGTGCCTGTCTCCTCTTCCAAGCTTTATTTGGAAATGGGCTCAAATTCCTGCAAAATGAATGCGCCAAGAGCAACGCAGGTGATTTTGCAGGAACTGTGAGAGTTACCCCAGCCAGCAGCCACAATAAGATGGGCTCTCAGCAGGGTCCTGTGGCTTCCTCTGACACTTGTGTTCTATTTTATCTGCTTTACAGCACTTTTCCTCCATCTTAGGGATCTGCAGGCGGGGTCAGGTGCCAGGAGTGGGTAGAGAGATGGCAGGGGTGGATCCTTGTCCACAGGGCCCTAAATTCACGCCAGAGAGATGCCCCTCAGGAGAGGGTGTGCCATGACTTGAAGGCCATCTGTGCCAGGGCCTCCTCCAAAACCCATCACGTCGTGGGACACGACGGGTCCATCTCAGTACCCGGGACATGGTGGCAATGGCACGGACAGACTGTGGGACGGGACAGTAACTGAAAAGGAAGGATTGCTGTCACAGACCTAAAGGCCCTGAGATCAGGAAAATGCAGCTCTTCTGTGGCAACAGAGACTTGTCTGGTTGATTTCCCGGGATTTTCCCAGGATGGTTGTGATTTCTGATTAACTGGCAGATCCCCCATCACAACCACTATTTCCTTGTTCCCATATTCCCTGATCACACTGTAAGAGCAGTGACTGCACAAGAGGCCACGGGCCAGCCCTGGCAAGTGATGCTCACTGGAGGGAAGTTACCACAACTGTGAGCTAAAAAGGCTTTGAGCATTTACGACCTTGACTTTCCTCGTGCTGAGGAAGACAATAAGATCATGGTCTGGGAGCTAAAACACTCTAATTCAACTTCAGGCATCAGCTGTGGCTCGTGGCATACATAAGATCAGACACAGCCATCACCCTTGTCTGGGAACAGGGAGATAGCGGTTGTGATGGATGGATCTGCCAGTTAATCGGAAATCACGTCCATCCAGGGAAAATCCCAGGAAATCAACCAGACAAGTCTCCTCTGTTGCCACCCCTTTGGACACAGTGGCCCCTTTGAAATATCACCCCTCGCTGCCCACCGTGCGCGGGAAAGTTAATGCCGTGTCTCCCTGCTCCGGCTACAAAATGAGACGTGGCCACGGAGACCCTCACGTGCCCAATGCTTGGAGCACATCCAGAGGGACACATCCATGAACTTTTCCATTCAACCTTTCGAAAAAAACCAACCACAAGTAGCTTCTGTCTAAATCATCTTAACCTGGGGGGAAGCTACAGGACACAGGCGTTTTGATAGACTGTCACGGTATTTTCAGGAAGAATTTCTTCACTGAAAGGGGTGTCAGGTTCAGGAAGTGGCTGCCCAGGTGGAGTCCTCACCCCTGGAGGTGTCCAAGGAAGGACTGGACGTGGCACTCAGTGCTCTGGGCTGGGAGACAAGGTGGGGACCAGTTGGATCCACAGTCTTGGAGGTCTTTTCCAACCTCAGTGATCCTGGGATTCTGTGCTACGAGGAAGGATGGGAGCAGTTTGAGACTCGCCACGATTCATGGTCAAAAACCTGAGAGTCAAGAATCTCACGATTTCAAAAAGAAAAAAAAAAAAATCTCAAAAAGTAACTTGCTTATTAACAGGTATTCTGAGGTCTCAGAATGACCAAAGTTGAGAGATTGCTGAAAGGATGGAGCAGAGACATCTCCACTTCTCTGTCCCTCGTGGTATTGAAGGCTGCTGCTGATACAAAGCCCCCTGAGAGAACATCACAGCTCTCTGAGAGGCAGTGAGAGGAACAACACAGAGTCAAGTCAGAGACGCCTCACATTCAGTTTTCTGCAAGCTTTTAAAATTACCAAGTTTTAAAGTTCTTGGCTTCACTCGAAATACTGCACGGTCAAACACACACAAATCACGGCGTTCAGCTGCTGTGGATATAGGATGTCAGAGTTTTGGTCAAATGCAGGGCTATTAAAAAAAAAAAAAAGTGACTGAATTGGACTCCTCTAATGGTTAAAATTCTGCCTGGTAGATTTTGTTATTTTTGGTGCTGTAGTAGAGAGGCACCGAACTTGTGACATGTGATTTAAGAGGAAGGGCGAGTTAAAATCAGATTTAGAATAAATAAAAGGCTTCTCGGTGAATCAAAACTGACTTCACAGAAACACAGCTTAGTAGCTCAGAAACACTCGAAACCCTGACAGGTAGTATTTCAACACAATTATACTTGGTTTGGTTTTTTTTGTTTTTAGTATTTCAAATCAAATTCCTTGTTCATTCACTCACATGCCCATTTACACCCTTCCCTGGACCTGTCCTGCTACTTCTGCACCTGTTTTGCCAAAATAAAGCATCAAGCTGTCTAAAACTCACCTAACTTTTGGACTGGCTGTTTATTTTTTTATGGGGGCGATGAGGTAACTCCAAGCCTGAAATGTCAGCACAGTTTTCTTATTAACAACACTGCCCCAGACCAGGCTTAGATAAATTCCTTCCCCTCCTTCCTCTTGGTATTTGCCAGGCAAAGCAGCTGAAACACCTTCAGTGTTGGCTGCTCCTACCCTGACTCCTCCAGCACCTGGAAGGAGGAAAGGGCTGCTCCTTGCTCTAGGAATCCTGGACCAGCACGGAGCCACGATGAGCCCGGGGCTCTCTAACCTGGCAAACACCGAACTACTTTGAGTGCATCCACTGCCCTGGCCCGTCTCTGTGCTATGGTAAACTCATGTTACAGCCCAGGTGCCAATGTTTAGTCCCAAGATGACTCGGAGACAGCAGCCCTAATGCACACGTGGATGCAGGGAATCTCTGGGATCAACTGGGCATGTTCATTCTGTCGCTTCCCAGGCTCCAAATGCTCAGAGAATCCCAGAATCCCAGAATGGGTGGGACTGGAAGGGACCTTAAAGATCACCCAGTTCAAGCCCTGCCAAGGGCTTCCACTGTCCCAGGTTGCTCCAAGCCCCGTCCAACCTGGCCTTGGACACTTCCAGGGATCCAGGGGCAGCCACAACTTCTCTGGGCAACCTGTGCCAGGGCCTGCCCACCCTCACAGGGAAGAATTTATTCCTAACATCTCATCTAAACCTATTCAGTCATTTCTGAAGTCATTCTCCCTTTTCCTGTCACTAGGACAAGGAGTAAACAAGGAGTTTACAAGGAGTAAACTCCACGGCTCCATGGATTTTTGTGCTCTTTCAAGTCAGGCTCCTCTCCTTGACATAATTTTCAGGGGCTGTAAAAGTATCAGGAGACCTGGAAAGGCTGCTGGAGCTCCGTGCCTCTGACTAGCGCCAGAAAAAGCTTCACTTTAATCAAAGTAACCACTCACAGCACAGATTCTGGCAAATCCAATTTCATTCTATCCCAATAATTATTACAGCACACCGATACATCTCTCTTTATTTACTTTTGCAAGACAAAGGCCAGTGATGTTGACATTAAACTCGAATTCAATCCATCACGGGAAAATTCATCATAAATCTAGATGAAATTCAGCAGCTTGACTTTGAAATTGCTATAAATGAGGCTTCACAGCCTCTGCCAGGCTCATTGCAGATTCTATGCAGCCATCGAAGTTGGAGCGGGTAAATCCATCGCCCCCACAAATCAGAAGAGGTTGGGTATGAAGAATCATTTGTCCCGGACAATTGGGCACAGCCTTTGTAACCTGGAAAAGAAAAGCATGCAGGGAGTTGGAAGAGGAAGTACCTCATTTACCTGAATCTCACACTGGAAAAGGTCTGTTTTCCTTAGGAAAGCCTTGGTAAGAACCCCAGAACGGTTTGGGCTGGGAGGGACCTTAAAGATCATCTCTCCTGGCTGTGCCACGCATTGTTTAGCCTGTTTCAAACCTACATGTCCGTGTTGTGCCGGATCAGTGCATCCCAGAGCAGCACTGGTGAATCCCAGCACGGAGACAAGGTGGCAGAAGGTAAATGGTGAGGGCAAGGCAGGCAGAGGCAGAAAGGATGGAAGAGGGAAGAAGAGCACAGAACCATGGAAAAGCTTGGGTTGGAAGGGGCCTTGAAGATCACCTAGTTCCACCCAGCGATGCCACAAGACGCAGGAGGGAGGCGGGAAGAAGCAGTCTGAGAAAAGGAACGACGAGACAAGATCCGTAAGGACGAGCCGTTGAAAAAGAGAGAAAAATATCTAGAAAAGCAAAGACAGAGAGAGAAAACAAAAGGGCAGAAGCACATCAGTAGAGATCAAACCACGGGGTCCTAAAGCGTGGTACAGAGAGGACAATTTTGTTCTCATCATTTCCTGGTTTTCTGCCTTCGGTCCAAAGGCACGTGTTGGATTCCTGTGCAGTAAAACCTTACTTATGTCCAAGGAATCTTGCTAAATCCAGGGCATTTTTCCACTGATTCAAATGTCCTCTCAGCTGGCCACTGCTGAGCCATTATCTGCCACTGCCAAGTGTGGATCAGCTGCAAAACAGCCACATTTATGTTAACTGGCTGCATTTTGTGACACTGCAGCTCTTTAAAGGAGGTAATTATCTGAAACAGCCAGTTGCAACCCATTATCCATTACTCAACTTAACAGAAGAGTCTAGCCAGGTATGGGAAATCCAGCCAGAGATTCTCCCTCTCAGATTAATTTTAAGTCAGTATTCAATTCATTGCTAAATTTTTTCTTACAGGTCGAGCTGAGTATAAAGAACGAAGAAAGGTTTAGCAGAAAAAGGTTTTTTGAGTGTCCTCCCTTGTTGGCTGCTCAGGGCTTCTTTGATGCTGGCTGTACCAAACAGCTCCTGGTTTGTGATCCTGACCACAGGATCAATATTTCCAGACCTCAGCCTGCACCTTTTCACCTGCAGGGCAAGATTGTGTGAGCAACGCATAAAAGACCTTCCCTCTAGACAGGAGAAAGGAATGATCCTCCTCCTTCTTCACATTCTTCTGGCGGTGCCCAACATAAATTCCAGATTACCCTTGCTGGGATTCGGTCAAAGGTTGGCCTTGATAGTTTTGGAGGTGTTTTCCAACCATAATGATTCTATGGTTCCATATAAAGTGACTCTCTCAAAGACACGTGATGGGTTGGTTGGGAAGCCTGGTGGCTCTGAATGCTAATGGTGCCTCCCTGTAATTAAAGCAGGGGATCCAGAACTGCAGCTGTGCTGCTAAGCAGTGTCAGTAGAATTTTGGGAGTCCTAATCCCTCATCTGCCACGGATAATTGTAATGTCTGCATTTTAATCCCAGGATTGTGTTTGGCCATGTGAAGGATGTTACAGCCGGATTTAATTAACAAGTAGGATAAATCCCATCTAAAAGAGTCAGGGGAAAGATGCACCCATCTTATCAGCTCCCTTTGCCTCTGTGGCAACAGCTTATTATAATTGAAAGTTGAGATAGCTTTAAGAGAAAGAGGGAGCTCTGTCCCAGATATTTAATTTAGGCAGTGATTATTTTATAGGGTGGCATTAGAGATCTCTTTATGGAGATAACACGTCTGACCTACACCGACTTCTTTGCAACCTAAGACATATTGACATTCATCTCCCGAATTACAGACTGGTGATAATTCCTCCTGTGGCACAGCCAAAAAACCACCAGCAGCTGCTGGAGCTGGTTTGCAGCAGCAGAGACGGGAGCTGGACGGGGCTTGGAGCAACCAGGTCTGGTGGAAGGTGTCCCTGCCCACGGCAGGGAGTTGGAATGAGATGACCTTTAAAGTCCTTTCCAACACAAACCATTCTGTGATTCCGTGTTTCTACAATCAATCCCACGTGTGCCCCTAATTTTGACAGGCTTCAAAAAGCACAGTTGTTTCGTGGAATGCAACCGAGCCTTTTTTTTTCGGTCTCATTTCATTAGGAAGAAATTAACTGCCATTCCTGTCTTTTCCTTTATCCGTGTTTTCACGCTGGAATAAATCCGAATGGGCCACATATAATGCATGTCCCCTTATATGTCACCTTTGACACCATGCTAAAAGGCACATTAAGCCCTGTCCTTGCACGCATAAGCAAAGCAGCTGAAAAGGACAAATTTTGTGCTGCAGATCTGTGACAGCAGCAGAACGTAGGGTGCATTAATTCTGGTCAGAAATACCTTTTAACTTTGTTTTGGGAACCCTTTCCAGAGCTGGCCGGCCAAGTGTCTGTCTGCTGGAAGTAGATCCAGCTCTTCTCCTCCTTACCACCTGCAGCTCCGGTGCTCACAAGCAGTTTGAGGGAGGAAGGTGACAGGGAAGGCAGAAGAAAAGGCCAGAAGTCACAACCGGAAAACAACACCTGAGCAGTGACAACTGTATGGAGATTCAGATTTGTTTCTTTTTTTTTGGGCAAAAAAACCCCAATCCTGAACTGATAAGAGGAACATACAAAACATACCATGATTTTGATATGATTTATATAAATATTATTACCTGTGCTAAGGTGGCTTTTCAGATCTACCGATACCTAACTCCCGGAAAAATAAACTGTGCTAACGAGATCAGGTTCCCAAATTGGATGCAGATCAAGGGCTCTGAGCAGACTTCACAACAGCCATCTACAGCAACCTTCCGAGACTTCATAAAAAAGGAGAAATTTTTAGGGGACTGCTTTAAAAGTAAATATTTTGCTGCAACTTCCACGTTCAATTTCACCAATGTAATTTAACTCGAGAGGCTTTGGGTAAACAGGCAGATACACTCCAATACTTTAGGAAATTGCCAACAATTTCCTTGGATTTTTAAAAGAAGCCTGTAAAATATACACATTTTGCTATTATTACCCTTAGGTAGTTTACTTTAAAATATTTTTCGCGTAACGCGCTGTTAAACCGAACTGGGCCAAATCAAATAATAACAATTAGTCCCTCTGAACTCAAGGACTCGGGCTACTCTGCGGTAGGGTGGGAATTTTGCTAATAATATCCCGTATTTTTGGATGTGGAGAGGTGGAGTGAGTCATGTTTTTAAATGCCAACGAAAATCCCACTGAAGTACACGGGATTTACTTCCTTCCTGCGCGCCGCTCCCGTCCCTCCTTACAAGGAGAGCTGCAGAACTTACCACTGAGCCAGGCCCACTGGGTAAAAACACGGCTAGAAATGACCTGGCCTGTTGCTGGCCAGCCTTGGATGCCGCTCGTGGCTACGTGGAGGAATGTACTACGGACACTGGGCAACCACCCCCTTTCCCTCTTGCTCCCTGAGGATGAAAACCACAGCTCCAGACCGATCCCATGGCAGAGTACCTGAGAGTATCTCCATTTGTGACACTTGATGCTGCTTGGTTTAGGCAGGGATGGCACAATCCTCCCCAGGTGACTGAGAATTATCTGCTGCACCTCTGCGGGGTCGGAGTCCAGGTACTCACTTCCAAATGTCACGGTCGTGTGGACAACAAGTGAAGGCCCCACTTCAGGAGACTCTGGAATAAAGAAGAGAGATGCTCTGGAAGGATTACTCATTAATACTTGCCTTCCCCACCTGCTGACCATTGTGCCTCCAGCCCAGGAGTCAGCAAGAATGAAAATATCTGTGGTAGCACCCTGTTCTTCCAGCTGGAAAAAACCCACGAGGAATAACAACACAAGCTGTTCACAAGGAGCACAAAGAAGAAGTCGAGGGGGACAATCTCTGCAACACGGAAACGCAGAAGACTTGAATCACGGAACGGTTTGGGTTGGAAGGGACCTTAAAGATGATCCAGTTCCAATCCCCTGCCATGGGCAGGGACATATTCTATGAGGCCAGGTTGCTCAGAGCTCCATCCAGCCTGGCCTGGGACATGTCCAGGGATGGGGCAAGGTCTTTGCTGTATTTCAGCTGAGACTGAGCTGGTGTTTGAATTAAGCGATTCCCTCTCACTCCACTAACTAGAAATTCCCTCTTCTGGAAGCAGAAAGCCTTTTCTGGTTAAACCCTTGTTTGAATTAGCACATTCCTAGAAAAATATTTTAGTTTCAGCTAACGAGTGTTTCATGAGCATCAGGAACCCACAAAGGAAGAGGCAGCTGAACACTTTCTGACCAGTTCTGGCTGTGAGGCACCAAGTTTGACAGAAGTCTTTATCCCTGCTGTGTCCAGCTCCTCAAGCTGGAGACCCCCCCTTTGGGAAGACGACAGAATTCCAGCTTTCCCAAAGGCAACCAAAATGTCTTCCTCTGGTAAGCTTTCTGTCCTGATCTGTCTGATCACTTCAGCGCACACTACCGAGGTGCAGCAGTGCCAAGTCTGGCACCCACAGCAAGCACGAAACCCGCGGCTTTAGCTTCAGCTGGAAGGACCCCCTCACTGAGCCTCTTTTGGGTGGGCCAGCTCGGCCAACCCTTGCTCCTGAGAACTGGGCAAACCAGGCAAAAAGGGTGGGAAGATGCTTCCTGATTTCACAGGCCGTATCTCTGTGGGCATCAGCTTTTCCAGCTGTCTGGAAAAACATCAGAAAACGCGACTCAGTCTTTCCTTCCCCTTTTGGGGGAGAAAACAGGGATTCTGATGTCTCTCCACAGACAGTGTGAGGGACAGAAGACCACGTGGGGAAGCCCATTAGGCACCCTGGGATATATTACAATGTACGTGGTATTTTGGCAAATACTTCCACGTCAACTTGGCAAAAAGGCTCATTAAAAGAGCATTTTAATAAAATAAATATTCATTGCTTGCTGTGTCTTGTTACAGCCAATGATTCCACCAGTGATCGCAGCCAAGGGCCACCTTCCCTCAAATCTCTCCTCTCTTCTACAGCATGTGCAAAACAAGTTTCTGGAGAACAGGCAGTTCGTTGAGTTTTTAATTCCTCTGAGCTACTGATAGCTTGGAGAGCTTCCAGAGGCCACTGAGTCACAGCCTTCCAGTACTGAAATATGCAGCCTGCGAGGATCAACTTTAGCCTCAAGCCCTTTTCTTTCTTCTGCAAAAATACTGACTAAAACAGGAGTCCAAAATAGATTTTTTTTTTTCCCTGAAACCAATGGGGGGATCTCAGTCCTGATGCCCCGTGGGTGAACGACTGTCGGGGGAGTAAAACCCGTCATCTTCCTCCCAGCGCTTTAGATCAGGCTGCTGGGAAACGAGGGCTTCTGGCAGGGCTTCTGGTGAGATTTTCATTTCCTTTATTTGTGGTAAGGATGCAAGCTGGCCATGGCCGTGCCAGGGAGGGGATTGTCCCGCTCTGCTTTGCCCTGGGGTGGCCTCACCTCAATACCGGGGCAGTTTGGGGGGGACACAACGTCAGAAAGACCTGAAGCCACGAGAGTGTGTCCAAAGGAGGGCAGTGAAGATGGGGAAGGGCCTTGACTTGAAGCCGTGTGAGGACTCCGAGGGCACTTGGTGTGTTCAGCTGGAGCAGAGGAGACTGAGGGGAGACCTCAGTGCAGTTCCAAGTGCCTGGGCAGG
>JAWMRA010000162.1:3150828-3163924 GCA_035584735.1 Pseudotriccus pelzelni | reverse complement strand
TGCCCAGAGAAGCTGTGGCTGCCCCTGGATCCCTGGAAGTGTCCAAGGCCAGGTTGGACAGGGCTTGGAGCAACCTGAGAAGGTGTCCCTGCCCGTGGAAGGGGGTGGAACAGGATGAGCTTTAAGGTCCCTTCCAACCCAAACCATTCTGTGATTGGAAGATCCTATAATTCAGCTCAGTAAATAGAGGGAGAACTCCCAGCTGCTCTCTTTGCCACGTTATTTACCCTGGCTTTAGCGAGCTGAACAAATCCAGAGGGAAATCCAACAAAAACACAGGAGGTGGCACAGGGTAAGCAATCAAAGCACACCCCCAGGAGCTTAGAAAGACAACACTGTCCCCTGTTAGCAACTGAAAACAGGGACATGGTTAATTATTTGCAAGATCAGTGTCTAAAAAACGAGCTAATTAAGAAAATTACGCTAACAATCACACAGAAGGACCAAAGCCTGAGTGCTCCTACAACTCACGTTTTTCAAACCAGGGTTAAATTAGTCACTGAAATGCACACCTGGTTCTACCACATGACACCTAATGCAGTAGTTACATGGCTTAAACTAAGTTTAAACCAGCAGGTGATCCCCTCCTCTGGCCTTTTCTAACGGCTCACATCCTGCGAAAGCACAGGCTCATCCTCCAAAACACAGGCTATAGTTCACCACTTTGCTCCCAGTTACACAGCAGTTAAAG
The DNA here is from genome assembly GCA_035584735.1 of Pseudotriccus pelzelni. Lineage (NCBI taxonomy): Eukaryota > Metazoa > Chordata > Aves > Passeriformes > Tyrannidae > Pseudotriccus > Pseudotriccus pelzelni. Next base: position 3,163,233 of record JAWMRA010000162.1, on the reverse strand, counting down.
TACCCACTCAGAAAAAAAGCCACCCAAACACTCATTTCATTCCAGCTGCAACTCAAATCTCTTCCTAATCGAGATTTCCCACGAAATTATCTTGGCCTAATCGTGCTAGGCCTGACTTTCATATGCTAAAGTCACCGAGTGCAAATACAGGCTTGGCCCCTGAGCCTACAGATGTTCTGTCTATATAGGGATTTTTACATGCCAGGCCTGCGGGACTTGGAAACTCACAGAGCTCCCAGGCATGTTTATCCATCCACGGCAACTTCCAGGCATGCATAAACAAACAAGGAACTTAAACATCCTCATCAGGAATTTAAATTCGAAAGACAGTTCAGGAGTGCCGTCATTAAAACCTTTCATTTCACACAAAGGCATCTAAAAACGTTACCTGACTGTTTCAAATAATATTTGACAACCGAGGAGATGCCCTGGGGTGCCACATAATTGCAGGAGCCTTCTCTCACCACCATTCCTTCCACGGGAGCAGTCAGTGGTTTCAAGACGCCGTGAGACAGAAGTTCCTCATAGAAGCTTGAAGGGAGGAAAAAAATACACAGAGGTGAAAACTCGCTCCGTTTTTCCACAGTTCAAGTTAAGGCCGGGCTGACTTTTCGAGTGTAGCTTTTAGCAAGCTGCGTTTCAGGGCAGGTAACGCACAAGCACAGCTGTAAAACAACCAGCTCCCCTCGGTGGTGTGCTGGGTCTGGCCCTTCACCTGAGAGCAAGGCTGCCCGTAGCGGGACCGCCAGCGGTTTGACCCGAAGGCACAGGGACAGGCGACAGCTCCTTAAAGCTCTGAGCACCAGCACAAACTGCAGGAGCATTCCAGCCGCTGGGCGCAGCCGCCCGAAACGCACCTTTTCCCGGCTTTCCACACAAATTTTGCTTTTTTTGGTTTTTTTTTTTTTTTACATCGCTGCTACACCTCCATCCCCTCCCTCAAAGGTACAGCGAGCTGCCCCCGGGTGTTTTATCCCGACCCACGTCGTTTCTCCCAGCTTTTATCCTCCCGTTTCTCCCCGCGACTCCGCTGGCGGGGGAGCGAGCGCTGTCGGACGGGGTTAAATTAAAGGCACGGCACCTGCGCCCGCAGCGAGCCCGAGCGGCCCCAAACCCGCTCCCAAACCTCACTGCCCACCTGCGGCCGCAGGGACGAGCGGGACGGGGGCGGGATGAGCGGGACGAGGGCGGGATGAGCGGGACGAGGGCGGGATGAGCGGGATGAGGGAGCGCGGGGGGCGGGCGGGGGGCCGGACCCAAAGCGCTGGAGGGGCGGGGTGGGGTGGGGCGGGTCTCACCTGCGCCGCGGCCCCGCCAGCTCCGCCTCGCAGGTGACGAACTGCGCGCCCAGGTCGGCGCTGCCCAGGCCGGCGCGGGTCGTGCTCATGCGGCCCCCTGCGCGACAGCCAGTCAGACACCGACACGACATCACGACATAATCACGATGCGCGCCCCGCCCCGCCGGACCCACCTGCGCCCCGCGCCTTGTCCCAGACGGATCCCCGCGCCCCCCGCGGCAGCAGCGCCGCGCACGCCCCGCCCGTGAGCCCCGCGCCCACCACCAGCACCCGCGACATCGCCCTGCCCCTGCCAGCACCGCCCGCACGGGGCGGGGGATCGGCGGAGGAGCGGCCGGGAGGGCACGGACCCGCCCCCGGGTGGAGCGAAGGGGGACGCGGCCAAAAACACCGCGTGTGTGCGGGGACACGCGCAGCCGTGCACGCACCTGTGCGCCCTGTACGCGCGCAGCGCTGTCCGTGCACGTCGCTACACGCACGGAGCTGTACATCCTGTGCGCGCACCTGTACGAGCACACCTGGGCATCCCGTTCGCACACCCACCTGTGCATGCACACCTGTACACACACACACACCTGGACAGTTACAGCTGTGCACACACACATCTGTGCATCCTGTCACACACACAGCTGTACACACACACCTGTACACACACAGCTGTACACACACACCTGCCCACACCTGTACGCACACATCTGTGCGTACATCAGACACGTGTGCATCCTGTACGTACACACACCTGTCCTGTACACACACACACCCTGCCCCTTGAACCCTCACACACACACACCCTGAACACACGTGTGCACACACATCCCCTCTGCACGCACATGTGCCCACAAAGCTCTGCCCGCACACCCGTGAACACCCCACTCACACACACCCCTGTCCACGCACACAGCTCTGCACACGCGCGTGAACACACACACAAGGCTTGAACTTCAAGAAAACGTGGAAAGTCCTGAGGAACAGCCCCTCCCTCACCAGTGCATGCCAAGGGGCACCTGGATCCACAGCAGGACCTGGGGATGCTGGTGGGCACCAAGTTGAACACGAGACAGCAATGTGTCCTTTGGCAACAAAGGTGAACAGTGTCCTGGGCTGCATGAGCAAGATGTTGGCAATAGGTCGAAGGAGGTGACCGTTCCTTTCCCCTACTCAGCACTGCTGAGGCCAGACCTGCAGTGCTGTGTCCGGTTCTGGGCTTCCCAGTACAAGAGAAAGTCCAACGGGAAAGGCTCCAGCAAAGGACCAGGAGGATGGTTAGGGCGCCAGAGAGGTGGGACTGCTCAAGCAGGAGAAGAGAAGGCTCACAGGGAGGGTCCCATAAATACCCAGGTTCTTCTCAGTGCTGCTCAGGGCTGCAGACAACTGGCAAAATGAAACACCAGAGGTTCCCTCTGAACAGCGGGAAACACTTGTTTACTATGAGTGTGACCAAGCACCAGAGCAATTTGCCCAGGATGGATCCCCTTCCTTGGAGATATTCAGAAGCCATCTGGATGTGGTCCTGGGCAAACAGCTTTATGTGGCCCTGTGTGAGCACTGGGGGATGAATGAGATAACGTCTAGAGGTCATTCTGACTTCAATCAGCCTGTGATTCTGCAATAAGCCGTCTCTGCCATCAGATTGGCTTCGTTCCAACAGTCCAGGAATGCCCTGGAACTGGGTTGAATCTCCCCTGCTGAACAGCTTTTACCATAATCAAAACCTGGCCCCCCTGGAGATGCTACCCAGAAGGAATTGCTGCAGGGTGTGACACCTTCCAGAAAGTGCTGATGGGCCATCTCCATCACCTGGGGGTTTTGTGTAACCGTGCGTGGCACTGGCCTGTAATTTGCAAGAAGTCATGGTTTGATGTTAGGAAAGTGGGACCCTGAGATGCTGAGACTGGAGTAGATAATGCTGAGGGGTGGTGACATGGGTGCACCACCTCTCCCCGGGGAAAACAAATTCCCGTTCTGAGAGCCTTTGAGCGTGGGCAACTGCGGGAAGTATTTGGATTATTATCCTTACCCAGCTGCGTAGGTGAGAGAAGAAATTCCAGACAATTTCTGATAGGATCATTGTGGTATGGGGGACGCCAGAATCTGGCACTTTGGCAGTGGTGTTTGGCAGCAGATTGGCGCGAAGTCCCTTCTGTGGAACTCGTTGTGCCTAAGGGAGGCAAGTGTCGGTGATGCTCATCTTCAACGGGAGCTCCGAGTTGACCTCGGGGCAGATGTTGTTTAACAGGAACTTCCTGGAGAAAGGTTGGAGCCCAGTGCCCAACCACCCTCCGGGGGAAGGACCTTTCCCCTATATCCAACCTGTCCATGATGGGTAGTGCCTCGAGTTTCCATTGCAATGGAAAAAGCTCTGTGCTCGCCGGTGCACACACCATGGGGACTGCTAGCAGAGACAGCAGGAGTGTTGTAAGAGAGGGCTGCATGAGTTGGGTGAGAACTCTTGGATGTATGACACGTTCCTGCCTTGGGGTTAAACACCTACCTGAAGTATGTGGTGGTGGCAGGCGGCCCTGGATGAGGGCAGGGCCTGGTAATGCTCTGTTTAGGAGCTGTGGCATGACAGCCTTACTGGAAGGGACCTGGGAGGGATGGCAGGCACCAAACCGAGCAGGGGCCAAAAATGTGCTCCCCCTTCAAAGATGGAGAGCCCCAGCCTGGGCCACTGGGGCAGACAGGGCCGCCTGGGTGAGCTGTCAGCCCTGCTGTTTGGTGCGAGGGAGGTCACATCTGGGTGCTGCGTCCAGTGCTGGAATGCTGGGTGAGAGGGATGGGGAGGCAACCCATAGAGGCTGAAAAACTGGCAGCGACCCTACGGCGGGAGGTGGAGGGAGACGAGTTCATCGGGCATGGCTGTGGGGAGAATGAGGGTGGTCTGAGAGCAGCCTGTGACTCCTCAGAGGGGAAAAGCTGACAGAGCAAAATGCCTCTCTGAAGGGTCAGGGAACATGATATAAGAGAAAAAGTTGTTCAGATGATGGCTCTGGGCACACGGAAGTGAAAACTCTTCTTTCCCTGGAGAGTGGGGAGCAGCTCTGGGGTCGTCACCGCAGACATGCGGGATCTCCATCCCAGGCAATTTCCAACACTTGGCTACTCAAAGCCAGGGTCAGTCTGATCCAGTTCTGGGAATGGTCTTGCTTCTCGTGGGGCAGTAGAGGGGGTCCTCTAGAGATCCTTTCCCACCAACCTGTCATGACCAGGTAATGAAGGCCAATCTCCTTGATCCCATTCAGCCTCTCCAGTGGCGATGCTTCAGTGAGAGCTGCTCGTGACCTTTGAGAGGACAGAGCACCGTGTAAGACCTGTGGTAACGTCTCACTCTTCCAGTGCTACGGGACTCTTTTGAGTGCAACCTTGGCCTTGCACCTTTCAGGGAGGACAGTGCCTCCAGATGAGTGTGACCAGAGCTGCTCTGCCCTTTCCCTGGAGTGCAGACTGCCACTAGCTGTTTCCTCACAAGATGAAAGTCAAAAGTCTCTCACCCAGAGAAGTGTGGCTTCAGTACCCTAAACCCAAGCCCTTGTTTTAACCTCCAGATCTCTGAATTACGGACCAATGTTCTACTATGGCTGCGTTTAAAGAGTGGGACCAACTGCCAAATCTAGGTGTGTGCGTTGGATTCATCTCAGGTCCATTCCAGGCTGAGAGCCAGGAGACATCTTTCCCTACTGACCTTTCACCGCGATTTCCAAAGCAAAACAATCTAGGAAAGCAGGGCAGAGGACAGCCCCAGCCCTGCCATGGGTGATGGAGAAGGATAACTCTGCCTGTTGGCAGGGCAAATGTAGGATAGGGTGCTTAGGTACTCTTCATATTTTCCTGTAAGGGTGTGAAGAACAAGGATATCGTGGCGGGTTGACCCCAGCCAACATCTAGGCACCCACACGGCTGCTTGTTTGCTCCAGCCCCCACCCTGAAGTAGGATGGGTGGAGGAAATTGGAAGAGCAAAACTGAGAAAACTGGGTCGAGAGAAAGTGTGTTGTGATGGCAAATTGGCTGTGTCCCATCCCTGTGGTATGAGGAACTCCATCCCAGGGAACTCCATCCCAACCTGACCCAGTAGAGATGTTTTTAGTCTGTTGCCTTGGATTTAATCTCCGTCACACATTTGACATCTCTGTCTATATAACAAGGGGTTGTAGAGTTCTACAGAAACATCACCTCTAAACCATCTAAGATCTGCCACTGGAAATCCATTTTAGACTTTGATCTTCCCTTGCAATAACTTAATTATGTCTCCTGTAATAAATAAATCATCTGATCACTGAAAGGTGGAACTGGAAACTTTCTTCAGCAGTATCAATTAAGCCACTTTATCAATGGACATCACCTCCAAACGTCAGTAGTTATGTGACTCTGCCTAAATAGTATTTAACCTGCCTCCACAAAACAAATTCCGGGAAACTGTACTTTCTAAACTATGGTGTTGCCTAATGATTTATATGTTCTATATTTCAGTGTGTTTACATTTGGCCTTCTCTGTTAGTGCCACCACACCCTCCAGGCAGTTCAAATAGGGCTGTCTCCAGAGGGATGAGGAGCACTGCACTGTGCGCCAGCGAGAGGTGACCCTCAGTGCTCTTGCTGCTGCCCTGAGCTCCCTCTCTGCCTCCTCTGCATCGCTTCCCTGCACTGCCCACCCATCCCAGGGGCTCACACCTCCCCGCCTCCCTCTGCAGGAGCTGTGCCACCCCCCGGCTGGGCTGCTTGCCTTCACTTCTGTAAGGGTGAGTTTGGGAAAAGCATTGCTAGAGCTGGATCTGAGCGTGGGTGTGAGTGGCGCTCGTGGCTCCAGACCAGTGGCCAGTGTTTGTCTGAGAGCAGGGGACCCAAGTCTGATCTGCTGGGTTGGTTCTAGAGGTTGGGCCAGACCGGTTTTCTCGGCCCAGTGGTCCATCACCTTGTGGTCCCTGAGGGAACAACCCTGCCCAGACCTTTCAGCATCTGTTTACGGACCTATTATCAATAACTGTGTATAAAAGCTGCTGTTCCCTTTTGCCTTCACCACCTTCTGTGGCATATGCACTCTCCAGAACACAGAGTATTTTTGCAAGCTGTGTCAAACCTAGTACCATTACGTGATGTCTAGATCTGCTGGAAGATACATTTCTCCCCGTTTCCTGCGTAGATTTGCACTTATAAATGTCCTCCTCCGAATTAAATGTAATAAATTCTAATTTTTTTTCACAATAATCAAGGAGGAGGACAAGTAGTTAGAGCTTTTCTTGTAATTTCATTTCTGTTTAGGGAGGGAATGCAGTGTTGGGGATGTGAGAGGCAGTGTTTGCATGGCCATCAGTCTGCTGGGGGGAACACTGGAATTCATCTTTTAAAGTGGGACCCACAGCACTCTGCCATGGGTTGGCTTTAAGGCCATAATTAAATGCTCAGTGATTTCCAGTTTGCAATACCTTGCCTTGCACCCTGCCATTCCTGTAGAAAGCAGGAAAAGTCACCCACGGCACTGGCAGTGTGGATGTGTTGTTCTAGGCAAAGCGAGGATGTGGCTGGCCCTGGCTCTGGTGTCCGCCTTCCACGGGATGGTATCCGGGCAATGCCTCTTGAATTTTCCATTTCCCAAGAATCCAGAAGCACGGATGAACATCGTAAGTACTGCGGCCCTGGGGCAACAGTCCAGGAACCAGCCAGTATAAAATACTGACAGTTAAATACTACATTTAGGGATTACCTTGGAGAAGCCTTGAAAACATCACGATTTGCTCTCTTCTTCCTGCAGACTGAAATGGTCTCCTACTGGGGATACCCCAGTGAGGAGTACGACGTGGTGACAGAGGATGGCTATATCCTTCACCTGAACAGAATTCCTCACGGGAGAGGAAATGCTGGATGCCAAGGTAAAACTGGTAACGTACAGGACACCCACACCTTTCGCTGTTGACTGGGATACCAGGGCTTGTGCAAGAGGGTTTCCAAGGTTTCCCACGGCTTGGCATCTGTGGCATCCCTGTTGATCAACCAGAGTCTGTAGGTTAGACTGGTCCCTTGCAGCCATGCTTTCTCACCCTTTGTGGACCCCGTGCCCCTGTCGGGCTGCAATCCCAGCAATGAGGAGCATCCCATCCTTCCTGGTTCCTCACGCACACCTTGGGTTTCCCCCACGAGCCTGGGGATCAGCATACTGGTCAATATTCCTTGGGGAGCTTCCAGGGGGTCCTCTTGTCCATTGAGGAGTGACAACAGGGGGGCTAGATCCATGAAAAGGTGCATCTTTTCCCATCCCATCTCCAGGTTCCTCCGTGTGTGCCCGCAGAGCTCCCTGGGTAGCCCCAGTTGTGCCAACGCTCCCAGAGGCACTGGGGATAAAGGCAAAACCAGGATGCACCCGGTGCATCTGCTACATAACAAACCTGCTTCTTTACTGAAGTCCAGGGGAACACTGACACAAACCTCCCCAGGCTCTGACTGCTACAATTCAGGAGGATAATGCTTCCTAAACCGTCTCCAAGGATGACAGGCAGCGTTAAAAGAAAAAAGAAAAGCCATCACACCTCCTCTCTTCCAGGTCCAAGGCCTGTCGCGCTTCTGCAGCACGGTGTCCTTGCAGAAGGCAGCTGCTGGGTCACCAACCTGGTCAACAACAGCCTGGGCTTCATTCTCGCCGATGCTGGCTACGACGTTTGGATTGGGAATAGCAGAGGGAACACTTGGTCCAAGCGACACCTGCTCCTGTCCCCCAAACAGGACGATTTCTGGGCTTTCAGGTGAATGGGCAGTTTGGGGGCCTCAGGAACAACCAAATGCTTTCGTCTTCAAAAGGTGATGCTGCCCTACCTCAGGGAGGAGTGAAGCAGGATGAGCTGAAGCACATCCAGTTCTCTGAGGTGAAACCGCCCCTGCGCTTTCCCAAGGACACACTCAGTAGGATGAAGGAGTCCGTGGGGTGATCCTGCCCTCCCTGATGATTTTGTGGTTTGGTGGTGGTGGTTGGGCAGATGTAGATGCTGCAACTCTCTCAGTAAGGTGCCTACTCTTCCCTCTGCAGCTTTGATGAAATGGCTAAATATGACCTCCCAGCAATGATAAACTTTATCGAACAGAAAACAGGACAGAAACAGTTGTATTACATCGGTCATTCGCAGGGCACCACTGTAGGTGAGTGGGGCTTATTGGACTCATCTTGGTGACGGTAGGGAATGTCTATGCCATCTCTGCGACCTGTAAAATCTGAATTTAAATTTAATCTGAGTTTTAGGTCTGAATTTAAAATGTACTGAAATCAAACTGTGTACATGAGTGTCTTGAAAGAGTAAACCATTTCTTTCTACTCTCTTTCCCCCCCCCTCCTCCAGCTTTTATAGCATTTTCCACCATGCCTCAGCTGGCTCAGAAAATCAAAATGTTCCTTGCTCTAGCACCTGTGACCACGATTGCATTTTCTCGAAGTCTAATTAGAAAGCTGGCACTTTTTTCTGACTATGGGCTTAAGGTATGTTGGTCCAGACTGTATTCTGAGTGCAGTTTTAAACAGGGATTGTCGAACTACTTGCATAGAATATTTCAAATCATTTACAGAGGGAGAAACTCTATGCTCCATATGTTTTCGTAATGAAGAGAATCACACATATCAGTCCAGAGACTTTCTGTCCTGAATTTACTCCCCAAAATGTTCAGGCAGAATTAGAGCAAAAATGTTGGCAAATCAAACCAACTGCGAATTGAGCCTCACCACTCAGCTCCAGAGCATAATAAATGTAAGATGTCACAGACATGAAAAACAGGGAACAGAAGCATTTAACAGGATGCAGGGAAGGCTCCTCTTGTGGGCGTTCTCATACCTTAATGTGGGGGTAAAATAGAAGCCGTGAAGCAGTGGTGCTTTGGGGAAAAAGCACAACCAGGCTTTGTCTTTCACGAGCACATTTGTGATTTTACAGGAGATATTTGGCACCAAAGACTTCCTCCCTCACACTGCCTGGGGCGAGCTCCTCCTTGCCCGATTCTGTGCCTGCTCGAAGACCTGCCAGAGATTCTTGGCCATGACGTTCGGATTTAACTGGAAGAACACAAACATGGTATGCAGGAATAGATCCGCACAGGGCCCTCAGTGTCCTCCTGAAGGACAAAGCCTTGGTAGCCAGGTGGGACCCCGTGTGAAATGTGCTCGTGTCCTTTCAGAGCCGAATCGATGTGTACGCAGGACACATCCCAGCGGGGACTTCAGTCCAAAACGTAATCCACTGGTTGCAGGTAAACCTTCCCAGCTGCTTCCCTGTGCAAAGCAGAGTATTTTGTGGGCAGTCTGTTGTGTTGGTGGCTGCAAGACGTATCTCTGTTGTATCTTCGTTGGTTCTGCTTTCACCCCTCCGTAAAATGCTTGGCAGCTTCTTGTAAAAGTAGCCAAGTGGAGTGGCCCCAAAGGATGGATCCATAAAGAGAAACATTTGGAGGTGAGGACCCTTGCATCCACAGCAGGCACATTTCAGGGCTCTGATTTCAGACCAGCTCCAGCCTTGCCCCGCAGCCCGAGGGCCGTTAATGATCACACTGCAGCAGAGATTCTTCCGGACAGCGCCCAGTTAAACTCATTACCAATTAAGTCGATTATTTCTTCTTCTTCCCATTGTGGGCAGGAGAACCGCCACCACCAGAGCCCCTGTGACACTGCAGTTGTGCTCTGCTGCCCTCATTCTCTCCTCCCAAGGCTAAACTTACCCGGCTGTTTGCACAGTTCTTCGCAGATCGTGATTTAGTCTGAGCACCTCCTCCGAAGGCACAGCTCCTTCCCAGTGTGGCACTCCTGCCCACAGACCCCAAAAGAGCTTTGTGGGCTTTGTAGCAAGAACACACACTCCATTTTCTGAAGTGCTGCTGCTCGGTGGTGTCCGTCTTCATTCATCCACCAGTTTTTCTTTTCTGTCTGTAACTTTAAGATTCTTTGCCAGACTTCAGTGTATCAGTTGAGCAGTGAGTGACTAAGAGTAAAACAGGGTTGGAGGTGGGGAATCTTTCTTCCCCTGGAGCGGGGAACAGCCTGGGGCAGGGGCCCAGGGACATGGGGGGGTCTCCATCCTGGGAGGGATCAAGCCACGGCCATCCTGACCTTGTATTGCTGATAGTCCTGCTCCAGTCAGACTCCTTCCAGCCCCACCTCTTTGATCGCGTCACTTCAGGCCAATTCTTCAGCCAGCAATGAATATTTAGAGTCCTAATCCCACTTTCTAGAACATTTTTATTTTCTCCCGTCCTGCCATCACCCACAAACCACAGAAACATAACCTCTGTTCATTTATCCAAATTAATGACAGTAATTAATTGTGCTGGGCCGATGCCAGAGCCGTGAGACACACTTGAAAAATCTTGCCGGTTCAGTGACAAAACCCAATTTTGAGTTTCCCCCTCTCAAGTGGCTGCCCACCCCCCACCTCCTCCAGAACTGTGATATCATTTAGACTGTTGCATGTCTGAATTTGCTGCAGGGAGTTCAGAGTGGGGCACTGAAAGCTTTTGACGGGGGGACCATTTACAACAGCCTTCGCTATAGACAGGTAAGTGCTTCCAACGGCCACGGTCTTCCTTTTCACTGACACGTTCTGTTCCCATCCATTCCTCTGAATTCCTCTTCACAGATTCAGCAGGATCTCTGCTTGGAACAGCAGCAATGTCTGCTCTGAACTCTATTTTGCAAGTACCTTTTAGATGGTGTCAAGCACTGCGGGCTTTCCGCTTCCAATAGGACAAGGGGAAATGGTCTCAAGTTGCAGCAGGGGAGGTTCAGGTTGAATATCAGGGAAAATTTCTTCGCTGAAAGAGTGGATAAGCATTGGAACAGAAAAAAATCCCAACAAACTTCTTTCTTCCCTAAACAAGAAAAGATCAAATTGTCCAGAAGGTGACAATCTTCCTAACTGGAATAATCACACTGCAGGTAACGAGATACGAGCCTGACAAATCCCCTGATGGCAAGTCCTCAGGGTGTTGAGCTAAAACAACCCTCCAGGGCATTTTAATTTCAAGAATTTGCTTCCAGACACCTTCCTGCTGTTACGGAGCTGAGGAAAAGGCTGGTGCTTGCGTGAAGCGTAACCACAAATCCCGACAGAGGTGGTTGGAAGGCTCCTCTAGAGGTCCCCAGTCCAGCCTCCTGCTTGAAGCAGGATGACCCACCAGCATTCAATCAGAGCATCTGAAATTCTGCCTGCTTATCAAAATTGTCTGCAGGATCAGAACCTGTGGAATTTCTAGTGGACCAGAACTAATTTATTGATTAAATTAAATTGTAGCGCATCAGGCTCCACAACTCGGAATGAAATTTCTCTTCTTTCTAGAAGAAAGCCTTCCCAGTTTTTATTTCCCTCCATTCCCCAAGAACAGCAAATCCTCTTGCCCAGCGCATGTTTTGTTGCATTCCAGCAATGACTCCCCTTTGTGAAACTCTGCTTTTCCATCTCTTCAGGACGGCCCGCCCCTCTACGACGTGAAGGACATGGAAGTGCCCACGGCCATCTGGAATGGTGGGCTGGACTGCCTGGGAGATCCTCAGGACACAGCCCTCCTGCTCCCCCAGATCAAGAACCTGGTCCACCACAGGCTGATTCCTCAGTGGAACCACATGGATTTCATACTGGGGCTCGATGCAACCGAGAGTTTGTACCTGGAAATGCTTGACACCATGAAGAAGCATCTGTGAAGATGTTAGTTTGGTTTGACCCATTTCTTTTTTTGGCTTATGTGTCTTGTAAGATTAGTGCTGTCTCTCAAGCATTTTGAAATTTCTCTCCATTTGGAGCACCTGATCAAAGTGCTGATCAAAATGCTTTTAACTACAGCAGTGACAGGGTGGGGAGAGGAGCCTTCATGTTATTCCTGACTGACACTGCATTCCCTCCCGTTCCCTTTCCCGTTCCAGTTCCCTTTCCCTTTCCCGTTCCCTTTCCCATTCCCTTTCCCATTCCCATTCCCATTCCCATTCCCATTCCCTTTCCCTTTCCCCTTTCCCTTTCCCGTTCCCTTTCCCTTTCCTCTTTCCTGTTCCCTTTCCTGTTCCCGTTCCCTTTCCCCTTTCCCCTTTCCCTTTCCCTTTCCCTTTCCCTTTCCCTTTCCCTTTCCCTTTCCCTTTCCCTTTCCCTTTCCCTTTCC
>JAWMRA010000162.1:3124081-3141956 GCA_035584735.1 Pseudotriccus pelzelni | reverse complement strand
TGTCCCTGGTCCCCCCAGAGCAGAGCTCAGTCCTGCCCCTCCTCTGCCCCTGCCCAGGCACTTGGAACTGCACTGAGATCTCCCCTCAGTCTCCTCTGCTCCAGCTGAACACACCAAGTGCCCTCAGTGTCTTCACACTGCTTCAAATCAAGGCCCTTCCCCATCCTCATTGCTTTGGAGACTCATCCCTATCCTTTGGACACTCTCCAATGGCTCAATCTCTCCCTTCCACTGTGTCCCCCAAACTGCCCCAATATCGAGGTGAGGCCACCCCAGGGCAGGGCAGAGCAGAGCGGGACAATCCCCTGCCTGATGCCCCCAGGACAGGGTTGGCCCTCCTGGCTGCCAGGGCACTGCTGACTCACGTCCAACTTGCCATCAGCCAGGACCCTCAGGTCCCTTTCCCTTCTCCTCCTCCCACAAGTGCCCATTTACCTGGTTGTACAGCTCCTGGTTCTTCAGCAACCCATAGTCAAACTGCTTGAACTCCCCGGTTTTGGCAGTCTAGAGGGCAGAGGCAAAGGGTTAAACCTGCACAGGTAATGCCCTGGATCAGCCCCACCTGGGCAGCTGTGGCTTTTGAGACACCTCGGTGCAGCAACTTGAAAATCCCTTTTATGTACTGACTTTGATTCTACCCCCTTACCTGTCTCCAGCAGCATTTGAAAACATCATATTCACAGATTAAATGAAAAAACATTGGTTTCAGTAGTTGTAAAATCAGAGTCCCTACCTGTCCCCAGTGGAGAAGAGTTTTTACTGATGTGTAGTCTGGAAAATGAGCTAGGTATATATCCAGGCGGCTCTGCAGCGAAAAGAGAGCATTTTCTAAATGAGCTGGGAATGACGAAAATCTGCCTAGGCAAAAACAACCCCAAACATTCTGTCTTATAACTTCAATATAAAAGTTATATGCACTTTATTCTTTAGCAGCTTTATTCTGTTAAGAGCTTAGAGGGGCTTGTAAAGGTAAACCAGTTACCAACACTTTAAAGTGGAAAGAAAACTTATCTAGTCATTTTTTGGTTATTTTCTTCTGTAAACTTGTTGCATGTCAGCAGAAAATGAGGCAGGAGTTACCTTTCCCTTAGGGACATGACCACAAGTGATTCTCTCTTACCAAAGACTCCACCAGGTTTAACACTCCAACAGCATTGCAAGAAATCTCCAAATAACTGCTGCCTTTCACGCCTTATTTTGGGGGTTTTATGCTCATTTTTGTAGCTCATTAGCTATCTCCAGGTGTCTAGGACAACTGGAGGTGACTGTGACCAGAGAGCCTGATGCACCCACCACGTTCAAGTTCTTCCTGTTGTACCCGCCGACAAGGAAGATCTCATTTTCACAGACTTCATCTAAAGGAAGTCTGCTGCACTTCTCAGCCAGGAAGGCCCTTTCACTCCTGCTCACCAGGCGCAGCTCTTTGGTCCCAAATTTTAGCTGCAAGAGCGCAAGGAAACGTTAGGGATGATGTCGGGACCTCCAGGGCCCGCCGCAGGCATGGCATCGGTGCACGGTGGCAATGCAGGGGGTACGAGTGGCCAGAAATTCTGGATTTTGGCAGTAATAACACACAAGCGCCTCACATACCTTCAGCACCTCATCTGGTAGATACACTGCCTTTAACAAGGGGCTTCTGACGTGGTTCAAAGTGTACCCAGGAGCCAGAGCAAAGAAGAGCTTGATCTTCTCGCCCAGGTGTGGCAGGCTGGAAAACGCTATGAAACCTGGGAAGCAGCAAGAGATCACAACAGTAAGCCCAGCTCGTCCCAGGCACCTTGCCTGAGGCGCAGAGTCTGAACAAAATGTGCCCCTGGAGGTAAGCACAGCCCAGGATGGATGGACAAGACATGGCCAACATCTCCAGCGCCAAAGGACCGAGAAGGCAGGCGAGGAAAGTGGCTGCGTGGGGCAGCACAGCCCTGTTCCCAGCAGCCTCCGGTTTGGGGTGGACATGGATGCCCCTTTCCCATGACATCCCCGTGCCCCACTCCCACCCACCGTCCGCTCCTCCTCCTCGTCCTCACTCACCCAGGGAGCTGCCCTGAGCGTGGCCAACGTAGAACAGCTTCTCCTGCTCGGTTTGCATGATGATGAAGCCGACCATGGCAGGGAGATCGTAGATGGCCATCTCGTGGAAGCTGGGGAGCAAGGGGAGAGGTTGGAGGAGACACTCATCCTCCAGCCTCCCACGGACATCAGGTGGTGACAGTCCAGCATCCCAGCCCTGTCCCTGGAGGCCTCCTCACCTGAAATCCCAAAACTTCTCCTCGTGGATAGAAAGGTCCAGGTGCCCGCGGGACCAGCTGTTGCCGCGGTTGTTCCCGATCCAGACGTCATATCCCGCGTCTGCGAGGATGAAGGCCAGGCTGTTGTCGGGGAGATTGTCCACCCAGTCACCACCATCCAAACAAAACCCATGCACGATCAGCACCGGTGTCCTGGATGCTGGAGAAGGAAGCAGCAGGTAGTTGACAGAAGAAGATGCCTTTCCCATGCGGAAATAAAACACCCGTGTGCATCTTGATGTTATTTTCCACAGGCTGCATGCTAAACATTCCCTGATCCCATTATTTCCCTGGTTCTGCTGGTGCTTTTTTTTTTGTTGGAAGGGCTTTTGCCATCCCAGGCCCTGAGCTGTGAGGGAACCTTGGACCAGGACACGGGGTTTGCTGCAGGGAAGGAGGCGCTGGGGCTCGTTGGGTCACAGTGCCCCATCCTGGATGCTGAGCTCCTGCACCCCCAGGGGCAGCTCAGGGCAGCTGGGCAAAAACTTCTCGTGCCACTTCCAGCTGCCAAAACCATGTGCGAAGGCAGGGGCATTCCCGCTGGCTCCCCTTGCCCTCTGCTTCATCTCTGGGCAGGGTCACAGCTGCTCCACCCTCGGAGCCCACCTGAGTGCCCAGCATTCTCTCTGCCGTGGGGGATCCGGTTGAGGCTGAGGATGTAGCCGTCCTCTGTCGTCACCTCGTACTCCTCGCTGGGGTAGCCCTGGAAACGGATCTTCTGGCTCTGCAGGGACAATGGTGCAAGGGGAGAGGGTGAGCCACCATCCCATGCCTGACCTCAGTTTCACCCGCTCCTGCCACCCACGTTCTCTGGCGTCGCCTCTGTCTGAAGGTCCCTCTACATAAAAGGAAGAGCAGGGAGAGACCAAGCTCAAGCTGAGGGCATGAAGTGAGTGACACCCATGCAAATACAGGACACTTTTGATGCCCCCAGATCCCCAGACGTCAGGAACGGGGATGGGGTGAGCCCAGCTGGTCCCTCAGGAAGGACTCTGGGGAAGCCTGGGTCCCGCATGGCTGTGTTTGCCCTCCCAGCACTTACGATGTTCATGAACCTCTCCGGGTTGCGGAATTCTTCCTCAGTGGGGATGGCACCGCCCAGGGCCTGGGACAGGCACAGGGCCACCAGCAGCAGCCACATCTCCCCTCTCTGCAGCACCTGGGGGATGTGGGGTTGGCATGAGCAGCGTGGTGGGGGCACTGGCAGCACGAGGAAAACTCTGTGCAGCTCCAGCAGCCCCATGCTGCAACGTGGAGCAGGTGTTTCCCATCCCCTGTGCTGTTAGGAACCCATTCCAAGCCTTTTGGTGACCATTCCCATCTAGTCCAGCTGCAACTGCAGTGTGGGACAAGCAGCCTCCCACCACCCCCTCACTGGGAAAAGCATAGGGGTGCTTTCAGGGAATGCATTTCAGGAGAAGCATTGTCCCTCAAGTGGGAGGAACAGCTCCCTTCTGCCGGAGCTTCCCTGCTCTGTCTCTGCCCTGGATGGTTTACAGCTCATTTCCACATGCTCCTGGTGTGCCTTGTCATCTCCAGCCCAGCATCCCAAGGGGTTCCAGACTATTTGAGAACCATCAGCAGGAGCCAACAGTTGCATGGCTCCCTCCAAGGCAGGCAGCAGGATCAGCAAAAGAAGAGCTTGGGAGTTACCTGGCCCATTGAAAGAAGATGGGCTAGAAAGAGCTCTTGCATTTGGTTGTTTTTCAAGGCACCCCAAAAAACCTGGATCCCAACCCAAAGCTGCTGATCCACCCCCAATTCCAGCATCAGGGACAACCTCCACCAGCAGATACAACAAGAGCCTAATCCCTCTCCTTCCCTACCACCACAGCCTGGGCATCCAACACTCACCTAGCAACACCCCCAGGTCTAATCTAGCAAAACCCTGAAGGCTGCTCCTTCCCTCCACCCTGGAGCCTGCCATAGCTGTGGGGATGCTCCCCAAAGCCTTCCCCTCCCTAGCCCAGCTCACGACCTCCAGGCTGCGGTTCTCTGCAGTGCTCACACACCATCCCCACTGTCACCTGCTGACACCACAGCAGGTGCAGGGAGGAGGCTGCTGAGATGCACAGAGCTCTGCAGACAGACCTGCACAGACCTTCTCCTTGCAGGAGCTCCCCAGAATGCTCCAGCTGCAGCAAAGCCAGTTCCCACCAGGATGCAGGCAGGGGCATTCCCCACAAAGGCAGAGGGTACAAAGGAGTTAGATCAGGTCTGCCTTTGGTCCCTGTGTCTTCACAAACAGCTTCTGGCCTCCAGGCTCACCTTCACCTGCCTCAGTGACTTGCAGAAAGCCTGACGAGCCTTCCTCGGTCCTTCCTCGGTCCTTCGTCTCACACCCTCTCCAGAAATGCCCGTTGCCCTCTCTGCCTCTCTGGCCAAGCTGTGAGCCCACAGCTCTCCCTACGCCTACCCTCCTTATTTCTCCAGCCCCTGCCCCACCTCCTTAACCTCTCCTCCTGGACAGGCTTGACCACTTCCCGCGAGTGGGAATGACTCCATAACTGGCACTCCAGCTCCCCTCAAGCCAGAGGAGATGTGTTGCACATACAAGCCCTGGGAGGGGATTATTCCCAGTGCTTGGCACTGGGGAGGCTAAATCATGATGCAGCACCCAGTTGTGGGTTCCCAGGGACCAGTGAGACACCCCCGCACCAGAGTGAGGCCAGAGATGGTGGGTGGAGGCCAAGGCGTGCGAGGAGAGGCTGGGGGAGCTGCGTTTGCTCAACCAGACCCAGTTGCATATTCCCCCTGCCAAGGGCATATTCCAGGCCAGGGCCATATTTCCTCTCCAGGCAGGTATCCACTGGCTGGGCAGGCTCAGAAGCATTTCAGCAGGTTGCCTGGCAGATCCAGAAAACCACTCAACTTTTCCTCTCAGCCAGGGCAGCCACGGGTGGGCAAAAGTCCCTCTTGGCACGTCCTACCTGTGAGCACCTCACGGGCTTTGCTTTGCTGTTCCGGGATGAAATGCCACTGACTGTGCCCTGAGAGCACCCAGGACACATGCCAATAACCAGGAAAATCATAGCTGGAATCAGGACCTGCTTTCCCCCACCAAGCAGGAGCTGAGAGGGGACATATGGATGGGAAGACGCAATGCCAGGGCCACACCTCCCTCCTCTGCCACTCTCAGCTCAGCATCCAAGGGACAATTGCTGCTCCTTGAAGCCAAGGTGTTCTTTCCACCCTGCTGATGGCCTGTGGTGGTTTACAAAATAGCTTCAGAGGAAGGGTTGGGAGGGGTTTAGTCATGCGAGCAGTAAAATGATGAGGTAGGGACAGAGCTCAGCACAGGCTGCACAGAACTTTGCTTCTCCCCCTGGTGACTAAGGAGGAAAGCAACCAAAGACGTGGGTGCCCTGGGGTTTTTGGGGTTGGGTAGGGCTTTTTTTCAGTAACAGACTTTACACTCCACTCACAGAAACCAGAAAAACCTGAGCTCAAGTTTCTCGCTAAATCAAACCCAACAGCACCCATGCGCACACAAAAAGAAATGTCTCACCTGCCCTGCATCTCAAAGAACACCAAAACCCTTTATAATCAGCTGGAAAACACAGAGGATTTATGGAGGGGCTTGTCTCTCCCCTTCCTGCTCCTCCACAACTGCAGAGAGAAGAAATGCAAAGCCAGCCAGGGCATGGTGGTGATGCTGCCTGGCAGCAGCCTCTTCGAGCCTGTGGTCCAACCTTGGCCCCCATCAGGGACAACCTCACAGGGCCTGAAATGGCACCATGGCTTACCAATGCAACTAAAACACCCCCCTCACCCCGACAAAGCCGCATAAACGTGGTGTCACTGCCCCCAGCATAGACAGTGACAGGGCTGGACAGGGACAGGCTGCCCTTCCCCATCCTCCCAGCAGAGAGGGCTCCAACCCCGCAGAGCTCCTGCCCTGGGTGGCCGTGGCCAGGCTGAAGAACCACCTCATGCTCACGAGAGGTGGACAACTGTGTTGTTTTGTTGTTTGTTGCGGGGTTTTTTAATATGTCAAACAGCTACACCTTCCGTGAGGGTTTGGGCAGGAGATTATCTCACTCACCAGCACTTTCACAGCACCCTCTGCTGCCCAGGCTTTCCCATTTCCTTCAGAGAACACCATCCCATGGACAGGGATCACTCCAAGCCCTCAGTGCCCTGCATGACCAAACAGCAGCCAGCTGAAGTGCAGAGAAATCCAGGAAAGAGTACCTGAGACTAAAGCAGCTCGGGGCAAAGAAGTGCCCAGCTGGTCGTGCTGTGTTTGATGCAGCCCAGGATGAGGTTTTTCCCTCGGGGCTGCCCGGGCTCTCTGCTCTCTGCTGCCCCACATTGAGCTGCTGCCAACCAGCATCTCCAAGTCCCTCTCTGCACAATAGCTCTCCACCCACACGTGGTGGATGTTCAGCGTTCACCCCCGTGACTCACACCGTGCTCACACCAGTCCTGCGCTAGCAGCAGCAGTGGTTCACCCTGGGGCTGCTTTCAAGCAATCCCCTCCTCTTTCCCTCCCCCTCAGCAGGTGTTTGTTGTTACAAGAGGAAAATAAAATGACTTTTAAAACATTCGGAATGAGCTTGGCTCAGAACTCTTTCTCTGATTTGTTCATGCTTTAATAGCCTGAATTAGGGTCTTCCGGGGGGGCTCCCAGCCCCATTTTACCAGCGCTCTGGAAGACATGGGGAGTGCCCCTGGCAGCGAGATACCAGCTGGGACTGGTGCAGAGAAGGGTGAGGGAATGGGGACGGTGCACAAAGCCCCAACAGATGTGCTGGATCCTCACTGGAGAGCCTCCATCCCACTGCTAGAGCCATGTGATCTGCATGTCGGAAATCTCTGAGGGCACCCTGGTGAAGGCTCAGCTCCTGCTCTGCTCTCTCTCCATCAGATTCAAGTAACAGGGTGGCCCCAAACTTGAGGCAAGGGCCAGGAGTGGCCACAGCTCCACCGGGAGCTTCTCTGATGCCCTGTCCCCAAGAGGAAGGCAAGTTTTGTTGGTGTTGCTGTGTGCGGGGAGGAAGGGGGAGTGGTTCTTCTCCGGGCATACCTGGTCCTGTTTTTCCACCTTTTGTCCTCTCCCTGCAGGGAAAAAAAATCACACTCTGCTGTGAGCCACTGCTCATTTGAGGGTGAGCCAACCGGGAGGGCTTCTGGCACCGCCTCCAGCTAGTCTTTAGTCAAGATCAGTCATTAGAGCTCCAAACAGAGGTGGAATTATTTAGGCTTCCCAAAGAACGACTATCTGCATTTCAGCAAGTGTGGCTGGGCCAGACCTGGCAGGTATTGACATCAGGAGGGCTGCAGGAGCCCACGGGGGTGGGCTCAGCCAGCCCCGGGGTGCTGCAGTCTGGGCACCTTGGCAAGGAGTGGAGAAGTGGCTGCTAAGGCAGCGCTGCCAAAAATGACACCCACGGGTGGTGCCACCCCTCACCGACCTGCAGGGACCTCCCTGGGCATCAGGCAGCTCCTGGCCAAAGGCATTGCCAGCTGGGAAGCAGTGAAGTCTGGGAAGAGGTGAAGGCTTTGTCCCCAGCTTCTTCCCTCCCTGGGGATGGATTTATTTCTCATTTTTTAAAGAGCACGCTGAAGTCACTGTGGGGACTGGGAAGTTCTGTGTTTACAAGCAGTGGCTCATTACAAGCCAGGAGGCAGCGAGAAGAGCTGAAAAGAGCTGGATGGCTTACCCACAGGAGCTTGTTGGGATGAGCTAGGCTGGTCCCAGGCACCCCACAGCACCCTGAGCACCCCACAGCTCCGTGCACCAACACCACTCCCAGTGCAGAGTCCACAGGCTCCACGTCCTCCAGTTCACAGAGGGTCAAGGGCGATGCCAAATGACTCCATCAAGTGGAAATAACCAATTTGTTACAGCTCTCAAGTCTTCTGTAGCACCAGGACAATATTCCCAAGCAAGGCCAGGTAGGCAGGCTGTCTCCTGCCAGAGCAGACTCCAGCCCTCAGGTAAATTACATCCTCGTAGGAGGAAGGATTAGAGGGAGTGGCGACCCGTGACGCTCCCGAATATGTGGAGCAGAGGGAGTTACAGCCCGGTGAGCGGTGGGCGAGAGCGCTGTGAACGGGCAGCAGGGACCTTCTGCGGGGTGGCCGTCGGGAGGAAAGGCACCCGCACCTCTTCTGCTGCAGCCCCTGCACCGCGACAGGTAATCCCTCCTCCTCGGGTGCCCCCGCCTCGGCACCGCCTGCCAGGCGAGGGGCCATCCCTGGGGACGGCAGGAGGGAGCTGCAGGTAGTCGCAGGCAGTGGGATGGGACAGCGGAGCTCTCCCAGAGTCCTTTTTCAAAGGAATGTCGTTTCTGCTCGCGGGAGGGGGAAGGATGGTGGGAGCGGTTTCACCCTGCTGCACCTCTGGGAGCTCACCTGAGGCTCTCGGGCTCTGCTGAGCTGAGGGACGCTTCACGGAGGGAGCATTTTCGCGGGTTTGCTGTCGGGAGGAAAGGGCCATCCCAGGCAAGGCTCTTCCCTGGAATTTGCATTCTGTTCTCCTGACGTTACGCCACAAAAATGCTTTCGTGTCCCTCCTTGCTTCTTCTAAAGGCTCAGGCTTAAAGTCCCGAGTCCAGAGCCTCGGGGGCGCAGCAGATGGGCTGTGTTGAGAGTGAGTGGCTGCCGTCCCTGCCGTGCCCCCCACCTCTGCCCGCGTGTCCCAGAGCCCCGTGCTCTCCTCAGGAGCATCCCGGGAAGGATCCGGGGGAAGGAGGGTCCTGCTGCAGCGCAGGGACGTCAGCGGTGACAGGCGGTGCAACGAAGGGCCTTGGCCCCAAATCGCGCCCCGGCGGCTGCAGGGAAGGAGGGTGGTGGGGAACCCTCCTTCCCGCAGAGTGGGGGTCAGGGCTCTGCCGAGCCAAGTCAGAGCCCCCCGACCTCGCGGAGGATGGACGAGGGGTGTCCCGGGGTGCCCTCCGGCAGAGCAGTGGTGCAGTTGTGACCCTCCACGCACCCACTCCGGGGACGGCAGAGGGAGCAGGTGACTTTCTCCCCACCTGCGAAGCCACCTCCTGCAGCGTGGGAAGCCCGTTCCTCCCGCAGAAGAGAGGGAATGATGAGGGACAGAGCCGGGAAGCGACAGAAACCTGCTCGCGGCTCTCCTTCCTTTCACCAGGGGAGCAGCGGGGTGGATACAAAATACCTGGCAGCGGCATCCAGCCTCGATCGCTGCTTCCCGTGCAGCCCAGCACAGGCACGGGCACTCAGGGGGAATTTGGCAGCTCCTTGCTACATCGTTCCACGCATTTTAACTGTTTCAGCGTGTCACAGAGGAGCTGAGGCAATATTTCTGCCGCGAATTCGTTGCCTCCCAACCAATTTACCCATGGAGGGTCTGCCTGTGGCAGGGGTGGAATGAGGTGACCTTTAACGTCTCTTTCAACCCAAACCATTCAGTGAGTCTGCGTTTCTATGAAATAAAATACTACTGAGGTGTTATGTGGTAGGAACATGTCAAAATAGATCCTTCAAAACCCATCCCAGAAGGAACAGGGGGCTCCTGAGATGGTATTTCACTCAGGTTTGCAAAAACAGGCCAGGGGTGTCCCAGGGTCTTTTCAGGCATAAGGAGATCCCAACAAAATCACATTGTTTGATTTGGTCTTAAAAACAGAACTCCATGGCCCTGTGACTTAAAATTGGGTGGTTTACTCCTGATTAGTTCAGCTGTCAGTGTAACGAAACAATCTGTTCTTCAAACTGCCCAAGGCATCATTCTAAAGGAACAATCTCTAACAATCTCCTTGAAAGCCAGGTTTGCCTGGGCACAAATAGCTGCACACAAACATGTACGTTTCCAAAAACAATGAACAATGCGGGATTAAGATGTGGTAGAATTTGGACTCTGGCATTGGTCAAGATTAGCAAAACAAGCTGCATTTCGAAGCAATTAGAGGACTTCGAGTTTAAAATTACTTCAGCTGTGGAGTGGTCACGTTGATCTACTGGTGGAAGTGTAGTGCACATCAGGCATTCCCCAACTTTTTCCCAGTGCATTCCCCGGCTTGTATGCCAGTGCCATCAGTGTCTCTCACACTCCTGCTGTTGATGATGTTTTGCAGAGCACCATGATGTGGCTGTTCCTGACCATTGCTTATTTAATGTGCGTCGGGGAAAAGTCACATGCAAACCCCGAGGTCTCCATGGATGTTGTAAGTCCTGACTTCTCCCCCTTCTTTTCCTGCTTGGTCATGCTCCCTATGCTGTTCATAGTCTGGGCATGGCCTCTGTGTGCCTTCACCAGTGTTTGATACCAGGTTTTATTAACTCCCTGTTCTTATTTATTATAAATCTTCTCAGATTTATGGCAGACATTTATGGGGAACTTCATTCCAAGCCCACAGGTTTGCCCAACATGGCCTGTCTCTCAGGCTCAGAGCTTCGCTGTCATTGCTGCCCCGCTCTTCTCAAGCATTGGTTGCAACACCCAGAGAGACAGTTCTTTACCAGACCTGCTCAGGGAGTGCAGGAAACTCACACCTGTCAGAAATTTTAGCTGAAGTCATGACATCGCCGTGGTGTTGGTGGAAGGGACGTTGGGAGGTCCCTGCTCCGCCCTCCCGCTGGCAGCAGCAGCTCTTGGCTCTGCCCAGCCAAGCCCTCACACCCTCCAGGATAGAGACCCCCACCACCTCCCTGGGGACCTGCCCCATGCTGTCCTTCCCCTCCTACAGGGTGAAATCATCCTCTACCACGGGTACCCCTACGAGGAGCACGAAGTGGTGACGGATGACGGCTACTACCTGACCGTGCAGAGGATTCCTCACGGCAGGGGCGACCCGGAGAGCCTGAGCATCTCCCACGAAGCAGAGGCACAGGGCTCCAGCATGTTCTGCCCCCGTAAGTGTCACAGGAAGGTCTGCCTGGTCTCCATGCAAGGGGCACAGTCAGTGTCCAGATGTGGAGCTGCGTGTCCTTCTGGGAGCGTGATTTATCAGGCTCCGCTAAATGTAGAGCCCAGCCTTATTTTCCGTCTTCACTGTAACAATTTTCTCTGCCCTGGGATGACCAAAGGGCCTTCTTCAAAAAGACCTCTCCACAGAGGCTGAGGACAGAGGTGACCACCTCCCTGCACTGGTGTCACTCCCCCGGGGGGTTGCTGCCAAAGCAATACCTGGATGCGAACGGTCAGTTTTCCCAGCGGTCAGGGAAAATGATTCCTCCTCTTCCTCCTTCAGCTCCAAAGGCTGTGGTCCTCCTCCAGCACGGGCTGGTGTTGGAGGGCAGCAACTGGGTTACCAACTTGCCCAACAGCAGCCTGGGCTTCATCCTGGCCGACGCCGGCTACGACGTCTGGATCGGGAACAGCCGGGGGAACAGCTGGTCACGGAAACACAAAGAGTTTGAGTTCCACCACCAGGAATACTCAGCTTACAGGTGTGTGCTGTGAACCTGAAGGGCGGGCAGGTACCTGGTACCCTTAGCAGGGTTCTGCAGGCTGGAGGATCAGCGCTGCCGGCAGTCACACCGTCTGCCAGCGGGCATCAACCGGCACCACCGGCACTCCACAGGGCTGCCCCTACCTGCCTAAGTCCTTGCCTGCTCCCAGGTAGCCGTGGCACTGCTTGCCATGCGCTCCCAAGGTCAGCAGGAGCGATTTTGTCACGTGCGTGTCTCCACTGCAGCTTCCACGAGATGGCCATGTATGACCTGCCAGCCACCATCAACTACATCCTGCAGAAAACCAGGCAGGAGCAGCTGTACTACGTGGCTTACTCTCAAGGCACCACCACAGGTACTTAGGAGGAGGTCAGCCCAGTGTCACAGTTGCACCCACTTTTGGAGTGTTCTTAAAACCTTGGTCAGGGACCGTAACATCAAAGCACGTCCAAACAACAGTGGGAAAAGGGCAGGTAATAATCCCCGTTAGCTTTAACGGAACAGTTTTGAGCGGTGACAGCCCAAAACTGGTGGCAGTCATAGCTTTTGGTGCACCCCGTTGCTGCCAGAGCCCCAGGAAGAGCTTTGGGAAGTGCAGCTGGGCTGAGTGCTCGAGGTGGGAGTTGAAACACATCAGCAGCAAAGGCTGCAGGTGAAGTCATCAACCTGCTAGAGCCGCTTCTAAGGGTCTTTCTGATGGGCACACACACCTGGGAATCAACAGCTCCTTCAGATATAACAGGGCAGTGTCTGCTTCCTTCTCCCTCGCACAGGTTTCATTACCTTCTCATCCATTCCTGAACTGGATCGCAAAATCAAGATGTTTTTTGCCTTGGCTCCCATCACCGTGAACTCCAACATGAAGTCACCCTTGGTGAGGGTGTTTGACCTTCCCGAGGTGCTGGTTAAGGTATGTCCTCACCACACGTGAGACGTGACAGGGAAGTGGCCTGAGACATGCAGTGCTCGTCCATCCCCTCCCTCCCCCTGCCCTCTGGGTGCCCTCCGTGTGTTTGTGCCTGCGCCCTTCACCCTGCGGGGCACTGAACAGTGTAAAACATCCCCCTGTGCAGCCCTAATCAGAGAAGAACTATTTCTAGATGTTGGGTTTTCCCAGGAGAAACCTCTCCTGGGAAGATCAAGGCTCTCCCAGGGCCTTGTGTCGAGAAGCCAGCAGCTTCCAGGGGCGAGCAGAGAGGTGGGGAGCACCTGGAGGCAGAAAGTAACATGGACCACTCTGATCAACCCTTTTGGCTTCCACAGCTCATTTTGGGACAAACAGTGGTCTTTGACAAGGGCCATGTCATGAAGCAAGTGATCTCCAGTGTGTGCATCTACCCCCTCTTCAGAAGTGTTTGCTCCTTGGTCCTTTACTTGCCCGGTGGCTTCACCAGCAGCTTAGACGTGGTATGTACCCTCCAGCTTACCTTTGAAGGGATCCAGTTTCTCACTGTCTGAGCAGGAGTTGCCAGTCTGCTGCCTTCACATGGCCTTCCCCACCTCTGATGGGTAGAAACATCTGGCCACTGTGTTGGCGATGAACGCCCCCTGGGGCTCCTGGGGTTTCTCTTGCACTGGGTGATTTGTAATTTCACGTGTGTTTTAGTAACATTACGGAACGAACTTCCCTTCAACCCACCTCTAGGAGAGATGGGCCATCAGGCTCTTCAGTCCACCATCCCTCAGAACATAATTTTCCTCATATCAGAGCCTTTCTCTGTGCTGCACTGCACCGAATACAGAATACTAGGAAAATTCAGGCTAGAGGCACTAGGCTAGGGGGTCTTCATCCCAACCTGCTCCCACCAGGCAGCAGGGCTATTTCCTGGGGCCAGCCAAGATTTCAAGGTCCAGATCCTGCCAAAAACTGCTTATGGGAGTGAAACGGGAGACAGGTTCACAGAGAGCACCAAAAGCATTAATAACTTGATCCCGGAGGGAGTCAGAACTGTCAGAAACCACTGTTTCTCAAGGAAAGTGTAGGTGAAATATTCCAAGCAGGAAACATTAGAAACAACGCCCAGCTACTGCAACGAGGTGCAGTCTGTCTTTGCAAAAGGATCCTCAGCACAAGATGTGGAGTCTGGCTTTGGTTTGAAAACCAGATAGGCTCCTAACCCGGCCCAGCATCCCATAGGGAATGCTCAGCCTACTGAAGGGAGCTCTGCAGCTCTGTGTGAGCGAGGCTTGTGTGGCTACTGAACAGGATCAGTTTTATTTCTAGGGGGATTTCCCTCCATGCAGAGAATAAATATCTCCAATGGTCTCTTGCAGAGCCGCATGGACGTGTACCTGTCTCACTACCCTGACTCAACATCCCTAAAAAACATGCTCCACTGGCGCCAGGTAACATTTCCTGCTGCAGGGGGAGATTCCATGCAACAGGAGCCCATGTTGTCTTCTCCCAGCTGCTCAGGACCTCTGCTCAGTGCTGGGGTTCAATCCCCCACTGCTCTCCCTGCAGAGCCGCATTTTAGAGAGAAAGAGGAAAGCTGAACTGAAACAGTGGGGCAGATGAAGTTACTTAGGCCATGACTTCCAGCAAACGATGTCCAGGAGTCTTTGGAGCTGGTAGGAGGTGGAGATGGAGCAAAAACTGGTAATGAACCAGGGCAGGAGATGCCGAGGGTCAGTAGGACAACAAATGATACAAATAATTATTGAAAACATGCACAGACTCACATCTTTTCTCAGTGGACATTGACCATGACAGACAAAGCAAACTTGGCCACAGGTTTGGTTCACGTCTCCTGTGAGGCTGTTGGTGGTACACCGGGTTCCCTGTGGGTTTTTGGGACCTCAGCGTCCAGACATCAGTGTTCTGCAGACAGCAGGGGTGAGCAGAGCCAGGTGATCCCTCAGGCTGTGCTGAGATCTTCCTGGGGACTGAGCTCTGCTCCCAAAATACAATATCAGATGCAACAGAGGCTTCCTCGAGCCTTGGCGGCAGGAGGGAACAAGGCAGTTCCCCAGTCACCTCTTTTACCCTTTTTGGGGTCCCCTCCAATATGTGGATAATAAACATGGCTCTCCTCCTTTTCCAGCTCTATCAAACAGGGGAATTCAAGTATTATGATTATGGCAGCGACAACATGCTCCATTACAACCAGGTAAGAGAAGGCTGTTCTCATCTGACAGTTTTAAAAGAGATTTAAAAAAAAAAAAAAAGAAAAAAGAAGGAAAATAGCGCAAAGAAAATATTGCAGTGGTTGAGACTGAATTTTGAGCACTGAGCAACCTAGTCCAGTGGAAGGTGTCCCTGCCCATGGCAGAGGTTTGAAAGTAGATATCTTTAAGGTCCTTTCCAACCCAAAACATTCTGCGATTCCTTGACTTTTATGGTATTTGTTTTACTTTATATGGGGAAGCAAGTTTGTGCCTTTCTCACAAAAAAAGGGTGCCTGTGATCTCACTCGGTGAGGACTTTGTGGCCCTCTGGCGAAAGGCACAGGAGCCCAAGGCATTGCCAGGCTCCCTGATGAAAGTTTCTCTACTCTAACTTGGGATAAGGGAAAAATCCCAAGCAGCGACCAGGAATACTTTGGATTTTTGGCTTGCCCTTGACCTCCCAGGCTGTGCTTCGGTTTGTCTTCCAGAGCACACCTCCCTTCTACGAGCTGGAGAACATGAAAGCCCCGCTGGCCGCCTGGTACGGGGGCAAGGACTGGATTTCGGCCCCCGAGGATGTGAACGTCACCCTGCCCCGAATAACCAACGTGGCCTACAAAAAGTACATCCCCGACTTCGTCCACTTCGACTTCCTTTGGGGCAAGCAGGCGTACGAACAGGTCTACAAAGAAATCCTTGAACTCATGGAGAAGAACACCTAGAGCTGGAGCGGCGGCGACCGTGGGTTTCTCAATGACTTTCTGGGGCTTCTCTGATCGGGAGGGAGGGGGAAGAAAAAAAAGAGGGGGAAAAGGCTCAATAAACTGCTACACTGGGTTTGGATTGATATTACTGTGGCAAGAGGGGAAAACAAGCCAATGCCATGACCGGGAGAGCGCGCTGGATTTCGGTTAAGTAGGCTGAGGTCCTTCAGAAGGTGGGCATGGCCCTTAAACCCTGAGTCTTCTGAGCGCCTCACTCGCGTGGGTTTCCAGCGGCAACAAATTTCAGCGGAACTGGGCCCCTGGTGGCCTCCTTAGCGCTCGTGTTCCCGGCTGCAAACCCCCGGGAAGAAGCTCGGTGCCCTCCTGGACGCTGGTGCTTCCCGGGAGTGGGTCTGCCGGGATGGACCCACGCGGTGGGTGTGGAGCCATAAATCCTCCCAGTGTTGCTGTATGCACCTCCTGGTGACTCTCCCACGCCGAGGATCCCAACACCCCGGCGTCCTTCGCTTCGCTTTACAGTCAGGAGGAGATGCAACCTTTCTGCCTGGTGACAGTGAAGAGCTCTCACGGGGTTTTTTCCATGAGAACTGTTCATTTTGCTAACACAGGGAACATCTTCCTCAGGTTCACGTTGGTTTGGGTAACACTGGCCCTGCTCGTACACAAAAGAGTTTTCAACCAGTTCTACCAGGAAACACCATTTTAAGCAATTCTAAAGCACAAACCCAGCTGGAAAGGCTGCCTTTCGCTGCCTCTCAGGGAACACTTTTGTTTTCCTTATGCGGGAGAGAGAAGAAGAGCCTGGTGGAAGCCAGTAATGAGTCTAAATCTGTTTTCAGCTTCTGGATTAAGTTCTTAATATAATGCATTGATCAGGGGAGGAACTGTGAATTTACCTGTTTGTGTAACTTTATTCATAAAATATGCCTGAGAGCAAGCAGGGCAAAGGATAAAGTCCTCTTTCCACAAAGATGTACAAATAATAATAATAATAGTAATAATAATAATAATAAACATTTATAAGGTCTACTGTGCTCTGTGTGATTGTACTGTCTTAAAAATCTGGAGAAATTGTTCCCTGTGAGGGTGAGGAGGCCCTGGCACAGGTTGCCCAGAGGAGCTGTGGCTGCCCCTGGATCCCTGGAAGTGTCCAAGGCCAGGTTGGAACGGGCTTGGAGCCACCTGGGCCAGTGGAAGGTGTCCCTGTCCACGGCAGGGGGAGGAACTGGATGGGCTTTGAAGTCCCATCCAGGTGTCTGAAGAGGATGGGACGGGGCTGTCAATGCCTTGTAGGAACAACTGCAGTGGGCTCTGCTTAAGTTGTCCTCTGTAAAGGTGTTTCGCTTTCTAGAACTGACCACAGAAGAGAACAGGGCAGGGTGAGGTAATCTCAGGGTGCACGAATGAGGCTATGGGCTAGATACGATCTCTCTGGACTGGCAGTGATTACCTGCCTCACTGAGTATGGTTGTAATGACATCTTTTTCTACGTGATTAGTTGCTCCCAGCAGGGCTGTGCCCTGGAGCAACATTCTTCCAGGGCTGCACTGGGCTCATGCCGTGGAGATCAGCGCACATGCAAGAAGACCTTTCTGTCTTTGCAAATAAACACCCGAATCTTGTTCCCCAACAGGCTTCTGAAAAGGCTGCAAGGAATTAGAATCACAGAATTGCTAAAATTGGAAGAGATGTCTAAGATCATCCGGTCCAACCTTTATTGTAGCACCGCTGTGTTTATCACTAAGCCGTGTCCCCACATGCCACTGTTTAAGTTTAGTTTAGAAACACTTTTAACTTCTGAAAATTCCCAAGAATTTCAGGGTTTAGTCTCTTTCTGTTCAGGATATAAGTTTCTGCCACTTCTGCAATTATCTGGTGCAATGTTTGTGTTCTCTTCATTCATTGTTAGTCTTCCATAAAAGCCCTTTGGTGAAGTTCTGGAAGTTCTAAATCGGGTTCTGGAAGCACTCTGCTCCTTAATGGCACTGGTACTTGCTTCCCATCTGCTGTTAAAGGATAAACAAGGGATGAAGAGGTGTATTTTGGAAGGAAACAGAGCGGTAAATTGATTTATTCTTGGAGCATGAACACTGTGAAATCATCTGGGGTTGTCTTGATCAATAAATGGATTGAGTTACATGGCAAGATATTTTGATCATGACAGGGCTGGAGTCCTTGCGTGTCTCAGATCTGTCAGGAAAGTCAAACATCATCAGACAGGAACATGATCATTGCACACGTCCAAGGTCAGGCTGGGATATCAGAATCATAGAATCACAGAAGTTTAGGTTGGAAGGGACCTTAAAGCGCATCTCATTCCAACCCCCTGCCATGGGCAGGGACACCTTCCACTAGCCCAGGTTGCTCCAAGCCCCGTCCAACCTGGCC
>JAWMRA010000162.1:3106770-3121782 GCA_035584735.1 Pseudotriccus pelzelni | reverse complement strand
AGCTTCTCTGGGCAACCTGTGCCAGGGCCTCCCCACCCTCACAGGGAAGAATTCCTTCCCAATATCCCATCTAACCCTGCCTTCCTCCAGGGCCAATGGTGGCCTCCTTCCAGGCCATTTCCCATCGTACTATCACTACATGCCCTGTGCTGTGTGAGGGTGTGATGAGACTGTGTGTATAGGAGTGTGTGTATGAGAGTGCCAGCAGGTGGCTGGTTAGAAAGTTAAATAAAATACCTCCCTGTTTCCAAACAGTCTTGAGTTTTCTTACATTAGTTGCCACAACAGCGCTGTGAAAACATCCCCCAAGTGTGGTTGCAGAGCTGTGATAACCTCTCTAACATTTGGCTGTGCACCCTACCTTGTTTTATGGGGTTCTGGCACTACAGAGGAGCACAAACGTCTATTTGCAGTTCTGGTAAGTGCACAGTCACAGCAGCATCGTGGGGGCATTGCTCTTTCACACACCTGTGTGCCAAAACACCCATCTCTAGTCCCCTGATAACTCCAAACAACTCAGAAGTCTTCATTCCTCCCTTTGACTAAGCTGCACAAGAGATTCTCAGTAAAAATCCAGCTGCTTTTTGCTGGCACCTTCTCTCCTTCCCACCGCAGGTGCTGAATCACACAACGGCCTCAGAGTTGACACACTGCTCCAATAGCCTCATTCCACAGCCTGAGGATGCCAGGGAAGCCTCTCCCACCTTTCCAACCTCTGTTAGTACCTACTACTGGTACTTAGTACCTCCACTAGATAACTAGCACTCAGTGGAGTCAGAAGGCAGAAGATTCTACAGTGGATGAAGTAGCCAACCATGTGAGGTCTGTCTTGGTGCTGTTGAAGGAAACCTAATGGGAGAGTGTAAGAACACAGGCTGGATTGGGACTTCTCCATCCATAGGCTGCTTTTAACTCCCCTGGGGATGCACACTGGAACTGCTCTCTACACAACCTGTAAGGTCCCTCTCGTGCAAACCTCGTGAAGTTCAACAAAGAGAAGTGCAGGGTCCTACCCCTGGGTGGAGGCAGTCCCCACACTGGCAGGTTGGGTGGGGGGGTGATTGAAGCAGCCCTTCAGGAGGAGAAGGACCTGGGAGTGATGGTTGATGGAGAACTCAGTGTGCTGGCACCCAGAAACCAACCCTTTGCTGGGCTGATCCCACAGCACGGGCAGCAGGGGAGGGGGGATTCTCCCATGCTATTCTGCTCTCATGACACCCCACCTGCAGAGCCGCCTCCAGCCCTGGGGCCCCCAACACAAGAAGGACGTGGAGCTGTTGGAAAGAGTCCAGAGAAGGCCGCGAAGTTGCCTATGGAGACAGGCTGTGAGAGCTGGGAATGTTCAGCCTGGACAGGAGAGGCTTGTGTGGAGACCTCACAGCACCTTCCAGTGTTTGAAGGAGCTACAGGGAAGCCAGAGAGGGACCGTTCAACAGGAACTGGTGTGACAAGACAAGGGGAAATGGCTTCATACTGAGAGAAAGCAGGGTTAGGTGGGATATTAGGAAGAAATTGTTCTCTGTGAGGGTGGGGAGGCCCTGGCACAGGTTGCCCAGAGAAGCTGTGGCTGCCCCTGGATCCCTGGAAGTGTCCAAGGCCAGGTTGGACGGGGCTTGGAGCAACCCGGGCT
This sequence comes from Pseudotriccus pelzelni, assembly GCA_035584735.1. Lineage (NCBI taxonomy): Eukaryota > Metazoa > Chordata > Aves > Passeriformes > Tyrannidae > Pseudotriccus > Pseudotriccus pelzelni. Next base: position 3,120,152 of record JAWMRA010000162.1, on the reverse strand, counting down.
AGTGGAAGGTGTCCCTGCCCGTGGCAGGGGGGTTGGGACAAGATTAATTTTAAAGTCCCTTCCAACCCAAAGCGTTCTCTGGGATTCTGTGTTTCTGTGTAGTGGGATTTTTGCGCTCACAGGAACGGGAAGACCCTTTCAGAAGCCCGAAGCAGACAAAGGTACAGCACTAAGGTAATGAAAGAGTGCAGGCCCTGGCCACACCTGCCATCAGGAGGAAAGCGCCCACACACAGTCCCCTGGTGCCAGCGGTTGGGGCGCTGGCAGAAAATTACAGTCTGGAGGATGGAGCAACACGTGAGAGTTCTGGGCTGGTTTCACAACTCACATACCGCTCATAGACCACGGCTGCCGTGAACATTAGAAGGCAACCATTAATCCACGACCAGGAAATCCATCCTCAAGCAGAGCAACCAAAGGCTCGGGCTTTTAGGTGGCTACCAAAGCTATGGGAAGGCGTAGGTTGGACGGTCACGGGCTGCAGGCGGAGGGCAAACACCTTTGCTCTGTGCAATACCCGTCCCTTCAGCCAAACAGAGGCATTGCACAAGCTCTCCCAGCGCTTGCCTGTGTCCGTCGGGGAGACGCTGAGCTTGGTGCTCCTCCAGAAAAGTCTCGCAGAGCTTCTGCGAATCGCCCACTGAAGACGCGACACCCCGTGGCTGTTGGGGCTGTGTGGAGGCCGCTGGGCCACTGTCACTTTTCAGGAGGAATGGAGTGACTCCCGGTGAAGCCTGGCCCGTCCATGGAGTGTCCTCGCAAAGCTGGTGGAGCCCAAGCGCTCCTGTTGCACCCGGAACTCTCCTAAACGACCCTGGGAGTTAGGAAATGACCTTTTAAGAAGAAATGCTTTTGGCATCTTTTTAGCTGTGGCCATTAAGGGCTTAAGGTGCAACTCCATAGGTGGAATTCCTCGCCACGCCACTCTGGGCTGCTTTCGGAAAGCATAATCCGCGGCAAGCACGAAAGTCAGGGCCACATGGCCGAGCCGAGGGAGTCACCGCAGGTGCGATCAGCGCACGCAGCTGGTAATTGGAGGGCAGGTGACGTGGCACGGCCGGGTGACGGCCTGGCGGGGCTCTGACACAACGTGGTCCTTTTAACAGTGGGCATGACGGAGCGGACGCCGCTCCCACCACCCGCCCGCTCCGACGCCACGGCGGGCTCAGCCTGGTAACGTACTCTCCTCAGCGGGGTTCACGTCTGGGTCGGAGCTCTCCCCGGGGGTGAAAAAGCATTGATGGCTTTTTTTATTATTTTTTTTTTCTTTCCCCCTTGGTAATACCATAGAAGAGGCTTGTTGGGAATATTTCGGAGGGCAGATATGTCTCAGGGTGTGGGAGAGCCACCGGGAGGAGAAGAAGGAGGTAGAGAGTGAGTTGCAATTCATGCTGCTGGGCTGGAGCGAAGCTCTGCCTTTTAAGAGCCCAGCAAAACACTAAAAATCATATCAAATATTAACTGTGTATATTAAAAACAGATCTCTGCTCAGGTCAGGAGTCTTTAAGGTGATAAAAGGGGTTTCCAGGTTTTTTTTCAGGCTACACTTAATTAATAAATTGTCTTCCTATGAGGCTTTACCAGTTTCAGTTCATAGGATCCTTCAGTTCATAGTGGGGTTTGGGGACAAAAACTGAGCAATAGAGAAACAGCAAAAGTATAGATATAGATATACAGATATAGATTTAGATACAGATGTAGATAGAGATAGATATACTCACAGCCCAGCCAACCCTTTCTGTAGCATAAACTCCTCCTTTGGATTAATTCCCTCTGTGTGGCAACTGGCCTCATGGTATTTTCTAGCACTTTCTTTCTTGTGTTATAGAGCTGGTTCTCTTCTTTTTACCGTTAAAAATATAAGAATGGCTCTTGCCTAGCACCAATCCTGTCTGCACAGAGGAATATGAAAAGCCTCGTGTGGACTGTAATGGAAGCTGAAATTGGGAATCCCCTCCCCTTCCCCAGCCCAGACCTTGCTATGGTCTTCAAATATATGAGGAACTTAACCATCATAACCGAGTGGGAACAGACATTTATATCACTGTTTAATAACAATAATAATAATAATCAACAACAGTGGAAACAGACATTTATATCAACTTTTAATAATAATAATAATCAACAACAATAACTACATTTGTGTTATTGTTTTTATTGTTGTTGTTGTTATTCCTATTATTATTCCTGATATTATTACCATTATTGTATTATTATTATTTACACAGGCACAAGATGTGGCTGTTCATTGCAATCCTGTTTTTCACACAAGCACCCACGAACTCCGAAGGCACCGGCGAGCAGAAAAAGGCTGTAAATCCCGAGGCTTCCATGAACGTTGTAAGTCGGGAGAGCTTTGAATTTCCACCCAGAAAGTCTGGGGACGTTCGGCTGGGGGAGGGAGGGTCGGGGGGTACGTACGTGGAGAGGGGCTGGTGCTGCTGAGCAGTTGTGATGTGATGCAGCCTCCACACCGTCAGGAGCAAGCCCAGCTCCCTGAAGCCCTTCCCAGCTTCCTGAAGGAGTCCTATTCCTCTCAGCAGCGTTCAGTGAGTGCAGTTCTCAGCAGGGCAGGTAGAGAAGGGGATAATCCCCGCCTGGATTTGGCCAGATGTCTTCCCGGAGGGTAGGGGTTTGTGCGTGGCTCCTCTCCTGCAGCTGCAGCGAGTTGCTCAGGGCCGCGTCCAGGTCAGTCCTGGAAGTCTCTGAAGGTGGGTTTAGGCGGACCCAAGATGTGGGCAATAAATTCTCTGCCGTTAACGCCTCCTGCCAACCTTGCGACGCACAGCGAAGTGTAGGCTGGATCTCAGCTGGGTTTCACCGGACGGAAACTTCCTGATCTGGGGAGTTTTCAGCATAAATAAAGCTCAGGCAGAGCCTGGAGAGCCCTGCAACAAACCCCGTGGGGTTTATCCTATCGCCTTTCCAGTCAGCCCAGCTGGGCAGGTTCGATGCACCGCCTTATCTGCCCCGCACATCAGCTCAGGGCGCGGCGTGACACCTGCCCCCGCCGGCAGCCGCCGGCAAATCCTTTCGGTTTCAATCTCCGCCTTCGGAACCGTTTCGAACCTCCGCTCCTGCTCACAGCCACGAGACCGAGCATCTCCTCTTCCCCTGGGCATCTCAGCGGGGCGGGAGTGGGATTTGGACAAAAAGCCCTGAGCTGATCCAGAGACACCCCGGGCAAAGTCATGTCCCAGCTGCCACACCTCAGTTTGGGTGAAACTTTGGGTTTTCCGAAGGCATCCCAGCGGCTGAGGGATGTGCTCTTCAAGTCAGATAAACACCTGGGCTATGGATATTTCTCCATCCGGGTTTTTCTTCCCCCAGAGCCAAATCATCTGCCACAGAGGGTACCCCAGTGAGGAGTACGAAGTCCTGACTCGTGACGGCTACTACGTCCGCCTGAACAGAATTCCTCATGGAAGAGAACAGCCAAGGAGCAGAGGTACAGCTCTGTTTCACTCAAAACCTGCAAAAAATAAAACCCTGAATGTAAGCAGGTGAAGGGATGAACCGTACCGGGCCAGGGGAGTATTTATTGGTAAAGCAAAAATACCAAATCTGGCAGATTTCTCCTATTCACAGTCAAAGCTGTAGCACCAGGAGACATCACCAAAATGCACATTGTATGTCCTCTGGCAGTGCAAGGAAGAAGCTTTATTGGCCTTAATTTGGGATGAGCAAATAGAGAAATTCTGGGTCAGTGAAATACGCTCTTTCTTTTGCACCCAGGGGCCAAGCCAGTCGTGTTTCTCCAGCACGGGATATTCGGAGAAGGCAGCCACTGGGTGGAAAATCTGGCTAACAACAGCCTTGGCTTCATCCTGGCAGACTCTGGCTATGACGTCTGGCTGGGAAACAGTCGGGGAACGAGCTGGTCCCAGAGACACGAGCACCTTTCAGCTGACCAGGATGAATTCTGGGATTTCAGGTGGGCTGGAGAGTGTTACAAAAGCCTGGCAAACGTCCCTGCCTGCCTCTAACCTCTAGGCAGAGGTGAGTGCCTCCAAGTGGGCAAGTCAGAGCACCTGATCCCTGGGCACAGCCTCTCCCAGCGCTCCTGGTGGTGTATCCTGGGAGGATGGAGGTACCTGTGCAGACGTGCTGCTGACACAGTGCCAGCACCTCCCTGCAGCTGCCGAGAGCACAGGGCACTGCTGCCTGCTGGGGACACCCGTCCTGCAGACACATCAGCCTTGTCTCAGGGCATCCACAGGGACCCCACTGAGGTGCCCACAGGCAACATTGCCACCTCCCCTCCTCCTAGACGTTGTCCACAGAAACCTTGTCCCCAAAAATGGCCTTTTTAAGCTGCTACTGCCTCTCCAGGGCCGATCTTCAGAGCAGTCCTGGAATTTCCAGGCTCATAAACACACTTTCAGAACAACCTAATAGAGCAGGTCCGTGTTTCACCACATCCCACTACCAGGCACGTGGGCAGGGACTGGTGCTCCACTCCCTTCTGGGAAAGAACATCCCTAGGAGCTGTAATCCTGGCAGGAGCCAGCTCTGGGTCTGCAGGGTGGCTCTGTGTGGCACTGGAATGCACAGCTGGGCGGGCTCTGCACAGCTTATTTACTGCTCGCCAAGGACTAAGCCCTTTCAGGGAAGGCTCATAGGAATTTTCTCCTGGAAAATCAGCCCCAAATGTTAAGCCAGGCAATGCAAGGCAGCCAAAGCTCATGGGGAAGCTTGTTCTAGTGCTGCCTCAGGACCAGCACACCCCTCCTGTGTTACAGCTTTCACGAGATGGCCATGTACGACCTCCCAGCCGTGGTGGACTTCATGCTGCGGAAAACTGGGCAGAAGCAGCTCTACTACGTTGGCTACTCCCAGGGCTGCACCATCGGTGAGTGCCAGGGGGTTCCACACCACGTTGACTTGAAAAAGTTCAGTTTGGAGCCTGTCAGAAGAAAGCGGAGAGGTCCATCTTTGCGGGTTTAACATCCGCTGAAGTGCCTCGCCAGCCACTTCCAGCCACGGGGATGAAGGCGTTGTCTCCTCTCTTACACTAATGATAAGCGGGAAGGCGGCAAGAGGTGTCAGAATTCCAGCTGGAGATAACGCCAGCTAAACAGATCTGGGTCTGAGCAAACGCAGAAAAAGATGGACCAAGTCTCAGGTCGTTTTTCTGTTTTCTCAGCCTTCATTGCATTCTCAGCCTTGCCTGAGCTGGCTCAGAAAATCAAAATGTTCTTTGCCCTGGCTCCTGTGGTGACGGCCAATCACACCAGAAGTCCCTTCATGAAAATACCCTTACTTCTGGGCAGGAATCTCAAGATGATTTCGGTAAGGGATTGCTCCATGCCCTCCTGCCCCAAAACTCACCGATTCTAGGAAAGGGATCATGGCCAGACACAGCACCCCATGTGGCAGAAAACAGCTAATTACTGCTGATTTATTGGCAAAATTCAGGTGCAGGTGCAGTCCTGGATGGTCCCTTAGCTGAGTCCACGTCTTCCATCTGCAGGATGAAACTTGTTGAATTCCTGGACAAAACACGTGGAAAAGAGCAGCTGCTCCACGTTGATTTTAACGGCAGTGGGAAACGGATCCAGCGCCTGGGGGAGGTGGGGGGAAAGGGGAGAATCCCGAATCTCAATTTCTCCGGTGTGTGTTCAGTCGGCATGGCCTCCTGCAACGAGCTGTGCATGCCTGCACACGGCAGGAGGGCAGGAAGGGAAAGGCAGGAAATCCACCTTGCCCTTTACTCCCGCAGCTGCTGCTCGGCAGGACGGACGCGACCCTGCGGATGAGGAGGGTGTGGAGGTTCCTCCCCCAGCTGTGCACGCACACGCTGCTGCACAAGCCCTGTGCCAACCTCCTCTTTCTGCTGGGTGGCTTCAACGAGAAGAACCTCAACATGGTGGGTGTGCCACGCCAGGTGGGGGATGAGGGAGCCAGGTCCCTGCCTCCCTTCTTTTCCCAGGATAGGAAAAGTCCCTGGGCTCTGCTGGGTGGATGTCGGTGGCCAGGCCGGGTGGCACTTGATAACATCTCTGAGTTAGAGCTGCCTGTCCCTGCGGCCACCCCTGTACCCCTGGGGTGGAGCCCCTGCTCCTCCCCACCCACACCAAGTGCACTGAAGCAGCATCTGGGTGACCACGGGTAGTCCCTGAAGTCTTGAGCACAATCCTATGAGGAGCAGCTGGGGAAGCTGGGGGGGCTCAGCCTGGAGAAAAGGAGGCTCAGGGGGGACCTTCTGGCTCTGCAACTCCCTGACAGGAGGGGGGAGCCGGGGGGGGTTCGGGCTCTGCTGCCAAGGAACAAGGGACAAGACAAGAAAAAACGGTCTCAAGCTGTGCCAGGGTAGGGTCAGGTTGAACGTCAGGAAGAAGTTTTTCACAGAGAGGGTGATTAGATATTGGAAGAGGCTGCCCAGGGAAGTGGTGGAGTCCCCATCCCTGGAGGTGATGAAGGAATGACTGGCACTCAGTACTCTGGGCTGGGGGACAAGGTGCTGTTGGGTCACAGGTTGGACTTGATGATCTCAGTGGTCTTTTCCAACCTGTTTGATCCTGTGATTCTGCGATTCTGTCCCTGAGCCCAGATAAAGTACCTCACAGAGCTAGGGATACCTCATCCTTCATCCCCATCATTCTCCTGCTGGTGCTGCCCTAGAGCAATGGGTTTTTAACAAAAATCACATTCCTAAGCCTGACCCAGCTCTCTAGGCAGCACGACTCAGCAGTGGCTGCTTTGGGAAACACATCATCTGGCAGTGCCACCCTCGCTCCCTTCCATTGGAAAGCAATGATAGCTTGGATATTTTTCCTTGCAGACACGGCTGGATGTGTACACATCCCACTATCCGGATGGGACCTCTGTCAAAAACATAATCCACTGGGCCCAGGTAGGTTCCCCGAAACACAGATGCTTTATCCCTGGGATGGTCCCTTCGTGGGCAGTCTGGTCTGTCCAGGGCAGATGTGAGAGTTCAGGGATCTTGGATATCGGCAGAAAGTAAAGGCAAGAAATCAGGTGTACAGGAGAGGTGCTGGATGCAGCATGAGCTGCCCTGTGGGGACAAGGACACACTGGGCTGTGCTCCCTGGACTGTGCCAGGCAGGACAAGGGAAAGGATGAGGAGGCCACAGTTTGGGGCCCTCAGGGATCCCCAAAACAGAGCAAGCCTGGGGACACCCTGTTGTTGTTGTTGGAAACCAGGCTGTACAAGGAGAGCCTGGGAGAAGTGGACAAGGAGGTAAAGGGGGACCCAAGAGCATCTCCCCCTGCCCAAAGGGGTCCTGGACACCCCGAGCCTGGGCTCTGTCAGTCCTGCTGCAGCTGCAGCGTTGGCCCTGCTGGAAGCAGGGTCAAGCTGGAGAAATCCACCCTTGTGCCTCCTTGCAGGGCCAAATTGTAGGCAACAGGGAAGGCACAAAAGGATGATCGGGTTGTTAAAAAAAATCCAGCAGCATCCTGCACACCCAGCTGGTGATGAGCAGGTTTTCAGAGAGAAGAGTGTGGCAGCAGGGCAGCCAAGGAGTCATGTGCAACACCTCGGTTTGCCAACTCGTATTAGGGACAGAAATGGAGCAGGAGGCCAAAGCATCACCCTGTTAAAAAGGGTGGAAAATCTGGCTTTGCAGGGATGCCACCTCCTCCTGCAACATGCCATGGGTGAAGACACTGACACCTTGTCCTGTCTGTCCCCAACCAGCTGGCATGGTTGGAGATGGGAAAGTGGAGGGCAGGGACTTGTCCAAACCCCTTCCACGCACACTGTCATGATGTGGGCCTCCAAGGAGGCTGGGAGGTGCCAGACTGACCCAGTGGCACTTACTGGCCTCACACAGCAGATCTACCCTCTCCTCCCAGGTGTTGAAATCAGGAGAATTCAAAGCCTTTGACTATGGCAGCAAAAACACAGCCGTGTACCACCAGGTAGGAGGCTGCAGGGGCCGTGCTGGCAGCTGGAGATGCCAGGGTGGTGCAGGGGTGGGTTGCCTTGTGGGGCTTGGCCACGACAGCCATTCCTCAGAGCTCCCTGTGCCCCTCCAGGATACACCACCCTTCTACCGGGTGGAGGAGATGCCGGTGCCCACGGCGGTGTGGTCGGGAGGGGAGGACTGGGCAGCTGACTGGAGGGATGTCCGCCTGCTGCTGCCCCGCATCGCCCGCCTCGTCTCCTATACCCACATCCCCGACTGGAACCACTGGGACTTTGTCTGGGGCTTGGATGCTCCCAGGCGCCTCTACAGCAGCATCCTGGAGCTGATGGAGGGCTCCTGGTAGAGTGGTGGCCCCTGGGGAGGTGCTGGTGGCCTGGCCCCTCTCCCTCGGCTGGGACAGCCTGAGGACGTGGTGCAGCAGTCCCTGCTGGGACAGTCCCTGCTGGGACAGTCCCTGCTGTCCCCTCCTCCCTGCTGGCCTGCCATGCTTGTGGTGATGGTGCTTCCCACGCATCCCTTGGTCGTTGGGGTTTGTCCTCCTTGCTTGAGAGCTCTTCAAGGACCGGTGGCACAGTGCAGACAGGGCACTACAGGGGTCAGCTGAGGTGTCAGAGTGGGCAGGAGCCACCGACCCTGCTGGAAGGGCCCCAAGGTGATGGTGGCGATCCTGGGCCCCTGCCATGACCTCCCCGTGGCTGCTCAGGCTGCAGGTTAGAGCATCCAACCCACGAGGAGATGGGAGGGAGCTGGGCCTGTAGAGTCTGGTTGTGAGAGCAGCCCCCAACCATGGCACAGAAAGGGAAGGAGGGGATGGATGAGACCAAACCTTTCTCAGCGGCAATGAGGGGGCCTGGCGCCAGATCGCCGCCCAAGGGGGTTCAGGTTGCATGTGGGGAACCCTTCTTCCCCTAGACAGGTCCCCAGGGAATTGGAAGGTCTCCATCTGGGGGGGCTTCAGGACTCTGCTGGGGCAAGTCAGGCACTTACCTGCATTGTTTGGTGGCCAGAGGCTGCCAGGGATGGCTGTCTGGCTGTCCCTGTGTCATCAGGGGAATGCCTGCCCTCCATCCCTGCGAGCTGGTGACCCCAAATGCTCTGGGCTGGGACTGGGTTGCAGGGCCACTGTCAGTGCAGGAAGCTGCCGCCAGGCTGATGTTCCAAAGCAGTGCATGGCCCCCACCACACATTCCTATCCTGCTGCTTGCTGCAAAACCGAGGCTGGGGAAAATCCCTCCAAAATAAATGCTCAGAGGGGATTTCAGGAGCCTGCGCCGCAGCTCTGACACCCCCGGCTCTTCCTTGCATGTGAACATTTTCCAGGGGGCTGCCAGGCCAGCAGGAATGTGGTGGGGTGACCCAGCTGGCAGTGGCTGCGTGGCACATTGAGTGCTCTGGGGGTCCCAGCTGGGAGCATCCCGGTACCTCACCACTGCCGTGGGGGCAGGAACCAGAAACGCACGCTGGCAAAAAAAACACCAGCCAGCCTTAAGGATAGAGAGCTTTATTGTGCCCATGAGGGTTTGGAAATCCCAGGTGAGTGGGACCACTGGGGGCAGCTCTGCCCGGAGCTGCTGAGATATGTATGGCCAGGACAGCGGGATGAGTGGCACGAGGTGGCTACAGGTGCTAGACGGGGAGAGGAGGAGGGTGGGGAAGTGGTCTCAGGGCTGCCCCCACCCCAGGAGGGGTCCCCTTTCCCACCGCAGCCTTCTCTCACCCTCCATGGGCGCAGGCAGCTGGTTCATCGCTGCACCCACGGGTATCCATCCATCAGTCCCTCCATCCGTCCCTCCATCGATCCATTCCTTCCTCCACCCATTCCTCCCTCCCTCCCTCCCTCCCTCCCTCTCTCCGTACACCTCTCCCTCCATCCCTCCCTCCTCGCCGCCGTCGATCCCTCCCCTCTCGGCCGCTCCCGGGGGCGGTGCGCTGGGGAGCGGGCGGTGCCGGCGGCGGGGGCGGTGCCGTCGGGTCCGGAGGCCATGGAGGGCGGCGGGCGGCGGGTGGTGGCGGTGGGCGCGGGGCTGGCGGGGCTGGGGGCGGCGCAGCGACTCCGCGGGCACGGCTCCCTGCGCCTGCTGGAGGCGGCGGCCCGGGCCGGGGGCCGCGTCTGCAGCCGCCCCTTCGGTACGGCCCGGGGGGGGGGGGCCCGGGGAGGAACCGGGAACACGGGATGGGCGGGCCCGGGGGGCGGGGGCAGCGGGAAGGGGCGGCTGTACCGGGGTGGGGAAGCTGCACCTGACCCCCGACCCCGCGGGGCCCCTCCGGAGTGGGATCGAACGGGAGCCCGTCACGGGTGGCACAGCGCGGGCCGGGGGCAGGGGTGGGTCCGCTGGCTCCGGATGTTTTGGGGGGCACGTGGGGTTGGGGGTCCTGCCACACGCGTGGCCCGGGGTGACCCCCTGTCCCTCCCTCCCTCCCTCCCTCCCGACAGCGTCGGGGCTGGCGGAGATGGGGGCACACTGGATCCACGGCCCCTCGCCGGGGAACCCCGTGTTCCGCCTGGCCTCCCAGTACGGCCTGCTGGCCCCGGAGGCCGCCCTGGAGGAGAACCAGCAGGCAGAGGCGGGGGGACACCCCCCGCTGCCCTCCGTCACCTACAGCAGCTCGGGGAGAGTGCTGAGCCCTAAGGCGGTGAGCGAAGCCCGCGACCTCTTCTACGCCCTCCTGGCCTCCACCCGCGCCTTCCAGGGGTCCAAGGAGCCACCGGCGCCCAGCGTGGGCCAGTACCTGCGGGCAGAGATCGCCCGGAGGGTGCCCACGATGGCGGGGGGCGTGGAGGACGCCCGGCGGCTCCAGCTGGCCGTGCTCGCCGCCTGCCTCAAGCTGGAGTGCTGCATCAGCGGGACCCACAGCATGGACCTGGTGGCCCTGGAGCCCTTCGGGGAGTACGTGTCGCTGCCCGGCCTGGACTGCACCTTCCCAGGGTAAGCGCGGGGCTCCGCAGGGGACGCGGAGCAGCGTTTCGGGGGCCACCCCGTCCCCAGCGGCGCCTCCTCCCGCAGCGGCTACAGCAGCTTGTCCGAGCGCCTCCTCTCGGCTCTGCCCGAGGGCACCGTCCTGCTCAACAAGCCGGTGAGGACCATCCGGTGGCGAGGGTCCTTCCGAGAGGAAGGGGACGATTCCAGGGATTTCCCCGTCCGGGTGGAGTGTGAGGATGGGGACGCCTTTCTCGCCGACCACGTCATCATCACTGTCCCGCTGGGTGAGGACATGAGGGCACCCACCCTTTTCCTTGCTCTGCCTGTACCCTCTGACCAGGCGGGGTTGAAGATGGGCGAGTGTAGGGGAGGGATTGCCCAAAACCCATCCCAGCCTCTCCGCTGGGAATTCCAGTTGGAGAGAGGAGACTGGAAAGGGACTTGGGGAGGACAGAGCATCTCAGATCCCATTTAGGATCCCGGCTGAGACCTGCTTGATCTCCTGCCCGATCTTGTGCCTGCAGGTTTCCTCAAGGAACGCCACCAGGAATTCTTCCAGCCTCCCCTTCCCGAGCGCAAAGTGGAGGCCATTCAGCGCCTGGGCTTTGGCACCAACAACAAGATCTTCCTGGAGTTCGAGCAGCCTTTCTGGGAACCCGAGCAGCAGCTCCTGGAAGTGGTGTGGGAGGACGAGTCGCCCCTGGAGGAGCCCAGCGCCGACCTGGAGGCCAACTGGTTCAAGAAGCTCATCGGATTCGTGGTCCTCCAGCCGCCAGAGCAGTACGTGAGGGGGATTTGGGGCATCTCCCAGGCCTGCTCTGCGTGGCTGGTGGCCCGTGAGGTGGGGGCAGCCAGGGCACCACAGCCCCCAGCGGGCAGCACCTCCGAGCTCTAATGTCCCCTGCCCAGGCACGGGCACGTCCTCTGCGGCTTCATCGCGGGGAAGGAGTCGGAGCACATGGAGACGCTGAGCGACGCCGAGGTGCTCAGCGCCATGACCCGCCTCCTCCGCAGGCTCACAGGTGCCTCCCCCGCCCTCCCTGCCCGCCCCAACCCCCCCCCCCGGGGGCATTTCGGCATCCCACCCTCCATGCCCTGCCCGCAGGGAACCCCGGCCTGCCGGCCCCCAAGAGCGTGCTCCGGTCCCGCTGGCACAGCGCTCCCTACACCCGCGGCTCCTACAGCTACGTGGCCGTCGGCAGCTCCGGGGACGACATCGACGTGCTGGCGCAGCCCCTGCCCGAGGACCCCCAGGACCCCCGGGTGAGGATGCGGGATGGCGGGGCGCAGCGGGGGCGTGGGGGCAGCGCAAGGGAGGCGGCACCGCTGTCACCCTTTGGACGGGGAGAGGGGTGGTGGTGGTGGTGGTGGGGGTGTCACCCGCCGAGCCCCACGACGGCGGGGGCGACCCCGCTTCCCTAAAAACTTGAGGGCGCGGTGCCTGGTGGGGGGGGGGGGCGGGAAAGGCAAGAGCGGCCGCTCCCCGGTGTCCCCGCGGTGATGGCGGTCGTCGCGGCTCACCTCACCCCCCGCCACCTCGCCCCGCAGCCCCTGCAGCTCCTCTTCGCCGGCGAGGCCACGCACCGCACCTTCTACTCCACCACCCACGGCGCGCTGCTCTCGGGCTGGCGGGAGGCCGAGCGGCTCAACCAGCACCTCCTCCAGCCTCCCGTCCCTCCTCAGCCATGAGGGGGGGGGCCGGCCACAATAAACGCGCCCGCTCTCTTACGCGCCCCTCGGCGTCTCCTTTTATTCACAAAAGCCAGCGGCGCCGCGGGAGCCTTTTTTTTATCTTCCTCTTCCCTCTCCGTGAAAGCGGGGTGGGGCGGGTGTGCGGGTGTTTTAATACCAGTTGGTGCTGGAGACGGTGAAGCGCGGGTCGTCCAGCGGGTCCTGCGCCGGGCCGGGCTGCGGGGCGGGCTGAGGGGCGGAGGCGGCGGCGCCGGGTTGAGGGGGAGAACCGCCACCCCCGGTGCCGCCGGGAGACGCCGCCGAGCCCCCCGGCACCCCCTGAGGCTTCGGCTCCGCCATGTCTGCGGGTGCCGCCCCTTCCCGTGTCGCCGCCGGAGGTGACGCCGCGCCGGGGCCATGAGGGGGTGGGCAGGGGCGGCGAGGGCGTTCCGGGAGCGCTTCGACTTCGGCGGCCGCGATGTGGCCTCCTGGTTCCCGCGGCACATGGCGAAAGGTGAGGGAGGGATCGGGGGTGCGTGGAAACGTGCGGGTGGGTTGAGCCTCCACACACACACGCGCGCGGAGGGGCGAGCTCACCCCCCCCCCGGGCGCCTTGTTTTGTTCGTTTCGCAGGGCTGCGGCAGATGCAGGCGGCGCTGCGCCGCGCTGACTGCCTGGTGGAGGTGCACGACGCTCGGATATCCTCCAGAGGCTGCTCAAAAAAATACTCCAAACCATCTCCCTCGCCCCCCACTCCTCCCTGCCTTGTCCCTCTCCAGAGCAATCCCTCTCCCGCCAGGCCACCCCTTCTTCCTCTCCAGCCACCCGTTTTCGGTCCAGGCCACCCCTTCTCCCTCCAGAGACACCCCTGCTCCAGCTCCAGACCACTCCT
>JAWMRA010000162.1:3081649-3095027 GCA_035584735.1 Pseudotriccus pelzelni | reverse complement strand
GGGGCAGCCACAGCTTCTCTGGGCAACCTGTGCCAGGGCCTCCCCACCCTCACAGGGAAGGATTTCTTCCTAATATCCCATCTAAACCTCCTCTCTTTCATTTTGAAGCCATTCCCCCTTGTCTTTCTCCACATTTCTTGCAGGCTCCCTTCAGGCCCTGGAAAGCCACAATTAGGTCACCCCGAAGCTTCTCTTCTCCGGGTTGAACAATCCAAACTCTCCCAGCCTTTCCTTGTAGGAGAGAAGTTCTGCAGTTACCTTTTCACTTTCTTGGGTCTATCAAACCGAAAGTCAGCAGGGTAAAGGTGCACGGTCACCAAGTGATCCTTCCTGTCCTTGCTGCTCTTGAACTTCTCTGGGCAGCCTTCCACCAAACACTTGTACTGAAAGACAAGGAGGGGAAAAAAAGACCTAACTGGAAAAGAGGCAAGCGCACTCCGGCCCCGAGCCCAGGGCTGGGCACGGCAACTCACCATGTTCTGCTTCTCGGCCATGATCTGGAAGAGCGAGTCGTGCCACTCCAGGATGTGGATATCCAGGAGGTTCCCTGAGGGAAAGGAGCGCTTGCAGAAGGAGCAGACGTTCCTGTGCAGGGCGTTGTAGTGGTGCTCGTAGCCTTCCAGCGTGTCAAACACCTGGCAGCACCCGGAGATGTGGCAGCTGAACTCGGACACCCTGCGGGGAAATCGGCACAGCCACGCCTTGAGCTGAATTACAACCTCAGTGTCAGCTGAAAACGGCCCTCGAGGTGACCTTGTCACAGAACCCCAGGATGGTTTGGATTGGAAGGGACCATAAAGAACTTGCAGTTCAACCCCCTTGCCATGGCCAGGGACACTTTCCACCACACCAACACTAGTGGCATTTTTTATGAGCAATAAATTAAACGCCAGGTGCAATGGAACCGAGATCATGATGGTGCTGGCAATTAGAAACTTATGTGCCACTGGAAGCTTATTGGCAATTATCACAGAATCACAGAGTCAACCAGGTTGGAAAAGACCTCCGAGATCATCAAGTCCCACCCCTGATCCAACCCCGCCGTGGTTCCCAGACCACGGCACTGATGCCACATCCAGCCTCTTCTTAAAAACCTCCAGGAAAGGTGACTCCACCACCTCCCTGGGCAGCCCATTCCAGTGTCTGATCACTCTCATTTGATTACTCCTATTTGCCATTATGGCTTTAGGATCATCTCTATTATCATCCGGTCAAGTGGTGCTTTGGTGAATAATAAACAAGGCAATGATGTGATAAATAAGCTGTTTGACCGTAAAGTCACAGTTATGGACGACAACGTTGCTCCAGTGCTTTTTTAACAGGTATCCACCGGAAAACCTCACACAACACTCAAAGAACTTCCTCGATTTTACACACAAGAGCAAGGCAAAGATGCTGTCCCAGGCTTGGCCCTCCTAGTCGGAGCTGCCCCAGCTGCAGTCGCCCAGTGGGGTTGTGGATGTCCAAGATCGGTTCAAGGCCAGGCTGGACGGGGCTTGGAGCAACCTGGGCTAGTGGAAGGTGTCCCTGCCCACGGCAGCGGGTGAAACTGGGTGAGCTTTAAGGTCCCTTCCCACCCAAACCACTCCTTGACTCCCCGGCTCGGGGCTCGCCCCCGCCTCACTTACTTGGGTCTCTCGGCCACATCCTCGAGGCTGGTGAGGACGCCCTGCAGGTAGAGGTGCCTGTGCACGTCCCCGTCCTAGAGGGGAGCAGAAAGGGCCGTGTGCGGGCGGGCAGGGCCGTAAAACACCGCGCCGACACTCCCCGCTGCGGGGGGGGGGGAGCCTCACCTCCAGCAGCGGGTGCTGCGGGCCGAGGCGGAGGCGGCGAGGGGCGAAGCTGAAGGGCGGCAGGGGCTGAGGGGAGCGCTGAGGGGGCTCCCGGGGGGGGTCCTGCGGGATCCCCTCACGGAGCCGCAGGCGCAGCCCCGGCGGCAGCGGCAGCGCCGCCATGACGGGCGGGGCGGGCACTGCGCGTGCGCGCGGCGCGGCGGCGCGGCGAGCACTGCGCGTGCGCGCAGCCAGGGACGCGCTTCCCGGCGCCCGCGGCGGCACTTCCGGGAGGGACAGGTAGGGATGGAACGGGACAGGTAGGGATGGGACGGGACAGGTAGGGATGGGATGGGACGGGACGGGAAGGGGGTGGGATGGGACGGGGTTTGGGTAGCAGAGCATAGCATGGCATAGCATAGCGTAGGAATGGGGCGGGACGGAATGGGATATGCAACGGGACGGGGTTCTGGCGGGACAGGATGGGATGTGGGAGAGATGGGATACGGGGCGAGATAGGATGGAGAGGGACGGGACCGGCTGGAGAGGAACGGGATGGAGCGGGGCGAGGCTGAGGCGCTGCCCAGGGGCCCCTCCGGGCGATCCGCCGTGGGATGCAGCGGGACCCGCCCGGCGCGATCCCGCTCCCATTCCAGCTGCTCCCGCAGCCATTCCAGCCTAAATAATCCTGTGACACTGGCAAACCAGGAGTGTGTCCATGTGCCTGATCCGTGGATCTGCACTGTGTCTGCCTGATACAGTCCGTGCAGGGTGTCGCATTAAACTGCTGGGTTGTTGTCACGGTGCCTCACTCGGACTCTCCTGTGTCAGTGTCAAAGTTATCGTTTAAGTAAACTCTGCAGAATTCGATGCTTGGCTGTTAATAAGGTGGGCAGTGGAATATAAAGACCCTAAATTTGGGCGAAACTGCTTCTGAGCGACTTCAGGAGCAGCGGCGTGGCCACACTGAGAGCAGCAGGGCCAGCTGTCAGGGCACGAACAGGGCTTCCCACCTCGGCTCGGGGACTTGCCTTTGCAGCTGGAAAATACTTCTGCTGGCCCGCCCTTGTTTGAGATGGGGTTTGTGCCAGCGTAGCTAAATCAGGCCCCTCAACATTTCCACGCTCCCTCATCCCAGCCGAACTCCTTCATTCACCCGGCGCATTCACCCGGCCCGTCCAACCAAACCGACGACAACTCCCCGCTCTTCCCCGCGTCCCCCCCCGCAGGCCGAGGAGGGAGCATGAACGAGTTCCGGATCCACCACGATGTGAACGAGCTGCTGAGCCTGCTGCGGGTGCACGGCGGGGAGGGCGCCGAGGTCTACATCGACCTGCTGCAGAAGAACCGCACGCCCTACGTCACCACCACCGTGTCCGCGCACAGCGCCAAGGTCAGCACCATTCCCCACCCCGGCTCTCCCTGGGCACAACGGGTCATCCAGCAGAAAAAGAGACACACACACACACACACACACACACCCCTGGGGTGATCTCCTCTGGAATCGCGGTTACGGGTGTGAAGCGGGAAGAGGAACGTCCGTTCAGTGTCTTTAGTGATGGTCTGGGTGAGAGGATCGTGTCCACCGTCAGCAGATTTGCACCAAATTGGGGGAGCAAGTGTCGAGCTGCTGGAGGGCAGGAGGGCTCTGCGGAGGGACTGGACAGGCTGGAGAGATGGGCTGGTTCCGACAGGATGAGGTTCAGCAAGTGCCGGGTCCTGCACTTTGGCCACAACAACCCCTTGGCAGCCCCACAGTGTCTGGAGAGAAAGGGACCTGGGGGTGCTGGTGACAGCAGCTGAACAGGAGCCAGCAGTGTGGCCAGGTGGCCAAGAAGGCAAATTGATCTTGGCCTGGGTCAGGAATTGTGTGGCAGCAGGAGCAGGGCAGGGATTCTGCCCCTGGACTCAGCGCTGGTGAGGCCACCCCTGGAGTGCTGTGTCCAGCTCTGGGCCCCTCAGTTCAGGAAGGATATTGAGGTGCTGGAGCAGGTCCAGAGAAGTGCAACGAGGCTGGGGAAAGGTCTGGAGCACAAATCCTTTGAGGAGCAGCTGAGGGGGCTCAGCCTGGAGAGGAGGAGGCTCAGGGGAGACCTTCTCACTCTGTAAAACTCCTTCATGACCAGGCATGCTTTTATGGCCATAATGCTGCTTCTTATTGTTGCTTTAAAAAGCAATCCACCCGTCAAGCTCTAAGTGCTACAACATTGCTAATTCTGTTTGAAAGTTCACATCTTGTAGCCTGAGCTGCATGTTTTTTCTCTAATTCAATTTCATTTTAGTTGTAATTGATAGTAATGTGGTGTTTTACAGGTAAAAATAGCAGAGTTTACTCGAACTCCTGAAGATTTCTTAAAGAAGTACGATGAGCTGAAGTCTAAAAACACAAGACATCTGGATTCTTTAGTTTACCTGCTGTCAAAACTCACCGAAGACAAAGAGGTTGGTGCCTCCTTTAGAAATGGGTGTTGAACTGTAACAGCAGTGCAATGATTTTGAGCACAGCTGATGATGAAATCCATAGAAATCAGCAAATAACCAGTTCCAGCATTTACTGAATTACTAAAGCCCTACTGAGAATTACGCTCCTCTTGATATAATCCATGGGGAACTGGGACAAAGAGATCTGTGGTTGGATTCAGCACAACAGGCTTACGGTTTCTGCTTCAGTGTGTGCTGTCCAGCAATCACGAAATCTTTCCTCTTTTTTGTGTGTGTACAGACACTCCACTATCTGCAACAAAATGCTAAAGAAAGGGCAGAACTCGCAGCAAATGCAGCAACCAGCAGCACCACAAATTTTTCCATCCCCTCATCTACTTCCAAGATGTCCATGCAGGAGCTGGAGGAGCTACGGAAGCAGCTGGGCAGTGTCACGGCCAATTCCAGTGCACAGCAGGTACGGAACTCTTCCCAAGCTTTGGGCACAAAATCCTCCTTTTTGTTAGTCAGAGCATATTGAATCTTGGTGCTATTCTTAATAAAAAGCATGCCTTCTCTATTTCAGTCGGTTAAGGTCAAGTTCTTTAAGGTTATTCTAAGGTTTAATTCACAGTTAAACTCTTCCCTGTGAGGGTGGGCAGGCCCTGGCACAGGTTGCCCAGAGAAGCTGTGGCTGCCCCTGGATCCCTGGAAGTGTCCAAGGCCAGGTTGGATGGGGCTTGGAGCAACCTGGGCTGGTGGAAGGTGTCCCTGCCTGTGGCAGGGGGTGGAACCAGGTTGTCTTGAAGGTCCCCTCCATCCCAAACCATTCTGTGATTCTAAGGTAAAGTTACGTGTTCCCTTTCAGGCAGCTCTGTCCTTTGTAGCTAAAACCATGTTAACTTTGTTGAGCTCTGCCAGTTAACAAAGTCACAGGAGAGCTGGTGAAACTGCAGCAGAGGTGCCCTGCCTCTTGTCAGGAAGAGAATCACAGAATCATTAAAAAATCTTGGAAAATACCTCCAAGACCATCAAGTCCAACCTCGGACTGAACACCACCGTGCCCACTAAACCATGTCCCCAAGTGCCACATCTGCTCATTTTTGGAGCACTTCCAGAGGTGGTGACACCACCATTTCCCTGGGGAGCCTGTTTCAATGGTTAACCACTCTTTCAGTGAAGAGATTCTTCCTAATACCCAGCCTAAACCTCCCATGGCACAGCCTGAGGCTGTTTCCCCTTGTCCTATCACTTGCTGCCTGGGAGAAGAGGTCCCTCCCAACCCAAACATCACATTTCTCCCTATTAAAGTCCTCTTTCTGTTAGGGGAGCTGAGGAAATTGGGGTTCTTCCAGCAGATCACCCACACAGGGTGTAAGTAGGAAAGTAAATTGAGCCTATGCATATCCCATTACACACACACACAGAGCTGTGGGGTTTAAGAGATGGCCTTTATAAGCCCTGTGTTTGTGCTTTTGGGCCTCTTAAGTGTTCATGTAGGCTGTGCATCTCACAAGCCTCTCCAGCTGATAATTGTTCTTGCACTCCTTGTATCTGAGTGTCAGAGACCCAGAGCTGGGGGTGGAAAGTCTTTCAGTCTTTTAAGAGCTCACTTCCTTCACTGACTCCTACTCAGAGTGAAAAACTCCATCATTTTCTCTGTGGGTGGATTGTCTGGATTGCATTTGGCACTGAGTTCAGAGGTGTTCAGTGCCCCTGGAGTAGGATGTTTGTGCTTAGTGCTTCTGGAAGGAGTTTGCTGCTTTCCTGTAACCACTGCCTGGTGGTTGTGCATGTCCCCATCCTGGCCCCCCTGTGTGTGTCCTTGCACCCAGGCTGGTGGGGAGGGGTGTGAAAAGGCATTAGCTGATGTATCCCCAGGTAAAAAGGCCAAATGTATGAAAAAGATCCCCTCTGCAGCGCTGAGACCAATAGACTAAGTGGCAGTGGAAAACTAAACCCTACACTGTGCTGCTGAAACAGCAGCTATTCTACTTTATGCTCTCAAGTCCATCAGTTTACAGTCCATTTCTGCTTGAAATTAAAAATTTCTTGGCCTTCTGGCAGTCTCTTGTGGGTTTTTTTTCCCTTCTCTCTCCTCCCTCTCTCTTTCTCCAACAGCCTCTTGAGCTTACACGAAAAATCCTCCGAGAAAAGCAGAACAAGAAGAATTCTGGTCAGCCCATTCCGGTGTTTCCATCCTGGGTGTATGAGAGACCTGCACTTCTTGGGGATTTCTTAATTGGCACCAGTCTGAGCACTGACACAACAGTACCAATAGGTATGTGATACAGAGGGAAACTTGCACTGACTCGTAGTGGTTTGTACTCACTCAGAAGCAGTTCAGGTGTTCACACTCAGGATGAAAGCAAAACCAGGCTCCTTGCACTCTTCAGGTGAAGAGCAGGTTCAAAAAGCCCCAAATATTAACCCAAACTTATTTGGTTCACAGTGTTTGTTACCCTGTGCTGAATTCCCCCTCCGTGGGATCTAATCCTTTTTCTCTCTTGAGTCACAGCCTCCATAAAATCCAACTGTAGGAGTATCACATCTATTTTCTCAGCTGGAAGTGGTGTAGCTGTGCCTGACAGGGGAGTATTCATCAATCCACGAAACTCCTGAGACTGTAACAACCTCCCTGATTGTTGCCTTGGTTCATGAGATAAGCTTTGCTGTAGCTGGAGCCACTCTGCTCCCCGATCTTCTGATGCGCTTGATTTTAATATATGTATTAAAGGACTTGGGTCCTCTGTGCTTCTTGCAGCCGGTTTGTAGTTGACTGGACCATTCAGAGACTCCACAGTTCGTAGCTCACCTGCAGCTTTTGCTGGGCTGGCATTTCTCTGTGCCTGCGCTTGGGCTGGTTTCTTGGTATTTGAATCTTTCAGTGGAGGGGAGCTCTGGGAAGTTGTCGATGAGAATGGAACTCCTTGGGTGCGGTATAACTGAGCCCTTCGGGGTGGAAGGATCAGCAGCACGAGCTGTGGGTGGTGTTCCCTTGGCCGCAGGTGTTGGATGTGTGGCCCTGTCTGCTGGGGTTGCTTTGGGTATGAATGAGCAAAGGATTGTTTTCCAGGAAAGCAAGGTAAATGATCATGGAGTTGACCCTAACTCAGTTTTATTTCCCCACACCCTGATGTGGCTTTGTGTGATGTCCCTTTGCTGTCTTTGGGGGTTTGTGTCCCTTCCAAGCTGCAGGTACGAGACTGGAATGAGGGGATGATCAGGTTGGCACGTCCTGACTATGTCCCTTTTCTGCCCTCCCTTTGGAAACAGGTACTTTGCCACTGGCTTCCCAGGAATCCGTGATTGTGGAGGACTTGCTGTATGTTCTGATTGGTGTGGATGGGAGGTACATCACAGCACAGCCTCTCGTGGGCAGGCAGAACAGAGCCTTCTCAGTCGATCCCAACTTGGACTTGTCCATCAAGGAGCTGGTGACCAGGATTCTTCCTGTGGCAGCAAGTTACTCTGCTGTCACCAGGTACCCAAGCTGTTTTTTGTCAGAGGAGGAGGTTCTCCTTTGAGCATAAGGAATCTGTCATGCTGCAACTGTTAGCTTCCAAGCTTAATTTAAATCTGTGGGGATATGAGATGAGTGACAATTTATTTGGGTTGGTTTTAGCTGCATTTCCTTTTGCCGGGTCTTTCCTTTGTGCTGCCAGTTTGCTTTTTCATTCACACGCCTTTGTTTTTTTCCAGACTTGACCTTGTAAATTCAGGCCAAGTGCAATTAGGATCTGCTCGACCATTCTAGCTTGTCTCTTCCCATGAATTTCTCCATGTTTCCTGCTTCTTGCTCTCCTCTGGGCATCCTGGACAACCTTTGTGTGACTCTGAGCAGGGGAACCCACTGTTCTCAGAGCTACCTTAAGTAATTGTTGGAAGGTCTTGGCATAAGGTGCACCTCCCTAACAGCAGATGTTTGCTGTGCAGTTTCTGCATTTGCTTCAGAGTCCCTAAAAGATCAGCAAAGAAAAGAGAAGCATTTTCAGGATGTGATTCATCCAACCTCTTCTTCCTTCCAGATGATATGCCTTGTGTTCAGGGGCATCTGTCTCTCTCCACTAACATGTCTGGAGCCATCTAAATCTGGTCAGATGCATCCCTGCCGTGCCATGTGGTGTCAGAATCCAGCACCAGGGCTTTGCCCACACATTCCCGCCTCCTGAGATCTTTTCCTGGCCTCTGATCTGTTGCTTGTGCAAAGACAATCACTTTGAAAATGCTTCCTCTCTCTTTCTACACAGTGGTTTTGCAAATGATTTTAGTTCTATTGCACTTGGAGAGGAAACATCTTCCCACAGCTTTCCCTACTAGGAAGGGTACTAGTGTATTCCCCATTCCTGCTAGGAAATAGAGAGAGGGACTCAAGCTGAAGACCAGTGTGTTTTCCAGCACGCCTGTGTGCTTGTGCAGTGTCCTGAAGGTAAAATCCCTGAAAATGGTGGAAGTTGCCTTGCCTGAAAGAGTTTCTGTTTTGCTTTTGGCAGGTTTATAGAGGAGAAGTCTTCGTTTGAGTATGGACAGGTGAATCATGCTCTGGCTGCTGCCATGAGGACTCTAATCAAGGAATACATGATCCTAATTACCCAGCTGGAACACCTTCAGAGACAGGGACTTCTGTCGCTGCAGAAACTGTGGTTTTATATCCAGCCCACAATGAGGACCCTGGAGATTCTGGCTTCGCTCGGTAAACTGCCACAGTACAGTCATTACATTTTGACAGCTTCTGAGCCCTGTACAGAGCAGCAATACGGGCAGGGCATGTCTCATTTTAATTTTGTGTTTTATTAGAGGAGAAAGCCAAGGGGAATTGTGCTTGTCAGGGCACTGCTCTGTTTTTGGAGAGCTGTAGGGCCAAATCCGCCCTTTGGAGCTGTCAAGAGGCACGTCCATGTCCTTTACCTTCACAGCCCGTGCCCTTCACATCAGTTGTATCCACCACTACTGTCTCTACTCAGCTTCTTTCCAAAGTCCTCTCCAGGTGTGTGTGGATGTATAAACCACACGCTGGTTCCACCGGAACTAATCCCTGGAAGTTCCCAGTGCAACCTCTTGCTTACAGTTACAGCAGGTTGCTCAGGTCCACGCAAGTCTGGACAATCCCCCACCACTCTGGGCCCTTTCCCATGACTTCCCCATCCTTTTTGTGAACACTTCCTTCTGTTTCTCCAACCGGCATTGCCCTTCTTGTACCTTTTGCCCTTTTGGTATTGCCCAGTCCTGGCCTGTGCCGTTGCATGATGTTGCTGGTCACAGATGTGAGAACACTTGTGCATTACTCAGCCCAGAGAGTTTATCTGGACCTAAATATCTGTTCAGATTTCCCTAATAACCTCCCTAAATCCTGGTGTTTGAGCCGTGTGCATGGGAGTGTTGTAGTCAAGAACAGGAGGGCTTTTAAGATTAGAGGGGTTTCAGGTCACTGGAGTGTGTGTTTCTTCCATTCCCACCTGGAAAGTGGATCTCTGCACATGGTCCCCTCAGCACAAGAGGCTTTTGGACTCTAAGCCACAGTGTATCTTGTGGCTACCTGAGTTCGGTTCTCCTGCCCTGGAAGTTTTTTTTAATCTGGAGACCATTGGGGTGGTTTTTTTTTCAGGACATTTCAGGATGTAAATGCCTTATATGTGCATTTTTAAATTCCAGCTACTTCCGTGGATAAGGGTGAGTGTATGGGAGGATCCACCCTGAGCCTACTCCATGACAAGACTTTCAATTACACAGGGGACAGCCAGGCCCAGGAGCTGTGCCTGTATTTAACCAAGGCAGCCAGTGTGCCTTACTTTGAAATCCTGGAGAAGTGGATATATCGAGGCATCATCAATGATCCCTACAGGTAAAGAACAGTTAAGGGCTGACAATGAAATGCAAGGGCTAAGGAGCACCGATCTTCTCTGTCGAGTCTGCATAGCCTGGTGGGGGGGCCTGGAACAACCCTCTCTGAAGTTTTTTGGGCTTTTGTAGAATCACTGAAGCATTTCTCTGTGTTTGATAGTTTATGCTGCGTTTCAGAATCCAAAGCTCAGGTTAAAATAGCTGAAATAACGCCTTAAAGTAATGCCTGGATTAATTAAGGCAGACAAAGGCCAGCTTCCTCACCTCTGCATTGACAAGCAGATAATGTTTAAACTTGGTTTGTGAACCCTATAAAGTTCTGCTTCTGTTGTAATTGATGGCAGATTGGCAGAGACACTGCCTAGTGCTTCTCTTGCTTGAAATACAGACTAATTCCAGCTCTTGGCTGGAATGTGTTCTCATGAGACCTTACTGCTGGTAGACCATATTGCCAGTTTCCAGGGGAAAATAAAGTAATCCTCGCCGTACCGCTTCCTGCTTCTAAACATCTGCTTTCGCTGTTCAGCGAGTTCATGGTGGAGGAGCATGAGCTGCAGAAGGAGAAGATCCAGGAGGACTACAATGACAAGTATTGGGATCAGAGATACACCGTTGTTCAGCAGCAGATTCCCTCTTTCCTGCAGAAAATGGCTGACAAAATCCTGAGCACGGGTAGGTACAGGTGCACTTCTGATGCGAGAGGAATCCTGGGGCAAGCATTTGTGTGAAGATAACAGAAATGTCATCAGGCCTTGCCAGTTCACGGGGTTGCCCAGCTGAACCTAGAGGAATAAAAGGGTCAGATTTAAAAAGAACCCCAAATCCTATAAATAAAACAAGGCACGGGAAGGAGTCCAGCAGCAAGGGGAGCTGTCTGTCTCACTGCTGGTTTGTGGGGCGGGTTTTCCAGCTAGATGGAGCTGGGCAGCTGAGGTTTGGGCACCTGAGTGCTAATTTTGGGGGGTTGAATGAAACAGGCAACCTGGTGGCCATGGTTGTCCTTGTCCCTCTGAAGAGCAGCACCACATCTGCAAAGTTTCAGGCCATCTGCAGAGATGTTTCGTCACCACTGGGAAGCAAGACCATTCCTCAGTCTCCTAAAATGTGATACCAGGTGCCCGATTTAAAACTCTGCGTCATCTTTTGAAAGGTGTGTGAATCCTACCCCGTAGAACTCGGTGTAAACGTTTTGCAGCGTGTCTGGAAGGTGGTGGTGTGGAAGTTTCCCTGTTGGCTGTACAGTGGGGATGTATATGGGTCATTCTTGCTTTTCTTTTCAGGGAAATATTTAAATGTTGTGAGGGAGTGTGGGCGAGATGTTACCTGCCCTGTGGCCAAGGAGGTCATCTATACTTTGAAAGAGAGAGCCTATGTGGAGCAAATAGAAAAAGCATATAACTATGCTAGCAAAGTTCTCCTGGACTTCCTGATGGAGGAGAAAGAGCTGGTGGCTCACCTAAGGTTTGATTTATCTTACTAAATGCATGATAAATAGATTGCTTCTGATAGGGGACACTTTGTAGCTAAGCCTCTTCTCTTGGGATATTATCAGTTCTCTCTGCTTTCTGTTAGGAAGTTTGACCTAAAAAATAAGATTTTTTTTTTTTTTACGTGAGGAGAGAAAAAAAGAGAAGGCTAAAATCACAGGAATGTTGAGTGGAGAGGATGTGGGGGGGTCTGAGGTCCAAATTCCTTGGAAGGCTGCAGTCAAAACTAGGTCAGGGCTTTGTCTAGCCCAGTCAGATCAGCAGTCTGCATCCACGTTGTGTTAAGGCTGTGAGGGTCCTATTTTTGCTCCAAAGCCTGCAGTTATCATGTGTGATCTCTGGCCAGGCCCTGGGTTAATCCTCAGGCTCACCTCAGAGCTATCTCCGAGTTCCAGACCCAGTGCCGTTAACCCTCCCTGGTGCCGTGTGGAAATTCAAAGTTGATGCGTCCTGTGATAGCAATAGTCTGCTGGACTTACAAAAAATCTGCACAGATGCTTGTTCACTGAGAGGAGTCCAAGATTCTGCTCTGAACTGAGAGCTGCCCTTCAGCTGGGTGTGCACACCATGGAGATTTGGGATTTGTTCGGGATAGCAGGAGCCTGCGCCCAGCAATGTGTTGCATACGTAGGTTTTTTTTTCCTGAGGTGCATTTTTCGAGGCAAAAAAAATGACAGCAACAGCCCTGATCTGACTGCACAAAAGTGTCCTGACTTGAGGGGGTAGGGAGGGGGAGACATCCATAAAAGACTGGTCTCCAGGTTGGTTATTTATGGCTGTGTGTTCTGTAGGAAGAGGAACATTCTGTGATCCAACCCAGTGGCCTGGTTGAATTGATTGCTTTTGTTCCCTTGGGTTTGATATGGATTAACCTGGGCTTTAAACAAAAAAAAAAAGTAATCAATCGTCCCTTCATTTTCTTGAGCAGATCTATAAAACACTATTTCCTGATGGACCAAGGGGACTTTTTTGTTCACTTCATGGATCTCACAGAAGAGGAGCTTAAGAAACCCGTGGATGACATCATAACTACGAGGCTGGAGGCCCTGCTGGAGTTAGCCCTGAGAATGAGCACAGCCAACACAGATCCTTTCAAGGACGATTTAAAGGTAAGAATGGGTGGAAGCAGAAGGCCTGCCATGATTTGGGAAGATCTGTGGGCCTGTGAGAACCTGCTGCTTCCCAGGTTGGTGTGAGGGCTGGGTTGTGGCTGGGATCACGTGCACTCTGTAGGTGCTACACAGGAGCTGTGAATAGCCTGTGGGTTCATTTTTTTCCCTGCGCTCCCTTTATAGATTGACCTGATGCCCCATGACCTCATCACACAGCTCTTGAGAGTGCTGGCCATAGAAACCAAGCAGGAGAAGGCCATCATCAGTGCAGACCCCACAGAGCTCACCCTCAGCGGCCTGGAAGCATTTTCCTTTGACTACATCGTTAAGTGGCCTCTGTCCCTTATCATAAACAGGTAAAGTGACAATCCATGGAAGGAAAAAAAAGGCATGGGGCTGAGGCACATTTCCACGTGGCAGAGTACTGGAAATCCTGTCTATCTGACGGGGTGTTACAAGGAGTGCTTTGGGATTGCTGAGCCCTGCTTGTCTCACTTGCATGCTGTGCATTATGGACTGTCTCTTCAATAGAGCCCCATGTCTAAGGCGTGCTTGGGAAGTCAAAACTTCATTTGAAATGGTGGGAAGACGTAGATCAGAGAATTATGGAATGGTTTGAGTTGGAAGGGTTTGGTTTGGAAGGGATCCTAAAGCTCATCTCGCCCACCCCCTGCCATGGACAGGGACACCTTCCACCAGCCCAGGTTGCTCCAAGCCCCGTCCAACCTGGCCTTGGACACTTCCA